>CM053509.1:110539969-110985103 GCA_028627145.1 Eidolon dupreanum
AAGGAAAGGAAAGGAAAGGAAAGGAAAGGAAAGGAAAGGAAAGGAAAGGAAAGGAAAGGAAAGGAAAGGAAAGGAAAGGAAAGGAAAGGAAAGGAAAAGAAAAGAAAAGAAAGGAAGAAGAAAGGAAGAAAAGAAGAAAGGAAGAAAGGAAGAAGAAAGGAAGAAAAGAAGAAAGGAAGAAAGGAAGAAAGAACTAACAAACGAATGAAGGCAAGAAAAGAAAACACATTAGCTTTGATTGACATTATAATGCCTACAAATATCCAATTCTGTTTTCTTCCTGGGCATAAGGTGGACTACACTTCTCATATCTCTTGCAATTAGGTAGAGTCATTGACTAGTTCTTATCTATGAATTGTGAGCAGAAGAGCTGCTATGTAATTTTCTATTATTTCTATTCTCCTGCTGAAAGGAGTTCTGAAACCACATTTTTGATGGTGAGCGTCCATCAGCTAGAGACTATGTGGAACAGAGCCAAGTACTCTTGCATTGAACATTCAGAGTTAACAAGAAGGAAGCTTTCATTATATTAAGATACTTAGATATCAGGGGTAATTTTTTACTGTAGCATGACGTGCAACTTACCTTGACTAATATGACAGTCAATCAAATACGTAACTAGACAAACAAAATTTTATGTTTTAAAAAAAACTGGAAAGAAGTGTGCTTGATTATATACTTTTTCAGTTTTATATTTGAATATATATGTACATATCACACACTACTTTTTAAATGGACAACTTATACTTTAAAAGTTGTTATCTCTAAAATCCTCCTGAGCACAAAGTGAAGACAACAACCTTTTACTCTTAGAGATCTTTGTGTTTTTTCATCTAGTCATGTTCTTAAATGTTTGCAAATAGAATAAACTCTGAAGGTAAGCTGGATTTTATCTGTTGTCAAAGTTCAGATTTCTTATTGATGGCTTCCTTAAAAGGTTCCAGTCTTTCTTTCAAATATATATGATCTTTCTCAGCATGTTGGCACTCAGGTTGTTTCATTAGCCCTACAATAGTGTTTTATGTAAAGAATAGAGGGAATTGTTGAAACTTGTTATTGAGACTTGTCTTGGTCATCTCCTCAATCTTGTTTTCAGTCATAGAATATCCCTCTGGGTCCTGTACTATGGGAACCAGCATCAAGTGAAATTTTTCTATTTGCCTGGAAGTGGGAATTTCACCTTTGTAACAAGAAGGATTAATCAGTGTGGAGATATTTGTGTGTATATATGATGGTGAACCAATTCTATTCTTATGTTCCCACCATAGTTGACAAATGTTATGTATTACTCCTCTGTCCTCAACTTACCATTTCTGCCTTTTGGGGGGTTTATAGAATAAGTCTGTTGTGATGATTAAGTTTTTATTGTTAAATAGGTAAAATACAGCAGACATTTAGGTTGTTGCCATTAGTATCTGAAAACGATAAAAACGATAAAAACGATAAAAATCAATAAAAAAGGATAACCTAATAGAAAAATAGACAAAGGATATAAACAAGCAATTCACAAAAGAGGAAACTGGAATGCCCATTATATATGTAAAAAGACATTCAATTTTATTAGTAATTAAGAGAGCGCAACAAAGAAGTTCTACTTTGTAGCTATAAAATTAGATATATTTATAAAATCTCACAATGTTTATCATGTAGAACACTGAATTCCAATACATCGTTACTGGAAGTGAACCACCAATTTAAAGCACAATTTGGAATTATTTAGTGTTACGGCTTGGATTGTGTCCACCCCCAATAAAGCTATGTTGAAGTCTTTATCCCTAGTATATCACAATGTGAGCTTATTTAGAAATAAGGTTATTGCAAATGTCAGTAATTAATCTAAGATGATTTTATACTGGAGTAAAGTAGGTTCCTTATTAACATGATTGATGCCCTAACAAGAATATGGCCATGTGAAGACACAGAAGAATATCATATAAAAATGGAGGTTGAGATTGGACTTATGCTACTACAAGGAATGTCTGAGGCTGCCAGAAACTGAAAGAGGTAAGAAACGACCTTGGGAGAGAGCATGGCCCTGCCAACACCTTGATTTCAGACATTTATCCACCAGACTGAGAAATTGAATTCCCGTTGCATTAAGTAACCCAGTCTGATGTGTTTTGTTATGGCAGCCCTAGGAGACTCGTTCATCTGGTAAAGCTAAAAATGTGAGTGCCAATGATCCACAGTTCTACAGCTTACCCTAGAGACATTCCCCCACATTCACACAAAGGTTCAAAAGTGCAAACTGAGGTCCCCCTATAGTATTCTAGGAACTTCAATTATAGATGTTTGTGTATATATAGAAAGATAGGGATAGAGTGGTAAGCTAATGTGGTTTTTAGCCCCTCACCCTAGCTTCAACCAGTTATTTGTTTTTAGTTCTGCTTAAGATTTCCTTTGAAATCTTAAAGGAAATAAGCTTGAAAACAATAGGAATAAGAAAATATTCTTTTCTGAAATAATGACATTTCCTTTTTAAAAGTCCTTTAATCTAATTTAAAGCATTTTCATTTATGAACAAGTCTCTTTCTAGACTCTTTATTCTGTTCCATTGATATATTTGTCTCTCTTTAGACCAATGCCACACTTTTTGGTTACTATAGCCATATTATAACTCTTGAAATCAGTCAGAACTCTGACTTTGTTCTTTTTCAAATCGTTTTGGTTATTCTGGGTCTTTTGAACTTCCATATGATTCAAAAATTAACCCACAGAACTAAAGCTATAAGACTTCTAAAATAAAACCCAGAATAAAACTTTTCTGACCTTAAGTTTAGGCTAGAACTTTTAGAAATAATACCAGAAGCGTGATTCACCAAAGAAAACATTGATATTATATATTTTATCAAAATTAAGAACTTCTGCTCTTTAAAAGACACTGATAAGAGAATGAAAAGTCACAAACTAGGAGAATTATTTGTAAATCATTTATCTGATAAAGGACTTGAATTATAGAATATTCAAAATTCAATAATAAGAAACCCTAATTTAAAATGGGAAAGCTATTTTTTAAAACTCTTTATCAAAGAAGATATGGAGGAACTTTCACCCACATATATTTCTGTTATGAATATAAAATAGTACAACCACTTTGGAAAACAATTTGGCAGTTTCTTATAAACTTAAGCATATACTACCATAAGATCCATCTATTCAATTCCTAGGAATTTATTGAAAGAAAAATAAAATGTATGTTTATACAATGGCATGAACATACAAGTGTTCACAGTGGATTTATTTGTAAACTAGAAAAAATCCAAGTGCCCGTCAACAAGCTAATGGATAAACAAACCGAAGTACATCCATCCTGAAATAATGAAATAGTATTCAGCGATAAAAATGAATGAACTATTGATACATGCACCAATGTGGATGAATTTTCTAGCTTTTTCTTGAACAGCACCTTCCCCTTGCTTTTGGTATTTTTTAGCAGTTCTGTAGGTCTTTTATTTCTTTAGTCATGACCATTTCACTCCCATCTCTTTGCTTATTTGTTTTTATCGAGAACAGGCTACCTGCTCTTCAGTTAGCTAAATTCTATTCATCCTTAAGGTTCTACTTTATACTGTAGTTCCTCTGAGAACCTTTCCTTAAACCATAGAAGTCACTGTTACATGTTCTGTGTTTTTCCTATCAGAATAGCATTTAGAGTACAACAGTGTAGAAAGGTGTAGATTTTGCTGTCAGGCAGACCTCTCTCAAAATTTCCAGTCTGTGCTTTCTTAGCTGTGTGAAAAGTTATACTGCAAGGTGAGGGCTCAGTTTTCTTCAGTCGTAAAGTGATTCTATGAAGCTTTATGAAAATTAAACAAGATAATGCACATAAAGTGTTTAGTATGGCAAGCGATTTTTTAAAAAAGTATTCATGGTAGCTATTATTTTACTAAATTTTTGTTTCTTGTTTATTATTCTCTGCCATAATACATAAGTTCTATCTGACAAGAACTGTTATTAATGGTTGTATTTCAAAATAGTAAAATATCTGACAAATAATAGGTGAATGAATAAAAGACTGAAAACTTAAGCCCTTATTTTCTCATTAGAAAAGTTCTCTTACTTTTATTGAAACTCTATCCACATCTTATCCTCAGGTTACCACAGACACAGAAGCAGCCTGTATGTCCAAATGTGGCAGGCTCCTTGACCACGTTTATTGGCTCAGGGATTGTTTGCTACTCTAACTGGTCCAATAAGTCTGTACCTTTAGGTTTTACACCTTGGCTCAAGCGATAGTTGGTGTAATATTTCTTTGTGTGGTTGAACCTATAAACTAAATTTTGAAGGTTCTCAGTGACTTAATTTTTGCCACATTGAGGGAGAAAACAACCTACCTGACAAAACAATAATTTATTACAAGGGAAAAGTAGTAAAAGGAAACTTATGGGGATAGCCAAGGGTGTATAGTTAGACAAATAAAGGCTAGAGTAGTGAGATTTAGGTAGTGATTTTTACTATTATCTCATTTTCACTCATTTTACCTCATATTTATTGGGGTCTGAGGACAGTTGGGTTATTTGAGCATTGTCCTAACATAAATAGAGTGCTTTTTGTTCTTAGACATGGAATTAGTTGTAGTTTAGGTCCTGAAATTAATGTTACTCCTTGTTGATGAAACAAATTCTACAGCTCCTGCATGTTTAATGCTTTCAGTTTCCCTTATTTAAGGCCTAATTTATAAAACATGTGAAAAGGGACTGTTCACAGCACTGGGGTATTAATAGAATAAAAGTTTTTACAAGTCAGTGTTGATATTTCATAATCAAGTACATAAACATTCTTTTTGTTGTTGTTTTAAAAACACTGTAGTTATCCACAGAAGACAAGGTAGTTGTCTCAAGATAAGGAAACAATATTTCAGTCTTTCTAACTCAAATGTAGAGTATAAATGTGTTAGAAGAAGATCATTAATAAAGCAAACATGTTGTCTGATTCAAGGTTAGCAGGATTAAGAAAACTACAAACTGGTTGGGAAAATTCTCTAAGAAATTCAGACCTCTCTGATGGGGATCTGGCGCAGCCACTGGGACATTGATGTTTTTTTATCTTTCAGCTTTATATATTCTGAAAATCTTCAGGCACATAGCACAAAGCTTTGAAGGTTTTCATGTCCCCAGGCTTCTCACCTTTTGCAAATCAACGCCTGAGGGTGTCATCCCAACCAGTCAGCAGTCAACCAGGCCCTGCATCTCAAAGCCAGTTGAGACTCAGCTGGAAAAACCCTGCCATACTCAGGATAGAAAGATACTGCTTCTGAGAAGGTTATGTCTGCTGTTATTCAGGATAAATTCACATGTTATTTCCAAAATACTCCTACAAGCACACATCTATTGAAAGACGTAAGTCATGTCATGAAGAGTAAGAAATATTATATATCAACTGCCATCTCATTTTCTTTAGGGGGAAAGTGTCATAAAGAATTAAAAGTAATTGAATTATTTGTAAATAACATTATCATCTAAAATTTCCCAATCTCTTATTCACATTCTCTCCTTTTTCTTTCCATACTTTCCTTCAAAGAACCTCTGCTAAAAGTTTGATGTTACAAATAATTACAGAAGAAAATGAGAGTAAAAAGATAGAATGCAAGTAGATTTTTATTTAAGCAAATTTTTTTTTAGAGAAAAGAAAATACCAGGTAAGTCTTATGGATTCCTGTAATAAAGTTCCACCTTTAGAATCCTTGATTTGCCATCTCAATTTAGATTATAGTTCAAATAAACTTAACAATATGTAATAGTGTTAGGTAGCTAGTCAGATATGAGCTACAGGGGGAACAAAGGAATAGGGGCCCAGCCTAAGACAGCCCAAAGAACACCCTAATGGTAGTACAATTCTGGGTAGGCACATGCCCACTAAGTATGGTTACATAGCAGCCAAGAGTTAATCAAAATGACCCTACTTGCCAATCACCTAGAAATACCTTTGGAATCACCCATCATGGCCCAAATATAAGGCAGATATTCTCACTTCTGAGTCCTTTTTTGTGGCCTTTTGGTGGCGTTCGTGGCCTTCTTTTGTGCTGGTTATTTTGGTTGTTGTAGCAGCGCTCTGTTACAGCTCTTCACTGGGACCATGTGCCTCCTTGGGGCATGCTTTGTCTTTCTAAAATATACTTTTAATAAGTCTTTTCTAAATCTCACTGACCTGTGATTCTTCACTGTGTCAATGAGGAAGAATGGAGGAAAAATGCTAGCTATACTTCTGTGCCATCATCCTGCTCCACCCGCCACCTCCCCCACCCCCCACCCCCACCTTTGAAGCTACATGAACTCCAATAGTAACAGCAAGACATGAAATGGGATTTTTTTGTCTTGGAATTTTAGGTAAGCCTCAAGTTTGAGATCATAGATGGTAAGATGTTCACACTCTAAAAAGAGCTAGCTGCTAGATGCATGCATGCAGGACTTATAAACAAAAAAAGAATTGGTCCAGTGGCTATTATCCATCTCTAGAAATCCAAGAGAAAGATTCATAGAAAGACATGCTTAGGACTAAAAAGAGCTTTGACTTTTCTCATCCCTTTGCAGGGCTAGGGGATGGCAGAGGTTGCCTTTCCGATCCCCACCCTCATTCAGGCCAAAATTAGGGAAACTCTAAGAGAATCAAATGTAGAAAATGGAGCTGCCTATAAAAACTAAAACCTGACCTGTACCTTCCAGATGGGAAGGAACGAGCTTTACCCACTCACAGTTTAGTCTCTGTGAAATGACTGGAATGGAGCTTAGTGAGAGAATTCTCACAGGAGAACCTGATGTGTCTCCAGGAATTTGGGAGTATGATTTACACCAGTGCCCACTTTTAGCTACAGAAGTGATAACTAGCTGAAATAGACATGTGGAGAGAGAGGAGCTCATTATAAGCTGTAGATCCACATTTGGTGTGGCAAAGATGCCGTGAATGTTAGTACCACTAGAGGGTCCTGCCTGCAGGTTCCTAGCTGTAAGTGACTGGATGGACTCAGGCTAAAGAAGGATTTGAAGAGCTAACGTGTGCACTGTCTATGTCTAGGAATTTAAAGAGCCCACCCAAGCATTTCATTATCCCCACATTAGTAGGTACAATGTCACCCTCTTTCCTCATCCCCTGTCAGCAGCCCTGATGAAAACAGATGGAAAATGAATGTATTAACAGACCCACTTTGAAAGAAATTGGACCAGACTGGACATTTTAATACCTAGATGTAACCAGAAAGTGAGGCGATGTCTGTAAGATGTGGAATACGGGGCACCTACAGAGCAATGAAGGTAGTGGTAGGAGAAAAAACAAGTTGTGTTCTGTTCATACCCTAATCAGGGCCAAATATTGTCATTGCTTATTTGTGGCCACTGAGTATTACAGCAAAAATATACAGGTTGGAAAACTTTGAGTTAACATTTTGACCTCAGAAATTAAATGGCAATTAGATCACAATATTTTCACTATTTAAACTCATGGAACAGAAAGTAAAGCTATCTGTTTACCTTTCATCTGTATCTTCTAGTTATTCAGTTTGTATGAAGCTGCACACAAATACGTGGAGGACCAGAGACCTGTCTCAAGGACCTGAGGCCAATCTTTACTTTCAACTGTTCTTAGGTAAACATCTGTCTTACATTTCTGGCAGGCTGGTAGATATGAGTTCTCTGCTTTCAGTTGGCTTTTTGTCTCTCTGACTCATCTTTCAGTGTGTTTCATGCATGAACCCTTGAGTGTGCCTTAGAGTTGAGATCTCTGTCATTTCTGCCCCACACCTACACACAGGGTGCCTCATTACAAATTTAAAAATTGGATAATCTGTTTTGAAATTGAGGAGAGCTATGGTTCTGTGGCAAAGATTAGAAAGGCATTAGCACTAGAAAGCAGATTGTGTTGTTTTACTCCTTTCTTAGATCTCATTTTTGAGACAGAAAAAAAAAAATCCTGTTAGGTTATTTATTTATTTATTTTCTGTTTTGCTCTGTGGAATGTAAGCTCCATACGGGTACTGTTCCATTACCTAGAAAGCAGGTATCCATACCCTTTTTGCGATGAATGAATAAAATCTCTTCATGTAAACATAATCATAATCACATAATCACAAATATCATTTATTTAGTACCTATTAGCATCCAGGCACTGTACTAGGCATTTGACATATAGAAAGGGTCTTAGTTCACACACAAACTTTTCAATGGTTATGGAGTTATATTATACTATTGTTTCAGCTGAAAAAAGTGAAGCTTGGCTAGAATAAAAAATTTGCCTCAGATTGCACAGCAAGAAAGGGGAATTGTTAAATGAACTCACCTATGATTTTCTCACAGATCCTACTGCTTTTGTATTGCAAACAATGGCTTGTTTATTTGTTTTCCCCATTAAAAAAAAATCCCAAGGAGTACAGCAGTTGTGAGGAAATACAAATGGAAAACTCAAGCAATGGCATAGAATTTGAAGCTGTATATTACATGCTAGATAGATTCCTAACAATAATGACAAAAGAAGTAAACATCGATATTTTTATTCACAATTTAATTTCCTGCTTTGTGATTTAATGAAATTTAATGTCTCAGTCTGCTCTAGATGAATCAAATATTGTGACTCTTGGTAACATAACTAAGGATTACACATACATCTTCTAATGTGGCTATTAAAGATCATGCATATATTCACCTGACACACATTTGCAATTTTTGTCCAACTCATCAAAAATGTTAATAATCAGATGGTAGCAGCATGGTGATTGCCATTTAATAGCCAGATTGCAGTAAGCTTAGGTACTTCTTGCTGTACAAAACTAACAGTTCAATAAGTTCTCATTTAATACCTTCATGAAGAGATACCATCTCAGACGTAAATGTAAAACACTTGGAAGACAAAGATAATATTTAAACACGTGAAACAAATAGGGCATACTATTCTCAAGTGTGCTTGCTCTGTGAAAATGCTCACTTCCTTGGCTTAAGAAGTAAAGACTGTGAAAATCAGTCCTATAGAAATAGTAGATTTCCCCAGTGTAAAACACGTTATGAGTATAAAACTAAACCCTTATGAAAATCAAAGAGTTATTTTAGGAAATGAAATATTACTTCCATGTAGCCCATCTTTTCATGAAACAATAGGTCTCCTTTCATAAAAGTACTGAATAGGAAAATCTTAGGTACATTTAACCTTTAATTTATTCCAGAATTACTTCATGTTATATTTTAAGAGGGATACTTGAAAAAAAGGCCGCATTTATCTCTATACCTTCTTATTATGCAAAAAAATGTATAAAAGCAATTGAAAGACTTAAGAGAGAAATTTTTATTAAATTGAAAGCTGGGTAAACAGTTTTCGAAATGGATAAAATAAATATACTAAGAAATTTTTTGGATACAAAAAAATCTTCATGATGTCTTTAATTCATGTTACTCTTAGATTCTTTTAAAAGTTTTTAGAAATGATGTTACAGGCTGGTTATAGATAAAATGTATATTTCTGTAGCATGAAAAATAAATAGCTTTTTCGCCAGAAGAAGGAATTAAATGGTAATGCTGCTAGTGAAAGATTTTGTACTATTTTCTTTGATGAAGACTTAACTAATAATCTACCTCACTGCCTTTCCTCACTGGCTTTTATGCTTTCATTCCAAATCTGAAATCACATTCCGACTGTGTGTGTGTGTGTGTGTGTGTGTGTGTATGTGTGTGTGTGTCATGTATTATTCAAAAATTTTCTGCTTAAGCCAAAACTTCCTGTGCGTAGAAATCCTTTAATGTAGAGCTTAAATAAGGGTCAAGGAGTAGTGTTTTCTTTGTGTGTAGTCAGTGCTGATAAACAGTGTAAATGATTTTTCTAATAGAATAAAATGATGTAAGTTTTAAATTGATTTCATAAGCGCTGGTACCTACTGACATACTCTGCACACACATATTATAAAATATAATCTCAAATTATGAAGCAGCATTGGTGGAGTAACACAAAATTACTGGGAATGCATTTGATATAGATAATGATAGTGTCAGTCTGGCTTACCTTTGAAGCTCCGTAAGAATCCTGGCCATATTAAATGGAACAATCTCAGATTACAATTCTCCTTCTTTTTGCCTAGCCATCTCCCTCTAGTCCTCCATTTCTATCATACTTCTCTGCTCAAAAACCATCTTTTCACATATTACATGATAGACTCTGAACTTCCCTCTTGTCACTGAAACCTTCAGAATCTGGCTTCAACTCACCTATTGTCTTAGGGTTAGTTCCTGTCTGATTGCATTTTCCCATATTGTCTGTAACAAGATCTCACACCCCACATGTCATTCTTACAATATGACCTTGACATTGCCCCATGGAGGGGAGGGGCCTATGTCTCCTTTTCTGGAAACTATGTGGACCTTTGTTACTACTTCATTCCTTAGAGCATAGTAGCAGTGATGTTATGCATCTTCTGAGATTAAATCATAGATTCTCGTTCTCTTGGAATGTTCAAGCCATGCTGTGTGGAAGACCAACTAGCTCATGTGTAGAGACCACATAGAAAGGCTATGTTTAAATGTTATGGCCAATACCCAGACTTATGTGTGAAGATGTCTCAAGATGGTTTGAGCCTCTAGCTGTTGAATCACTTTTAGCTTTCATGTCTTCCCAGCTGAGGCCCCAGGTATTGTGAAGAAGAGATAAATGGTCCTCATTGTGCCTTTTCTAAATTCCTGACCCACAGAATCTGTATCAGAAGATGGTTGATTTTTGCCACTAGGTTTTGGATGATTTACCACATAGCAACAGTAACTGAGATGGTCCCCGTAATTATAAGTAACAGAACCACACTTCAAACTAGCTCAACTCAAGGGGAGGCAATTCTTGTGATGATACTAATGCACTCATCCTAAGGGCTTGAAAACAGAAACTGAAAATTCATCAGGAATGAAGGTAAATGTTAATTTCATTTGTTCATGGATCAGCCTATGTGTCTGATATCTCATGGTCTCTGATCTCATTTTCTCTATAAATATGATTTATTTTTCTCTCTTAGTCCAACTTTCTCTGCTTTTTAGCATATGTGGTTATCTACATCACTTCAATTTTAAGTGCAAGGAGAGTGAGATTGGTGTTTATTAGCCTAATTTTATATTTCTGAGAGAGGTATTCTCTGAAAGTTTCTCCAGTCAATTTTGGCCAATAGATCAAATGTTGCCTTATAAGATATACTACAGTCCACCTCTGTGAATAAGACAGCTGTAAAAGGAAAGGTCTTAGTCAATCTCCTTTGGGAAATAGAGTCAATCTCCTTTGGCAAAGTTAAAGGGCTAAAATTTTATTTAGGAGATGCAAGCCCAGGGTGGAGGAGATACCAAAAAAAAATAAAAAATAAAAAAATAAAAGAAGAATAAGAAGAAAGATATGAAGCTAATAAAGATGTGAAGAGCTGTGTGATGTGGTAACTTAACAAGCCTACCACTTCACAGTAGGCGGCATAGAGACCAAGGTGTCACTTAGCAGGTAGATCAGCCTGAACTGGTGACTTCCCTAGAAATATTCACCTTATGGGAAACATACTTCCTCACATTTGAGGTTATATCTGATAAGCCCTCAGTAATCATTCGGAAGCCTGATGTCAATGGCCTTAGTGATGTTCCAGTTTAGTCCTAACATGAAAGGGCAACCTGAAAAGGCAGGACACTGACAGAGAGAGAAAAGAGAAGGCTGCCAAAAGAATCTGAGAAGGAGCTTACAGTAGAATAACGGCATTCCAAAGATGTCCATGGCCAACGCTCTGAAACCTGTGACTATGTTACATTATATGGCAAAGGGACCTTGCATATGAAATTAAGGTTATGAATCTTAGAATAAGGAGATTATCCTGGATTATTTGGATTGACCCATTTTAATTATACATGTTTTTTGAAGTAGAGAACTTTCTCTAGCTGGATTTATAAGAATGTGGCAGAAGAGGGAGTCAGAGATTTAAAGTGTGAGAAGTCCTTTTCTTGCTATTGTTGAAGGAGGCCACATAGAAGTCATGAAAAGAAATGTGGGCACACTCTAGGAGCAAAAACAGGCTCTTGTCTGATAGTCAGCAAGAAACAAGGACCTCAGTTCTACAACTGCAAGGTAATAATGCAGTCAATGACCCAGCTGGGCTTGTAACTAGATTCATCCCCGGAGCCTCCAGAAAATAACACAGCCTTTCGAACACCTTGATTTCAGCCTTTGAGGCTCTAAGCAGAAGACACAGTTAAGTTACACTGTGTGTGGATTTCCAACCTACAAAAGTATGAGATACTAAATGGATATTGTTTTAGGCCACTAAATTTGTGGTCATTCATTACAATAGCAATGGGAAACTAATACCGTGCGTTAGGTAAAAATCCCCATACAAAGTCAGATACTCTAAAAGTTGTCTCAAATCTACCTAGTGTAATTTCCCACCACTTACCTATATGGTCTCTTTGCTCATTGCTCACCAGATAGAGTATCTGCTGTTACATCCTTGTTCTTATTCCTTTGCCCACATTCTTTCACAAGCTTTGAACAACATCCATGCCTCGTGTCCTTCTACCTGAAGCCTGATATGCCATGTAGTTGCATATAACTTTCAAAATCTATGTAGCCTTTATACAATGTAATCAGTAATTAAAAAGATTGAAAAGAAAGAGAGACATGGAAAAAAGAACAAATCGGGTTGAATCCAAAAAATCATCCATGAAACCAGGTAAATCTGTTTTATAAATTTCCAAATTTGTAATCACAACTTGACTAGGTAGTAGCAAACTCAGTGAACCAATTTCCATTCTAACTCATCTCCCTTTTATTTTTGTATTATGTCAATGGAAGGGTGCCTAGCTTACAGAAAAGTTTTATGAGCTTACTTGAGCCAAAATTTTGAGAATATGGCTGGAAGCAAAATCTCAATGGATTGAGACAATGCTCTGGAGGATGGCAGTTCTGCATCTTATTTTATACATTAGAATCAAAGGAGAAGACATAAGGAGGGTTACATGAAGTCCATTGGTTATAGATGAAGAGGCTGAGAGAAGGAAACGTGCAAAAATCTCTAGGCTAAAAAAGCAAAACGGAGAAACACATTGGTCGGTTCAAGATAGTTAGCACTTAGTCTGTACAGCACATAGAGATGGTATGCAGGCAACAAAATAACCATGAGCGGTTTCGTGGTTGTGTGCTCTGGTGCTGGCAATCATGCCTTTGAAGGATATGGAAAAGAAATTACTCTGACATTTCAAAGGTATGTTATCCTAGATGCATAAGAACAACGGACAGGGCTTACTTATGATACTAAATGACTACCCGCCTTGACCTGCCCAGTTAAGAATTTAAGATTAGATCATCCTATGTCGTTATTTTTGGTTACTGAGTTTTTGCTGACATGAGGCCCCCTTGAGCTTATCAGGTTTATTATACAGCCGCTTTTTCATTCACAGTTGTTTCTATTTCCTTTCATTATTTTCTCTCTCCTACCTTCTCTCCCTCTAAAAAAACTCATAGAAGTATGTTATTAACTATCATGAATTGACATGCTGACTCACTACGGAAATTTTTGACTAATAAAACTACCAGGTTATGAGAATTCTCCCTCTATAGATATTTTCTTAGTATACATTTGAATAAATGCATGATAAATTGATAATTAAAATACTTTAATTGACACCAACCATAAGGAGAACATTAGAAACTCAGCTGAGGTAGAGAGCCAGAGGAGAGAAAGAGTAATTAGGGGGTTGTTTTATAAACTATATAAATGTCTAACTAATGTGCTGTGTACTTGAAACTAGTAAAATTTTAAAAAGAAAAAGGAACTCAGTTGAGTTCTTTCAAATGATACTTGCCTAGTGCTTTTTCCACTGTATGTTCTTGAAAGTCCCTGAGGTAAATCACCTGCCTGCAAAGTATAATGACTAAGGAGAACAGCACAAATGCACATGGGCCTCTGTTAACTCTCAGCTGTTGTCCCATTGTTATTCTGATCTAAACGGGCCTACACTTGAAAATGCTCTGAGCCTTCTAAAGATAGGCATTATGGAATTCTAGTGCAGAGGTTGTGTTCCTACATCTCTGAATATTGTCAAACAACAAACTAGTATCGGGAGCTAAAATTTTTTTTAAAAGTCATTTTTAATTGCTTAACTGTCATTGTAATTGTTCAGTTCATGTTCTTTGACAGGATTTGACTCTGCATTTTCTCAAAAGTTTAAAATAATCCAGGGGACCTGGGAAATGTCTAAGGTACAACTGGATGGACAGTATCAAAATTAAGGTGTTCATACTTCAGAAAGCAACTTTATTTATGTATTATTTTGACACCGTATCTGAAAGGAGAGTAAGAATGATGAATTTTTTTTTTTTTTACAAAAATTCAAACCAGACAGATTGCATTGGTAACAGAGGTAAAAAGAGATTCTTGTGCTTTTCAATAAGAAACATTTCTTAAACTTGTCACATAAAGCATTGTTATGCTTCAGGCTGTTTGAAATAATTTCATGCATAGAGGCAGAGTTACCTGAAGTAGTTTGTTGTTCAGCAACAGCCCTAGGACAAACACACAGCTTGGAGGTGGAAAATTTGGGTTATAACGTAATTGTAATCATTACTCAGACTGAGGGAGCGAGTCAGTAAAGTGAGAACTATAGCAGGATGAATTAACCTAGTTTCACTTTTTAATGACTATTCCTCCAACACCAAAGATCAGAGGGTTTGTCACTGAAAAAATTTCAAACATTTAAAAAAAACACATTTAAAAAAAAACAGTTACTCTGTTCAATATTTATTCCACAAGATTTTCGAATGTTAAATATTCTGTTTTATCAACAAATTTGCTCAATCATCTAGGGGAGAGGCTATCAAAGAATTCAAGGACTTCAAATACTCTAACACAGAAGAGAAAAAGCACAAGTCACCTATGCTCTGGAATAAAGACTTCTTGTGATGCCTCTGAACCTAAATGTTTCCTTGAATATTGACCTTCAGAAAAGGGGTAGAATTCAAGGCATAGAAGAAGCCAGAGACACAGACAAAAATAATTAGGCTGTATCTCCTGCCTCACAGATTTTGTATTTTACCTATAGAGAAGTAGCAATTCTGGCTCTGAGACTTTTATTCAGGTCTAGATTATTTGAAATTAGTGACTGGAGCAATGTTAGAACCAATAATTGGTTAAAGCAAGTTCTCAGTTAAATAGAAACAGGGAGAAGTTGGTTGAGCTGCTACATCTCCCCAACACTTCTGTTTAAACCAGCTACAGAATCTACTCACACATTACTAGAAAATTTAAGACAGATAAGGGGAATTGATAAGGTAAACTCATGTGTTTGTCATCCCACCTATTGTATCCAGAACACTCTCAAAATATTTATGATTTATTAGCTGAATAATACTATAAAAATTTGGTGCTGGGACATAACAAACCATTAATTAAATGGTCCAAAGGCAATACCAAAAGTTGTTTTGAATTTCTGCCGATTATCAAATGTTTTTTTTTGTCCATATACTAAAAAGTATTAAGGTAATTAATGAGAAAGGTCTATATGTTTATAAATTGTGTTGTTTAACTTTTCAGGTAGCCCAGTTATTTAAATCAGTGTTGCTACTGCTGCCTATGAAATCCAATAAAAATAGATAAAATTAATTAGACTGTTGCCAGAGAGAGTGTTAATTAAGTTCAGGACTTTCCTTACACAGGGGCCATGGACCTTAGTTTTTCTCATTTTCTGGGTTTAGTGAAAAGACCAGAAAATATGAGAGAAGGGTCAATGAGAGAACTCATGGTGGCTTCTCCATAAGACACTTGGGAGGGACTACTTTATTCTTTGCTTCAGTTATTCTCTTTGTCCAGATTATTCCATTAAGCCACAGTGTGTGGAGCAAAGCTCAGAAGGTATAAATGAAAAATACTCAGGGATGTTGTAGGCAACATGGAAAGATTGCAGGAGGTTATCTAACCTTGGAACACACAAGCCCCATGAGGGTCTTGGGTGACTCTGGGCAGAGAGAAAAATGGGAACTAGCACAGAAGCTTCTGAGAACTATGTTGCCTGATAGGGGTCTGCAATTACAGGCAGTCCACCAAATTATTTCTAATATAAATACATGTTATGTATTTATGTGGATATTATTTTCTGTTACTATCCTATTAATTTTCTGTTAAGAATTAGTATATTGTAGTGGTTAAAAACACAGACTCTGGCTGACTAAATTTGGACCCTTCTCTGCCACTGAGGAGCTATATTTGGATAAATTACTTAACCCCTTTGTGCCTCAGTTTCTTCATCTAAAAAAGGGGTAATGGTGATACTATATCATAGTGTCTTGATGATTAAACGGACTTTGTATGTAGAACATTTAGGACATTGCACATAGTGAAGCATTGAACAAGAGCTTTTATTATTACAATTTATGCATCTTTATAAATCTATATTTCACAATTTTTTAATTAACAGGTAGCGTCCAGCATCATTAAGAGGAAAGAGTCAACTCATAGGTAATATTTTGTGAATATTTCTGTGAAAGTATGCAGAAAATTTAATGAGGGATGCTCTTATGTTGATATAGACATTAAACTACCTTTGCTATCCCAACCAATGTATCTGTTGTGCCAAATTCTTGACTTTACATTTATTTATGCAGAACAATCTTATCTTGAAAATCCTTCAGAATATATGTCACACTTACAAATTAAAAACATGGCTTTCTTTATTTATTTCAAATAGATGTTAACGTTCAGTTATTCTCTTTTGTCTAAGAGTCTGACTTGATGGTTTTAATGAGGACTAGATATTTGTTTTAATTACACAAGTATTTCATGTTCATCATAAAAATAAAAAATGTAAATAATTGAAGAAACTATTGCCCAGAATGCAACCAAATGATGGCCACTGTTAACAACTTAGCTTTTGTTCTTTTAAAAATTTTCCTTTGAATTCCTTCACTTTCGTGTGCAAACAATGCATTGTTTTTATCCTAAAATTATATTTGGTTAGACATATTATATAAGCTTAATGTCTCACTTTGTAATATGTCATGAACAAATATTCATATCTTTATAGATTTGTAGAATCCTTTTGCATTATTCTATTTTGTGGATGCACTACAATCATTTTAAACTGCTCTCTTACGTTAGGCACTTAACCTGTTTTTAACATTGCACATAATAAACAAAAGTTTGACAAACATCGAAAGAGAAAAAAGGTAGACTATTTTATGAATAACCCCATGATGTTTGATTTCAGAGAACAGAATATAACATAATTGAAGTCTTTTCCAAATGTGATGAGTTAAATGTCCCCACTTAATGCATTATTTGTTAAAAAAAAGGTTGTCAGAGAACTTTAAGTCACTTAGAACATCTGATAACATTGATAAAGAATGGCTATGTTTATTAGTTATGACTTCTAGACATAAATTCTGATATGGTAAATTCCTTTCCTGATTATAACTGATTCTATGCTAAAATTTGGGGTCACCAAAGAAAAGGAAATGCAAATACACAACTTGTGATTAAACAGGCATTATATTACAAAATATAATCAGAGATATAATTACTGGTTTTGACAAAAGCAAAAAAAAAAAAATAGCTGTGTGCCCTGAATAAGACATCAAACACAGATAAATCTCTCTCACATGATCATTTTATCAAGATGATATAAAGCTGTATTTCATATACATTCAGAATTTTTGAAACTTATTTGAAAGTTTATTTTTATTTAGTACAGAAAAATTTGCTCTTAATACTTCAGTTGATTTAGAAACCTGATTAGTAAATACATTGATTTTAATAGAGTTTATTTTCTATATTGATAAATCTTAGAGCTGGAAGGAGTCTCTTTGATTTTAGAGTTTTAATTTACATAAAAAACAAGAAACACAATAAGAAAGATATTTTCAAAATAAAAAAATACATCAAAGGTGCAAAAAGCTGCGAAGTGTGTTAAAGGAGAACTGAAAATTAACTCTGGAATGCCGCAAAGCATCTATAAGCACAAATCAGCATTTCATGGCAAGTGATATATATGTCTGTCGGGTATTATTGAAAAGGAGTTCACAATAAAGGATGTGAATAATAAATTCTGCCACCTCAGCATTTGTTGGCAGTCACATCTAGCCACATCAAGTCTCTAGATCAATGTGTTCTGCCTGAACCAACTCTAACAGGAACCAGAGAGTGAACCCGCATGGGCTTTTGTTGTTAAGCTGAAGCATCTTCCTCATCAGAGAACCATGACAAGAATATTCAGAGCTCCATCTCCCCATGTCCTACCTCAAACCCTGCTATGTGAGGCAGCCAACTTAAGAGTAAGAGTTTATTTTATATACTTACTTTACACTATTTGTATAAATGAAAAAAAATCAAAGACCTGTCCTTTAAAGTTAATTAGTCTTTCCATTTTCAGGAATTTTACAGGAATTGAAAGCACAAACTTTTAAATTTGTTCTGCTAAAATCTTCAAGGACACACACGCGTGCGCACGAACACACACACACACACACACACACACACACACACACCCCAAATTATGCTGGGTGGAATATATTTTGACTCAGGATTATATGAAAGAACAAAGCTAGGGAAGTTTATTTCTATCCTAAACTTTGTTTATTCTTTCTCTGTGAGAACATCATCCGCCAACCTCCAGTGTTTCTCTGCTAACTTTTATTATCGTTTTTCTAAGCAATTACACATCCTGTTGTGACAATTTCCTTTATTAATGCTTTTGGGGAAAAAATAGTGTAAGATATGTCACACCTGCTTCCTTGAGTTAAATCAGGATGCAGCTGTTCCATCTCCAATGATAAGTTGTGGCCAAGAAATTTCAGATTCAATTGGACAGTCAGTCACCTTTACTCATACACAAATGCAACACTGTTTGCTTGACTATTGTAGTGGTTCGTAACCCTAAAAAAACAGGATTGAATATTGAAGGGTTTAATTTTTTTCTCTTTTTATTAAGAAAAAAATTTATATACAAAAAATTCATTTACGAATTTGAACAAATGTTTACAGTTGTATAATGTCCACCAGTATCAAGATAACAGAATTTTCATCCTCCAAAAGGTTTCCTCATGCGCCTTTTTAGTCAATCCCCTTCTTCCATCTCTAGTCACTAGAAACCATTGATCTATTTTTTTCTCATAGTTTTGACATTTCTAGAATGTTGTATAATGGAATTATATAGTATGTTTTTGTGTCTAGCTTTTGAACTTAGCATAATACTTTCAAAACTCACCCACTTTGTTGCATATATCAAGAGTTTGTTTCTTTTTATTGTTGAATAGTATTCCATTTATGGGTTAATCACAACTTCTTTATCCATTTACCCGCTGAAGGATATTTGGGTTGTTTAGAGTTTGGGGCATTTACAAGACTTAAGCTGCTACAGTGATTCACACACAGGTCATGGTATGACACATGCTTTCAATTCTCTTGGTTATATACCCGGCTTATATAATAAATGTATGTTTACCTTTACATTTTAAAAATACCAAACTGTTTTTCAAAGTGATCATACCATTTTGCATTATTCCCCCTAGCAATGAGTGAGAGGTTGTTTTTCCTCATCCTTACTAAAATTCGGTATGATCGGTCTTTTTATATTAGCAATTCTAGTGTTTGGATAGTAGCATCTCATAATGGTTTTAAAAATTGCATTTTCCTAATGATTAAAGAAGAAGAACAATTTTTATGTGTTTATTTGCCATTCTTATATCTTTTAGGGGTTGTTTGCCTTTTTATTGAATTTTAAAAGTTATGTTTTTTTCCTGAATGTTTTATAGTTTTAGCTCTTTTATTTAGAAGTATGCTCCATTTTGAATTAATTTTTGTACATGGTAAGAGTTGAGGTTCATTCTTTTTGCAAATGGATATCCTCTAGTATTGAGCTACCATTATCTTGGGCTAATGTGAAGCTTGGAGTGTTTATCAGTGATTTTGTGTCACCACTCCCTTTGGCCTGCATAGCTGCATCTAGAAAGTTGCTTCCTCCATGCTGTTGTCCCTCCCCTCGTGAACAACGATGTTTCTTGTTATTTGGCTCAAGGCTTACAGGGGCAATAGGAGTGATTTCTCATTTTTTCTACTCCACCCTTAATCTTAGGCTGGTCCTGTCCACCTGAGCCTCATGGGTAGTATTTTCTCAGCATTCCTTCCTGCCTCTCAGTGTACTTGGAGAATGCAGGCAGCTTTCTCACTTCCACGACTAGTATCAAGTAAACCCTGCCACTTACAGTTGGGAATCTCGGGTGTGAGGAAGGTTCTCTCCCTTCCTATTTGGTAGGGAATACTGAATACTCAATACTGCCTTGAAACGGAAAGGATTCTCTGCACAAATGGTTTTTTTTTCTCCTACTTCCCCAGCTGTAGCTGATCACTGCAGAGGATGGGGAATGGAAGGGTATCCTGTTCCACCCCATAAGAAGTCAGCTTTGCCTCAATGCAAAGAAAGGTCAGCTCTGGGACATAGGTATGTTTTTCTTCTTCTCTAGTGGCAGGTAGCTTTTACTTCATATTTAAATGGGATTCTGGCACAGGGGTTTCATGCTTGTCTATAAGCAGCAGTCAGTCATTCCCTATGTTCACAGAGATTCTGGAGAATAGATGGGTTCCTGTAGATACTCCTGTTCCACTCTCAATTTTTGATAAATTTCGCACACTTGTGTTAATGAAGGAGGCACAGTGGTCACTTGCCTTGCCTCTAATTTTCTCATGAATGCTTTCTGGAGACCCTTGAAAAAGATTTCACAAGTGGATATAAACACCACATATCTGGGGTTCCCAGAGATTCTTAACTGTCAATGTGGCCCTCAACTGGCCTTTAAGATTCATTGCAGTTGCAAGGGATAAAGGAATGGTTACTTCTCTGAGCAGCTTTATGTCTCATGTCCTTTGTCCTTCTGTCTCATGTTCTTCTGCTCAGGGACTATTCTCCCAATCTATAGATGACCTGTTCTCATCTCATTGAATTTCTAATGCTTCTTTGACTTCGCAGTTGGCCACTTAGTACATCTAGTTTGGTTTTATCTTGCTCAGATTATAGAAACATTGTCCCCCTTTTTATCATGTGATATGCTTGGAGTTTTGAAAGTCTGGTACTCATTTTTAGATAGTCAGAAAATGGACCAGTAAATAATCTTATAGGGGAGATGGCTTTCAAGTTTTCAGGGACATACAGAAACACCTGTTTGGGAGAACTCATGCTTGTTGTTGTTTCATAAGTATGTGATAGCTCTTTTGGAAAAGAAGCCTATGCAGCACAGTTATGAACAATGGTGGTCTCTATAACTTACAGGTGTCAGTTCTATTGTCCTTCAAGTAGTGTCCCACCTAATCAATCCAATATATAACAGATAAATAGGATTTATTTTTCCATAAAGACCTGAATTAGGGCATTCTTCTTTAACAGTACCTTCTCTTTTTACAGGAATTTTCATGTTTAGATAGATATTGGTGGCCTTGAGAATAATTATTTGGGATCGATTTCTATAATAATGCTTTGGAATACATTTTTATTACAAAAATGAGAAAGGAAGAGGAATTTTGTATATGGAATACATTATACTCACTATTTTTCATGTTTATTTTAAGCATTTTTGTGTATCCCTTTGTATGTTGCAATTGGCTGAAGTCAACAAAGATAACTTTCTATATTCAGCAGCTGCAATGTTCAGATAATTTAAATGAACTGTTAGGAATCAAAGACAGGATCAACAGTCTCTTTAAAAGGACAAAAAATTGCAACAGGGTAGTTGCTGAACTTAATATTCTTCAGTTTAGAAATTAAGATGCAATTGTCGTTTGCAGAAAATTACTGAGAAGCTATTTCACATTATCTAATCTGTCCATTCATGCGCATAAACCAATTAGTATATTTTTCAAGTGTCTAAAGGTAGACAATCAGGAATCCCCTAAAATAATTTGTTAAACTGTGTCAGCCTTTAAATTTATCCCCATTGGTTCTGTATGCAATAACATTAAATATAATGCTCTATTACATTAAACTTTTTATTCATTCATATTAGTATATTACGCATATATTTTCAGTAATTCAAACATATATAAATCATATATAAACTCTATATTCAATAATTTATAATTCATTAAGAAAGAGATGTTATGAACCCAAATAATTATAAGACAAGTTAGAAAGTTTAAAGTTATATATGAAATCACTGAGAAACAATTGTTATGAGCCTTAGAGGTATAAAAGATTAATTCCAGCTGGGAAAATGAGGGAAGACATCATGGAAATGTAACACTTGTATGGAGATAATGAAGAAAAGAGTTCCAAGCAAAGCAAAGGACAGATTTGTGGCAGCTTTTGGAAATGGTTTTGGAACTAGAAACTTATTTCAAATGTTAGGTCTGAAATCAATGTCCTCAAAGATAGTTATACCATTTAAAACGTATTGAGCACTTACTGCGTCCATGGCACCCTGTCAACTCCCTTTAACACATGTGATTTTTCCATACTCCTATATAAGGCTGATATTCCCACTAGTGCACTGAACTCCACATCCAGCTTACTTTCTCACTCAAAACAGTGCTCTTAAAATCATCCCCTTTCTTGTCGTAATTATTTTTTTCTTTCTTTTCCTCTGCATTGTTCTCAGTGCCAAATATGGTACAATTTCTCCCATATTAAAGCAAACACAAACAATAAGCAAAAACAAAACAAAATAAAACAAAAAACAAAAAACTCTTCTGTATCAGTTTGGTTTCACTGCACCCCCAAAATTCAGTGGCTCAAAACAACAGCCATGTTGTTAGCTCACAGTTCTGTGGCTTGGCAATTTAGGTTGGGCTCAATTGGTCAGTTCTGCCCCTTACTAGGTTCATTCATGCATCATGGCTAACTGTCATTTGGTAGGTGATTCTGTACCTGGTGGTTGATTGTGTGTACACTGAGTGACAGAGAATGTAAAATATAAAATGTAAAATATCTCAATAACTTCTTATATTGATTACATATTGAAATCATAATATTTTGGACATATTGAGTTAATATAATATTTAGTTTATAAGTGACATGGATAATATATCATGTCATATCATATCATATCATAATGGGTTAATACATAAAATAAATAATTTAAATCAATTTCACCTGTTTCTTTCTACTTTTTAAAAATGTGGCTACTAGAAAAATGTCTATTACATACGTGGCTTGCATTATATTTCTATTAAACAGCACTAATCCAGGGCCTGCTCTTCAGTGTTCTCTTTCACCAGCAGGATTAGCAACACCTGGGAGCTGGTTAGAAATGCAAAATGTCAGTGCTTCTCAGATCAGTACCACATTATAACAGATTCCCAAGTAGTTTGTATGTAAATTAAAATTTAAGAATCACTGATCTAGAGAATAAAAGATTGTGATAGTTATGTTATAAGAGAGATAGGAGAGTGAGAATAATCTACACTCAGGAATTAATTAAGTGGTATTGTTATTGAATTGAATTTTTTCTAAATCATGAAGCCTCAAATCTATTTGTGTAGCACTGTTTTTAGTGCTTTAAATGGATTAGCTTATTTACTGGGATACAGTGAAGAAATATATTTGAACTGATCAGAAAGCACACAGAAAAATTTACATGAAAATTTACATTTAGAAAATAAATATTGTAAATTTCTTAAATTCTTTTTAAAGTTGGTGGTCATAATTAAAACATTGAGCGACACATATGACGTATTGCAATGCAGGTGGCATAATGATCGAAAGAAAGAAAAGTGATTATTAAATAAAAGATGGTAAGAGAAATGTTTTCTTAATAGCAGAATAAAAAGTCAAATAGTAGTCTTCCAGAAGATATTTAAAATAACAAACCATTTCCTAGATTGTTCAGAAAATGGCATTGAAAATTCTACAAAGTAAAACATAGGGATAATCTGCAATTATTTACACTGCCATTTCCCTCAGGCAGTGCTATAAAATCGGATAAAAACGCACTGCAAAATATAAATTAAAAGTTACATTTTTGAACTTTTCTCTATTGTTCTAGTCTAAAGGCATGTATAAAAGATATATCCTTTGGCAAAGAGAACCAGGTGATATAAAAATTCCAGAGGAGGGCAGCAAAGATAAAAAGACAGAACTAACTCACATGGAAAGAACAAATTCTTATTTCACAAATTCAAAAATTTTCACAATAGTAAGTATCTCCATGGTGGAACATCAATTAGCTTTAAATTATTATTTTGTTTTCCAAAATAGAAAAAATGAAAGCACGTGTAATCTGTCTTTCTTCATCTATATCTTTCATATCTTTGAAATTCCTATACTTGTTCATACTTCTAAAGATTATTACAATACAGTTATCCCAAATGAAAATTATAGTTTCACTTAGTTCTTTATTCAATAGATATTTATTGAGTGTTTATTATGGACTTACATTGTGTTAGGTGGTAGGGATATGATTTACACTTTCATTGAAAAATAGTGCCTGATTTCATAAAATTCGTAGCTGGTTAATGAATTATTTTCTTTATAAATTGATCATTATACTTATGACAGTACCATCATTATTCACTTATATTCTCATATGAGTATGTAATAAAGCTGTGGCTGGCAAATCAGAACTTGGATTTAATTCTGAATATACCCATGGGAAGCATGGTTTGGGGACCATTTCATAATGGTAAAAATGAAAAAGTTTAAGAATGTGATTTTATAAAAGATTTAACTTTGGTTTCGATTTGTATCAGTGTCATTAGACAACAGACTGGTTATGGTAAATAATAGACTAAATTAAAAACTTTGGTAAGAGAAACTGAATTTAACTTGGTGCCCAGCTCTAATTATCAAGCTCGATACTCAGAAATATGACAATTTCTTTTGAGCCTTAAGTTTGTGAGCATAAATGAAATTAAAAAGCTCAAATTTAATCATTTTGTATTTGTTTGACTATGCTTTTTCTGAATAATTGAAGACTGAGTAGAGTCAAAATCTACTTTTTAAAAGGAAGTTTGCAAAATAGGAATATATATATATATATGTATATATATATATATACATATATATATATATACATATATATACATGTTTTTTAAAGAAAGAACAGAGAATACAGTATAAGTTTTTTATTATGGTACTCAGTCCTTTAAAGAATGTGGCTGATTGCTGAGCTTCCAAACTCTTCTTCCACATTATCCTCCTTTTATGTTATTTATTCACCTTATTGGGCCACCTGCTCAGAGCCTCAAACACTCAGTGTATTCTCCTCTTTCCCATACTTTGCCACAAGCTCTTTCTGTAAGCCTAAAATAACCTTGCCTCTCTTTTTTACCTTTTGAAATCATTTTTATCCTTTATGGCTAAGACCAAATGTCACTGCTTCCACTATGGGTCATGGTAAGATTTTTTTACAAAATTCTAATTGCTCCACAAATCAATCCTTCTCTATGTTCCCAGATCAGCTGCCTGGTCCTTTCAACATGGGATTTAATTAATTAGATTTTGGTGGAAGGATCCTTATGTTCCTCATCTATGTATCATTGGTTTACCTAATGGAATTTTCACTAAAAGTGTCTTGAAAAAATGAATAAACGCATGAGACATTATCATAATTCTTTAACTTATCATCTAGAGATCTGTTTTTTGAATGAAAATATTAGTTGCCTGTTTTGTAGGGCAATGTTGGAGGCAGGGCAGAGAAAGAAGCAGGCATTTAGGCGTTGGGGTCAGAAGAATCTGAGGTCATACCCTAGCACTATCATTTACTGGCAATAAGATCCAGCAAGGTACTGTTTGGACTCTGGTTTCCTTGAATACAAAACAGGGATCATACATCTTTTACGTTAGGCTTATTGTGAATATTAGAAATAAATATACAAAATTCTAGCAATAATGATTGTTATATTATGGTTGATTATCTAAAGAATAACGTGCTCTGGATAATAGGATGTTCCTGTTAATTGAGAATTGTAAATTTTCAAAAAAAAAAAAAAAGAAAGAAAATAAAGACTTCATTTTCCAAAGATTGACTCTAGAAATACATTTGAATAAGTAAGTCCATTAATCTTGCAGGGAGGAAAAAAACACGTTCTTTTGGGGTTAGGCTGGTATCATTGAACTATCAGTTGCAGCCCATTGATTGGTGAAATAAATTCTGGGTTAAGACAAGCATTAACATAATAGATTAGCATTTAATAGAAAATATTGTGGTGCATTTCACTTAATAATAAGAATGATTTTATGAGCAGTATAGTTAAATTACATACAAATTCATGTGTGTGTTTTGGATAGATAAATAAAATGTGTTCTTTATTAGGCATCATAGTCAAAATGTTTGCAGAACACTTTTCTGCAGGCTATCATAAAAAAAGTAAGTACTTACTAGGTACTTTCTCCTAGAAATGACCGTTAGAGGAGAAAGGGTTAAGCAGCTCTGGCTGGTTAAGGCATCAGCTGGTAGGGAGTTGCCAGCAATATTTAAAATCCCAAGAGTTTCCAAGCTAAAAATACATGATGCACAATTCAGTTTATTTTTTTTTTTTGATGATTCACTGACCTTGTATAAACTTTGTGAACCACATAGTTATTCTTATTATTATCAATTATTAGTATTCAGCAGTGTTTTGAGAAGATTCAGCTAATAGTGTGCTTTAGTTAATAAAAGACTCAAGAGTTTCCTATACATGGGTGGTAAGCCAGGTTAAAATAAAAGAATTATTCTTTTTCCCAAAGTTTACATAGAGTGTGTTCTATGCCCGTAAATACAGAGAAAGGAATTAGTTAAGATGAGTATCTTGTTTTGCTTCAAAAAATTTGAAAATATCAGATAATGAAAGAATAGAAGGCCCATCTTAGTCCAGAGGTTCTTAATTAGGGGTCCATGAGCCACATTCAATTATACATATTTTTTTCTTTTGATATTTTTCTCGTTTTGGTGAAAATATTTTTTGAAATAAACTAACATCAAATCATGCTACAGAACCAACTTTTTACTCAAACAATTGCAGCGTGCTAGGAGAAGTTACTCTATATTTGGTAGTTGTAATCATCATATTAAGATGCTACAATATGTACAGTAGATTTTGGTTTATAGGATAAGTAGAATATATCCTGACATTATGCTTGTGGACATCTATTTTTATTTGCATTTTATCACCTTAATTAGAAAGCATTTAAAAGAGAAATAAGAAGAACTCACATACTCTATCACTGAAAACATTGATAAACACATAAGGTAAGGTTCTTGACAATGAGAAAAAAAGCCTATGAACCTGCTTGTTGCCAATTCTTCTATGGCCTTCTTTTAAACTATAAAATATTGCTCACGTCTCTAAGTGAAGCCAGCTTCTAATTTTCATCTACTATGTGCGTTCTAATGTCATTAAGGAAGAATTCCAATTTTTTTTTTTGTGCATCTCTTTGGGAATATTGAAATGTTTTCAAATGGTGTAAAGTTCCTTTGCCAAACAAAATCTTGTCTGGATGGAACTTGGTATTTTGTGCATAATGTAAAACCTTAAGAGCTTGGAAGCCTTTATCCTTCATGACTTTTGTGATGAAGAAATTTCTCTCACCATTGTGATATAAGATTTTTCTACATCCATATACATTTAATAAAGACAATACTGCTGGCAGTCCTGACATAAGCCTCTTCTCCCTCCATAGAAGTTGCTGATAATATGAGAACTTGTCCCATAAATCATCATCTTGTCATTAAATGGGACAAAAACACCCCCCAAAAGAGTTCTTATCTAATTCACAGTTTACTGACTTCTTATGGGCTATATTTTGATATGCTTCACGATCTTTGAGCAGAAGTTGCACTCTTTGAATTTCACAAAATATCTCTGAATAATTTGACAAGAATTATTTCATTCATAACATGGCATATGTACAGATTCAGGCTTATCAATGCATTTAATACTTTTATATGAAGAGATAAATATTCTGTTCGAAGATCCTACAATCAGTGTTACGGATCTTTCTAATACACTGAGATGTCTTTTGCCAAGCTGCTACTTTGTGTAAAGAGATTAGAAGATAGTTGTGTGAGATTTCCAGTGCTGGGAACATACCTTCTTGGCTGGCTCAGAGGGAGAACATGCCTTGCCTATTTCTTTGCCTGTAGAAATCTGCAGATATCTAGAAACAGGAAGCACATTTGAGACTTACTTCTGATTAGAAGACCTCAGGTTCAAAATACAAATTGTTCACTTCTTCATTGACATGACAAGCATTAAAGAGGCGAATGTCATGAAAGACTCCTTTGCAAGATCACTGTGCACAGTCATATGTAGTGGCCTTACCTCAGTAATTTAAGCTAAAGACAATAAATTTACTTCAAACAGTTTTGGAGAATTCTGGGGTCCCTTGACTCAGCCTTCCTTGCATGATAAAGTAAACTGTAAGAGACCCACTTCTCTTTCCTCTTATGTCTTTTTGTGGGTGCAGACATTGGAGACTCATAGACATCAACTTAAAAAACAAGATTAACCAAGCATAAACAGTGATATAAAAGACAACATACATATTTCCATGTAAAAGGCCATGCTATACTTTGCACTCCCTTTTCAGGTTCTAAAATTTTATCTCTAACCTACACATTTTTGGTTTGCTAGATACATGCAGACAACCAGTAGCTAACCAATAGCTAATAATTACCCAATAAATGAAATACTTCAGAGAATTTTGATTTAAAAAATTGTATAGTAAATTATATAAAGAGGCTAAATTATAGTGATATATTTTCAGAAACATCTCTTTTTCTTTAAAAAAGTGACCAGCCTTAAGAAAGAAAATTTAGTGGACCTGAACTGCAAAGCTGCTTTTTTTATCTAGAGCCTTCAAGCTTGAGGAATCTCATTATGTGGTAAAAAATAGTTCTATGTAAAATGGCATATAGAAATTTCACAAACTTTATTATAATTTTAAGTGTCTGATATTAGAGATGCATTGGTAGATCGATTGCAAAAAAGACTCCAGAAGTCTACCACCCCCTATATTAATGCTATTTGCAATTTAAATTTGCAGCTTTACCCATATAAAGGTGAGATCCATTTCCATATCCCTGGAATCTAGAACAGCCTTATTAATTCCTTAGGCTAAAGCATACGGTATAAATGAGGGTCTGCCCATTCTCAGTGGAGGCCCCCAAATGCCTTGCAAGTTTCACTCATTCTCTTTAACCCTTACTTTTGCCATGAGAGAGACCACCATGGTGGAGCAGAGTCCAGTCATGCAGTTTAGAGCTTTAGGCCATCTTAGAGAATGAAGCCTCCAGCTAACTTATCAACTGAATGCAAATGCAGAACTGCCTAGGTCAGCAGAACTGCACAGCTGGTCCATAAACCCATGAGAAATAATAAATGATTGGTGTTTTAAGCCACTAAATTTGGGTGTGATTTATTACTTGGCTAGCTGAATGATACAGAGGTCTAAATAGATTGTAATTACTTTTAAAAAATAAGAGACCTAGTAATAATAATAGTTGCCATGTAAGGCGTACCATCTACAAGGCACTTTGTATAATTGTTTTAACTTTTTCATAGGATATTTTTTCCTGTGTACTACAATGCGTCTCTATAGTAAGATACCTGAATTCTTAAGATCTATCTGGACATTTCCCACAAGTGTACAGTTTTTTGAAGAAAGAATTCTATCTAGCCACATCTACTAAATTTATCAAGAAACCTAAATATGTTGAGAGATATGAGGAAAATGCTTATTAAATATTTGAGCCATTTTGTTCATCCCCTACAACCTTTTTCACCTTGGAAATTGTAGACATGCAATTGTTTCTCACTTCCTAAACACATGCCCATAAAAAGCAAGATTAAAACAAAATCCTCAAAGAGAAAATGATTCTGGAAATCTTTTACACACTTTACTAATCTTCAGAGAATTTTTGCAATTTTCCCTAATAAATTTTAGTTGCTCTAAACTCATATAATAGCTCACATAATGATTTAGACAGGAAATAATTTATTATAGTTTTGTCTGATATACGTCTAACAGATGACCATGAGCACCTTGAAGATGCCCCAATATAGAGTGAATAGAGACATAGCACTGGATAGAAATAAATCAGAAGTCCAAACTCTTTCGGTAAATACTAAAAGTGGTTCTGGAAGATGATGCATATAATCTAATCATTTGAGCAAGGAGAAGAAAATCATAAATATCTGCTATGCTGGCACATTATCCCTTTAACTTGTCCCCCAAATTTTTCCTTGGTTTGGTATGATCTAGAGGAAACCAAAAACCTTAGAATGTAAGGAGAGGTTGGAGGAAAAGTAGAGAGAGAGGAGATGAGAGATGGGAGGAGAAACCAGGTGCAACAATTTTCTTAAAATGACCTGGAAAGAAAATGCTTGCTGTGATAAAGGGGCCATAATGATAAATTAGAGAGTTCAAAGATAAAAGTATTCTTTCTCTTTATATAGCCCAATGTTAAGGCCACAGTCTCCACTGTAAGTTGGATGTGAAATCAAGGTGTCGGCTAGTACAGTTATATGGAAAATCAAATCTTCTGTGCTTTATTAGTACTCTCCACAGACTGAGATTGAGCTCTTTGCAATGTGGAAGGCATCCAGATTCAAGAGATAAATGTCCTGAGTACTCAGATTGTCTTCGAGGTAAGAAGGCAACTGAGCTCATGGTGCACTCATTACCAATTAGTATGGATTTCAGCCTGATCAATCATAGTCTGCTTGGATCCAAGGAATTCCCCAGCTTATATATACACGTATACACACATATGCACACATGTACACGTGTAAATGCCTTGGTACTGTAAGTTTAAGTTTTTGTTGTTGTTTTTGTTAAACTTCTTGAATAATTTCTCTTCTTCTTAGCCAGGAAAAATAGACATTCGAATTTTGAATCTGTTTTGTAACAACATCTGTGGAATTATTGAATCCAAACTGTGTATGTGTTTTTTGGATTTAGATTTTGCTTTTGACTCCAGACTGCTCAAATGACAGGGGATTCTGTCTGGGGTAACCAAATTCCACTTATTGCCAATGCTTTTATAGCTCATTTAGGCAGCCTGTTGTTGGAGTTATCTTACAGCAGGAACTAGACCAACAGGTTCAGGTTCAGACTGATTGAATAGTTTACCTTGGAAATCTAAATCCTAATTTGGGATTAGACTTCAACTTGATAGTTATTCCATCTACCGTTCAGGGTTTTAAATCACATTGCTTCTGCAGAACTTCATTCTGGAACAGGAAGAATAGGATATATTTGTCAAATGGTTAATGAACTACTTCCATTTTAAATTTTCAAAGACCTCTGGAGGGAGAATATGTATCAATCTAAAGAACAGAGAGTAGGTAAATACACTTTGAGAAATGCTCATAGAATTGGACTTGTAGCTCCAGCACTTACTTGCAGTGCTTCCTTACAAAATCTGAACATCTTGAGCCCCATCAGTTTCACCTATAAACATATATATAATAACACCTACCTTTCAAGGTTATTGTAATGATTAAATGACATATCGTGTATATAATCCCAGTATAGTAGTTTATATTTAGTAAAGCATTAACATAAATTATGTTTTTTTTTAAGTTTCTAATTAAAGTTGATATTGATTTTTACCTTACACCTCTAAATAAATCAGTGAATCACTGCCACAATTTCTACAGCTTTAATTTGGAATGTCTATTTCTTTTAGTTTTAGGATTATTTTTCTATGAAAATGCTATACACTATTTAGAATTCAGTGTAGTCTGCTCTCGTTAAAACATTGGCTTAATCAAGAGAGATTTATTTCATTTCTCTCTCTTGTAACCATTCGGAGTAATAAATTTGGTGGCTTAATGGCAAGGTCCTTCCATCTTGCAGCTGTGCTCTCCTAAGGTGTTATCTCTTGATAGTTGAGAATCAGATGGCTAACCACACATCTTTATTCCAGCCAGTGAAACATGGGAAACAAATGTATTGATATGTCCATTTCTTATAAGGACAACTTAAATATTACACAGACACACACTCACATATTGTTTTCGAGACCCTAGTCACATGGTTTACATCAATGGAAAAGAGGTTGCGAACTGGGGTCTTCAGGTAAGAGACCATGTGTTCAGCTAAAACATCTGCTAATATAGAAGAAGGGGAAAATAACATATGGTATATATAATGAATGAGAGATAGATAATTAGTACTCTCTGCCAAAAGGTGTTTTGAGGGGGCCTGTGTTTATAGATGGGACAAATTTTAACCATGGAAAGGTATTTAAAGGTAATATCTTAAAGATAATACAGTCTCATTCCTTTATGTCTTTAAATATCCTTTACAGTAACACACAAAACTAATTGATCTGCAGTAATCTATCACAGAACACAGTTGTCCCAACTGTGGTTTTGAGACATTTTGGATATATATGCAGAAATATTTTTTAATTTATTTTTAATTGAAGAAATTATTTAAATTTTTCCCCCGTCTACCTCCTCCCACTCCTGGTAACCACTAGTCCATTGTCCATGTCCATGAGTCTCTGTTTGTCCTGTTCATTTGTTGCTTTGAAGTTTATATCCCACATATAAGTGATATCATGTGATTTTCAACTTTTTCTGTCTGGCTTATTTTGCTTAGTATGATTATCTTGAGATCCATCCATGCTGTCGCAAATGACAGTATTTCATCTCTTCTTATGGCTAAGTAATATTCCATTGTATATGTGCACCACAGCTTCTTTAACCAATCATCTGTCATAGGACACTTCGACTGCTTCCATGTCCTGGCCTCTGTGAATAATGCTGCTATGAACACTGGGTGTACAAATATCTTTTCAGATATGAGTTTTCAAGTCTTTGGAGTAAATATTCAGTAAAAGGATTACTGGGTCATATGGTAGATCAATTCTTAGTTTTTTGAGGAAACTCCACACTGTTTTTCATAGGGGCTGTACCAATTTGCAGTCCCACCAGTAGTGTATAAGGGTACCTATTTCTCCACATCCTCTCCAGCATTTGTTATTATTTGTTCTGTTGATTATAGCTATTCTAACAGATGTAGGATGGTATCTCATTGTGGTTTTGATTTGCATTTCCCTAATAGCTAGTGATGTTGAGCATCTTTTCATATATTTGTTGTCCATTTATATGTCCTCTAGGGAGAAATGTCTGTTCAGGTCCTCTGCCTATTTTTTGATTGGATCATTTGTGTTTTGTTGTTGTTGTTGTTGTTGTTATTGAGTTACATGAGTTCTTTGTATATTTTGGATATTAGGCCCTTATCAGAGGCATTGCTTGCAAATATATTTTCCCATTTGAATGGTTGTCTCTTTATCTTGCTGATGGTTTCTTTTGCTGAGCAGAAGCTTTTTAGTTTGATGTAGTCCCTTTCATTTATTTTTGCTTTTACTTCCCTTGCCTTTAAGGTAAAATTCATAAAATCTTCTTTAAGTCCAAGGTCCTTGAGTTTTGTTCCTATGTTTTCTTTTATGTATTTTGTTGTTTCAGGTTTTATATTCAGGTCCTTAATCCATTTTGAGTTAATTTTGGTGTGTGGTGATAGACAATAGTCTCATTTCATTCTTTTGCAGGTGGCTTTCCAGTTTTCCTAGCATCATTTATTGAAGAGGCTTTCCTTTCTCCACTGTATGTTTTTGGCCTTTTTGTCAAAAATTATTTGCCCATATAAATATGGGTTTACTTGTGGACTCTCGATTCTGTTCCACTGGTCCATGTGTCTGTTTTGCTGCCAGTACCATGCTGTTTTGATTACTGTCACTTTGTAGTATAATTTGAAGTCAGGCAGAGTGATGCTTACAGCCTCATTCTTTTTTCTCAGGATGGCTTTGGTATTCAGGGTCTTTTGTGCTTCCATACAAATCTGTTGATTTTTTGTTCCATTTCTTTAAAAAATGCCAATGGGATTTTGATGGGGATTGCATTATATTTGTATAAAGCTTTAGGTAATAAGGTCATTTTAACTATGTTGATCCTTCCAATACAAGAACACGGAATATCTTTCCATTTCTTTGCATCTTCTTTGATTTCTTTTAGCAGGGGCTTATGGTTTTTATTATATATGTCTTTCACATGTTTCATTGAATTCATTCCTAGGTATTTTATTCTTTTTGTTGCAGTTGCAAAAGGCATTATTTTTTCAACTTCTTTTTCTGACACTTTGTTGTTAGAGTATAGGAATGCTGTGGATTTTTGAACATTGATTTTGTATGCAGAGACTTTACTGTATTTGCTTATTGTTTCTAGTAGTGGTCTTGTGGAGTCTTTAGGGTTTTCTATAGAGAAAATCATGTCATCTGCAAATAGTGACAGTTTGACTTCTTCATTTCCTATTTGGATGCCTTTTATATCTTTCTCTTGTCTGATTGCACTCGCTAGGACCTCCAATGTTATATTGAATAAGAGTGGCGATAGTGGATAGCCTTGCTTTGTTCCTGATCTTAGAGGGAAGGTTTTTTAGTTTTTGATTATTAACTATAATGTTGGCTGAGGGTTTGTCATAGATGGCCTTTATTACATTATGGTACTTGCCTTCTATATCGATTTTGTTAAGCGTTTTGGTCATAAATGAATGCTGTATCTTGTCAAAGGCTTTTTCTGCATCTATTGATATGATCATATGATTCTTATTTTTTTATTTGTTTATGTGGTGTATCACATTAAGCAAGTGATTTGTGTATGTTAAACCATCCCTGTGCCCCTGGGATGAAGCCCCCTTGATCGTGGAGTATAATCTTTATAATATGTTGCTGTATTCGGTTTGTTAGTATCTTATTTAGGATATTTGCATCTGTGTTCATGAGAGATATTGGTCTGTAGTTTTCTTTTTTTGTATTTTCTTTACCAGGTTTTGGTATGAGGGTGATATTGGCCTCATAAAATGAGTTGGAAAGTATTGCTTCCCCTTCAATTTTTTGGAAGAGTTTGAGGAGACTAAGGAGAATAAATCTTCTTTGAATGTTTGGTAGAATTTTCTGGTGTAGCCTTCTGGTCCTGAGCTTTTACTTTTTGGTAGGTGTTTGATGATCGTTTCAATTTCCATACTGCTGATCAATCTATTTAGATTAGCCAGTTCTTTTTGATTCATTCTAGAAAGGTTATATTTTTCTAAATACTGGACTATTTCTTGGTTATTAAATTTGGTGTTACATACTTTTTCATAGTACTGTTGTATGAGCCTTTATAGTTGATCTCTAGTTTCAAATCACTATGATCAGAGAATATGGTTGGTATGATTTCAACCTTCTTATATTTGTTGGGGCTATCTCTGTGTCCCAGTATGTGGTCGATTCTTGAGAATGTTCCATGTGCACTAGAGAAGAACGTATATGCAGCTATTTTGTGGTGAAAGGCTCTGTAAATGTCAATTATGTCCAGTCGGTCTAATGTGTCATTTAAGGATGTTATTTCTTTATTGATTTTCTGTTTGAATGATCTGTTCGTATCTGACAGTGAGGTATTTAGGTCCCCTACTATGATAGTGTTTGGCCTGTTTCTCCCTTTAGTTCTGTTAGTAATTGCTTTATTTCAGGGCTCCTTGATTGGGAACATAGGTATGAATAAATGTTATGCCTTCTTGGCACATGATTTCCTTTATCATTATGAAGTGTCCCTGAGTATATTTTTTTACCTTTTTCATTTCGAAGTCTATTTAGTGTGATATTAGTACTGCTCCTCCTGCTTTTCTCTGAATGCCGTTTGCTTGAAATATCATTTTTCACCCTTTCACTTTGAGTCTATATTTGTCTTTGGAGCTGAGATGTGTCTCCTGGAGGCAACATATGGTTGGGTTTTGTTTTTTGATCTATCTGCAACTCTGTACCTTTCTATGGGTGAGTTCAGTACATTTAAATTTAGGGCAATTATTGAAATATGAGGTCTTCTTATAACCATTTTATTTTTTGTTTTCTGGTAGCTCAGTGTTTCCATTGCTTCCTTGTCCTTATGTTTCTGTTTTCTTTATTTTGGTTTCCTTTTGTGGATTTTCCCTCTGGTCCTTCTTGTTTTATGTTATATGCTTCACTTCTGAATATCTGACATATGGTTACCATTATGAATATGTAAAGGATAGTGATACACACACACACACACACACACACACACACACACACACACATACACATACATACATACAGTTGTACCTTTTCTTCTGCACGTGCCTTATTTCCATTCCTCTTTGCAAATTGAATCTTTGAATCCTCCTCTTTTCAGTCACTGTTGTCTCAGTTTGCCCCTATGTATGCTGAACATTCATTACTATCTTTCTACAGCAAATCTCTTCTTATTTTTAAACTTTTAATGCCTTGTTCCTAGTAAAGTATGCACTCTTCTGCTTCTATCAGCCTGCTAGTCTTCTTACTCCTAATTATATATCATTTTTAGTCATTTTGTTTTAGGTGAGCTGACCCCTTTTGGTATTTCCTGTAGTGGAGACATTGTAGTAGAGAATATCCTCAATTTTTGTATGCCTGGAAAGGTCTTAATTTCTCCTTTGTATCTAAAGAAGAGCTTAGCTGGATATATTATTCTTGGTTGGTAGTTCCTTTCATTTAATAGTTTTAATATTTGCTTCTATTCCTTTCTGGCTTGTAAGGTTTGTGCTGAGAAGTCTGACAATAATCTAAGGTATTTTCCTTTATAGGTTACTGTCTTCTTTTCCTGGCTGTCCTGAAAATTCTGTCTTTGTTATTGATTTTTGATAGTTTTAATACAATGTGTCTTTGAGAAGGCCTTTTGGGGTTGAGGTAATTGGGTGTTCTGTTGACTTCTTGAATTCCAAGCTCCAGCTCATTCCTTAGATTTGGGAAATTCTCATCAATTATTTGTCTGAAAATGCTTTCTAATCCCTGTTCCTTTTCCTCCCCTTCGGTAATGCCCATTATTCTTATGTTTCCTCTCCTGATGGTATCAACTGGTTCTTGTATTTCTCTTTCATTATTTCTCATTCTTCAGTTTCTCTATTCTTCCTTCTGAGTTATTTCTAGATTTCTGTCTTCTATCTCACTGATCCTTTCCTCTATTTGGTTGACTCTATTTCCCAAGCTTGAAATTTCATTTTTTAACTCTTGCAGTGTGCTCTTTACCTCCAGAAGTTCTATTTTTTTTTTTAGGGTTTCAATTTTCTTGCTAAAGAACTCATTCTGCTCATTTAGTTATTTTTTCAGTTCTTGAAGTTGTTGATAAGACTCATTTCAGAACTCACTGAGTTTTTTCAGAAATACCGTGCTGAATTTTCTGTCATTTAAGTTGCATATTTCTATGTCTGTACGCTTATTTTTTGGAGATTTTTCTCTTCCTTGTCACCTTGGTTGTTCATGGTGTTTAATGGACTTTTTCTCCACCTGAGCATTAATGGAAGTGTCTTCTGATTTTTTTTTTCCAGAAAGATTTATTATGTAATGGTCTCTAGCCTATTGCAAAGAAAGTGCTTTTCTTTTGGCTTCCAGTAGGTGGCATCTAAGCTTCTTGGATCTCTGCTTTATATAAATTCTTAATGTCTATTTTTTTCTTCTAGATGTTTAATCATGCTCGCTACACTCACTCTTAGTTCCTGTCAGTGTTAACAATAGTTTCAGTAGCATTTGCTCAGATTCCTCCGGGGTTCCACAGCGATCCATCTCAGAGGGTATGGGAAGAGGGGCCTCTGGGTTGGGGGATGGGGGCTGTGGCTCAGCCTTGGTTTTGCAACTGCAGCTGGTAAAAATAAACTGATGTTTCTCTGCTGTCTCTGTTTTTCTGTCGTCCCTGTTTCTCTGCCTTCTGCCCTGATGACTGGGCACTGCCGCTGGTCTTTGGAGCTCACAGTACTCCCAGGCAGGGCTATTCAGGGAAGTTACTGCACCTTCTTTCCTCCCCTTCCCCCTACAGAGAGTCCTGGCTGTGAGAAGTAGCTTCTTTGTTTCTCCCAGTCCATTGCCCCACACTCAGGGTTCTGACTTGTGGTAATTCTTAAGCTCAGATCCCATGCTCAGACATGCTGGTGTGCAGTTCGGGTGTTTTTTGTTGAGTTTTAGATGTTAAGCTTATTGCTGTTTCAAGGGAGAGATCCGAGGACATCTCTCACTCTGCCATGTTTCTGACACAGAAATATTTTAATCCATGTTTTTCACCTATTCGAAATTCAGTTTTTTTCTTATTATTTTATATTCAACAACTATTTTTTGAGCTCCTAGATGCTGAGGATACTTTAGTGAACAATACAGGCAAGAATCCTAGCCCTCGTGAAACTTGCATTCTAGTGGAGGTGATATGCAGCACAATTAATAAAATACTTGGTGGAGTTATGCAGATCGTGATAAATAACATGGAGAGAAAATAAAACAGGGAAGAGGAGATTGCAACTTTGACTAGTGTGGCTAGGAAAGGCTTCATTGAGAAGGTGACATCTGAACAAAAACCTAAAAGAAGCGAGAGAGCAAGCTACATATATATATATATATATATATATATATATATATATATATCTGCTGGAAAAATTCTCCAGGCAGAAGTAAGAGCATATCCAAATGCTCTGTGGTGTATGTGCTTGGTAGCATGAATAGCAGGGAGGTCATTATGGCTGAGGTGGAACAAGTGCTGTTAAGAGCAGTGAGAGATGACGTCAAGGTAGTCATGGAAAGCTGGGTCATGTGGGGACTTGTAGGTCATCGTAAAAATCTTTTTCATTTAGTCAAGTACAGTTTTGAGCAGAGGAATGAAATGATCTGATGTATCTTTTAAAATAATCTCTTCCTGCTTTGTTAAGAAAAGACTGTAGTTAAGACTGGTAAAATTAGCAAACCAGTAAGAACGCTACTGCGATAATCCAGGTGAGAGGTAACAGACAAGGTCGATAACAGTATTACATGGTGAGAAGTGTTTGAATTTGGTATTGAGCATTTAGTTTTGGCTGATGGATATCTACAAGTAATCACCAAGGTAGGGAGTAAATATGGAAAACAGTAAAATTTTAAGAACTGAGCACTGAGCCATTACAATGTTTCACATAAGAAGGGATCTTCAGAGTAGACTAAAGAGTAGGAGTCATTCAGATTGGAGTAAAACCAAGGCAATGGTTGTTTTAGAATTCAGGTGAAAAAGTTTTTCAAGGAGTAATGAATGACCAACTACATCAAATGCTGCTGCTGATAAAGAAGATGGAGAATGGACCAATGGACCATTAATGATACTGAAAGTCAAGAGCAGTTTATGTAAAATGGTTAGGACCAAGAGCAATTAGTACTTGATCATGTGAATAGGTCTCCATGGCTAGCTCCCAGGCCAACAAGGAAAGGAGACCTTTGATTTATCTACTCTCTCAGTACATGAATATAACATGAATTTCAAGAAATGTCTTTCACATCAATGTACTTAAAAACCATATCATTGAGAATGGTGAAATAAACGTAAGGAAGAATTCAAATGCAAAAGACAAGGAGTTCCAAGCCAGCAAAGACTGTTTGAAAAGCACTTTTAAAAGTTGTGGAGTTTGGAAAACATAAATGATAGAGCATATGTTTCAATGGGCCTTAACTTTCTGGAAACTATTGAAATTTCTGATTGAAGAGATAGGTGACCTAGAAATGAGATCTTAATTCTGAAAGCAAAAAAATATTTTGTTAGCTAGTTTAATTTCTGATGTGAGATGCCATATACACTATTTGTTAATGTTTTGCTTTTCATATATGAAAGTAATTCCACAGCTGTGCCCACTGGTTTTCCAGAGTATAATTTATCAACCATATCTATCGCAATCATTTCTGGTACTTCCAAAAATGATAATTCATGGGAATCATACCTACCTTTGGAATCAGATTGTCTGTGGATAGAGTCCAGACAGAAGAACTTTAAATAGTCTTCATGGGGATTCTTAAAGTTTGAGTAGCATTTTCTTAGAGTGCTATGGAAATAACCACATTCTCTTGCACAAGGAGCTTCTCAAATTTTGAACATAGTTCTGTTGACTCCTACCTCTTCATCCTGTATCAGCTGAATTTTCATTCTCCCTGGACAAATATCCACAATCACTTCTACCTTAAATGAAATGGTTCCATGTTCCTTTTCCCAATAAACTTATTAACTTTAAGATTATATTAAATAACATGAGAGTTATTTTAATTGAATATTAAAATAATTCAGTTTTTTAATTGAATATTTTCATTTTTATATTATTTTTCTCATTTTTGTGAATAGTTTGTGTTTTATTTGTAAAACCCAAGTGGACAATAAAAATGATGTTTTATGTATTTTATATTTGCAGGAAAGCAATGTTATATATATTTTATTGAATATGTTTCTCATAAAATGTAGTATGAGTAATGTATTGAATTCATTTATAAGGGAATTGGGAGAAAATGTTACCATAATCTTTTTCATATCAAAGCTCATTGCATTTTAAGTGTTCACATGCTTTCTCTGAGTTGAGAATTTACACGTCTAAGTAACTTCAAGAAATTTTTGTGTCTTGATTGGTGGACATTAGTGGTTACATCCATGTGGGAATTTTGTTAACAGACATCTATTATATTTCTCTTAAATCTTAAAAAACTTGGATGTCAAAGATTTAAGACCCTTAAAGTCTGCTTTTTTCTTTTTCAGCTGCAGATTACTTTTCAGTAAAATGTATATGGCTCATAATATCCATTTGGTGATGTAATGGAGTGCAATTTTATCATGCTGAAAAATAGAACATTATACACATTTATTTTTGCTTTATAGGGGCAGGTTGGCATATAAATTTAAATAAAACTAGATATAAGATTATACTTTGAATTTTATTTGAATGTAACATTAACCTATTTTTCTATTTTTTATTTTTTATTTAATCTGGGAAAGCCATGTATTTAATTTTTAAAAATTTTTTAAATTTTTTTATTTTCTATTTTTTTTATTTTTTAGGCAAGGCAAACCTTGGTTGACCTCACAGATTGCATGGATCTTGTCAGCTCACAATCACTTGTTTTTTTTTATTTTTTACACCTACAGCACCTGGTCTTCCTAGGTGGTCTCCCATCCAAGTACTAACCAGACCTGATCCTGCTTAGCTTCCAAGACCAGATAGGATCGGGCTTGTTCAGGGTAGCATGGCCATAGACCATACATTTAATTTAAGAAAACCACATTTTACACAGAACGGTCTAGCCCATCTCTTCCAAACCTGATTTTTTTCTCTTCTGTACACTCCCTCCCGCTAGGTATTTGCTTCTGCCTTTTAATGGAATATTTTAATTGAATTTTTAATGCTTACTCCCTTCTTATCTATTTGTTCCTTAAACTTGGCTCTGTGTTTCATCCAAAAGCCACCTCATTTAAAGTGGATCAAAAATATGTATACTTGGCCTAGGCTGGTGTTTTCATAATTCCATTTCTCTTAGTTCAGAAGTGGAATCACAGACTTATAAAAAGTTAAAAGCTAGAAGGAATGGGATCTCAAGTTATGGTACCACAGTTTACAAGCCAGCTTTGTTGTATTTCTTATGAAAGTCCCTGAAATTCTGTTTTAATTTTTTTGAAAACCATTTTATTAGGACATGATAGATATTTTAAAAAGCTGTACATATTTCATGTATCTAACCGGTGAGTTTGGAGATAAGTATGAAATCTATGAAACTATCATCACAATTTATGCAATAAACATATATATCACCTCTGAAAGTTTCCTCTTGCCATCTTTATTATTATTATTAAATAACATTTAACATAAGATGTAACTTCTGTCCAAATTTTTAAGTATTCAGGACAGTATCATTAACTTTATGCACTGTGATATAGACAAGATCTCTAGGACTTATTCATCCCATATACCTGAAACTTTGTATCCTTAGACTAATATTTTTTTTAGTTTTAACTATAAACTAGGATTATAGCTGTTTCATAATATAATTGTATGATTCATAATATAATGTACTTGAAAAGCTCTGGCCTGGTTTTTAGTATTACTAGAAAAAAGCAATACAAACTTGTAAATTTTATTTTAAGGCCTTCAAATATAATTACTAGTGATGTCTGTGTGGGGTGTGTGTGTGTGTGTGTGTGTTCCATATATGAAACTTAAATATTGGGCAGGTTTTGGATATAGGTATTTGTCGTTTTGTTCTAATGTTAAATTTCTCTTAATAGAAAACTTCAACTCTGAAAAATACCAACTTTATGGCCTGCTCTAAATTAGAAATGCCTGCCATTAGCAGTGAACGCTGTTTGAAGTCTGATGGCTTCACCCCAGAGTGAATTTGGGCACTTTTAAATTTGACTTAGCCCTCATGGGGGCAGACACATTGAGTGAGTTTCAAAGTAGACACTGATTTTACCTCATCTTGCAAACACACCTTAATTCAGCATAAACTACCAAGCTTTGCATAGTTTTCATTCAAATTCGTACATAGGCTCAATGTTGCTTTAAAATTAGCCATTGGTTTTACTGTAAGTTCATGACCTTGGAGAACAAAAATTAAATTCATAAAATTGGCTTCAGTTTCAACTTGTAAGCCAAGCTCATATTTATGTAAGTTCCTTATTTCCCTAGAAATATTCTCTTCTGCTACTGGTTAGAATTTCTCAGAAGGCAACATAATTTGGCTGTTAAAAATTGAGAAATCGCCACTATAATGCAAAAATGGACACTGTCTTTTAAAGATAATATAACATTTAATGATAATATAACATGTTATTAAAACAGAGTTTTAATTTCAGGACTTCTGATTTTTAAAAACTGGTAGAAAACACAACAGCAACAACCAAAAACAGAAATCCATCTGTGTGGGTCCAAAAACTGGGGAATGCTCTGTTCATATATTTCCCATTAAAAATTGTCTGATGATTATGATAATGCATGGAAAATAATTTATGTTGATTAAATTGTATTTCCCACATGTATGAAGAGTTGCTGTTATAAATTTAACGCTGTAAATATTCAGCTTACAAAATTTTATGAAAAGTAATGTAATTTTATGGAAAAAAATGGACTCAATTTCTCATAAAATTCTGTAATAAAATAGCCATGCCTTGAAGAATGACAGTTAGATACTAATTAATATGCAATTAAACACTCTCTGGGGAACAAAATCTATAAAAGGATAAAAACTATCATGGAGCAATTTCTGAGGTTCTTCTCTCTGCTTCTTTTTTAACCTAATGTTTGTGGGTGAAACCTCATTGGCATACTCCTGGCTCTCAGGACTGAGCAGGGGCTGAAGCTTTAGGACTGAGAGAGTTTTAAAATGAGTGTGCAAGTATTTTTATAAATCATAAATGTGCTTGACTGTCAATGCATTTTGGTCATATCAATAGTAAATTTAGTGATTTAGTCATGATAAAATGACAGACAGTTACAGCATTATATTTTGGAAGAAAGAACAATGAGACCCATATGATTTTCATCCTAGTAAAATATTTTCACTCTAGGTTTCATCCCTCCTCATATGCAAATTCCCTTAAAAAATAGCGTTTTATATTTTATTATCTACTTCCTATTTCAGCTGATACCTATATAAAATAGTTTATGATTCTGTTAGTGTCTACACAACAGTCCCAATCAATTTGAAACAGAAAAACATGACTACATAAAATATAATTACTTTCAGAGTACATACCTCAGTAAGAGTACCTATCTATCACAGTGAATATTCTTATTTAAATTTATTTTATAAAATATTTGTTGTAAAAGTAATACATCTTTTGTTAAAAGCAAAAAAATAAAAATATGTATTTGGGGAAAAAAGTAATGCAGTATACACAATGTTTGCAATATGCTTCAAACTCTATGCTAATATATATGTTTTAAACAAATTTTTTCTTATTTTTTAACAAAAATATGGTCATACAATATGCTTTATGTTAAAATTAAATTTTTCACTGAACAGTATGTCATGAATATTCCTCCATCATTCTTCAGACGAATGTTCCATAATTTACTCAGTCTGCCTTTTATTGGTGAACATATATGTTTTTCTCTCTTTTCATTTTTTTCCCTTTCCCTATCCCCCATAATGTGTGCATAAACATTATTGTACAGATATCCTCATATAAATTGTATTTCATTAGAGTTCTTTAAAAGGGATTTCTAGGTCAGAGGGTATGCACATTTTAAATTTTAATATATTCTGACATATTACTTTCATATAATACATGGCATTTTAATTTTTGTTTTGTTTTATTATACATGACTCTGCTTCATTAAACTGAGTTCCTAGAGGGCAGGGCTCTTTCCTATTTATCTTTCTGGTTAGCAATATATACTTACTTTTTTAATTCTGAAAATACAATATTTGATTAGTTAGTCCTATGAGCATGACTATGTTTTTCCTTTCCTACTCTCTTATAGGCCATCTTAATGCTAAAAACACCTTCCTTAAGACTGAAGCCATCATCTATTCCCACCTTTCCTCAGTACCAGCAACCCTTATGGTATGTCACAGATCAATGATTTGTTAAATGCTGTCCCATAAACTTGAATGATGATTTAGTATCTTAGCTATATTGAACTTCTGTTTATAACAGAAGATCAGTAATTTGGGGTCATCAATCTACTAATATATATGTATATGGTTTATGTATATATACAATATATCATTTATATAATATATATTATAATATATACTATGTATATATACATGTAACATAGTACATCATTATTAGTACTTTTTATATACTAATTATATAAACTAATTTCATATATTTCATGCTGCTGTTGTGAATCTACATTGACCATATTTTCTAAATGATCATTCTATTAATTTTGTATTGGGAGTAAAGTTAAAGGTAGTGGCTTTCAACCTGGGCTGCATATTAGAATCAAATAGGGTGGGGGCTTTGTTAAATGCTTGGGCCTCAGCTCCATCTGATTGAATCTGAGTCTGGGAAGGCATAGTGGGAACCCAGATAACTGTGTTCTTAAAATGTCACCAGATAATTCTGATGTATAGTCAAGATTAAGGCCCACTAGTAAAAGTATAAGATATTCTCTTTCTTTCCGCCGCCCTCTTTAATTCCCACCCCCACTTCCACCCCTGACCTATAGATGTTGCCACTTCTCCTTAAGAACTGGATCTCTGTAGGACCCAGGGCATAGCTCTGGCTCCACCTGGGGTGTGAACCCAAGACCTTCTGTGTGTAAAGCAGATGTGCTAACCACTATACTATGGAGCCAACCTAGATGTTCTCTTTCCTAAACTTACATTTTTCTAGCCCAGATATACAAATACATAGATTTCCATCTTGATATAAAGTCACAGTCCAAGTTATTGTAAATGATACAAACACAGGTGGCCATATTGAAAGTTAAGGTTAGATAGAAACAGAGAAAATTACAAATACAAGAGAGTTGATTGCTACTCATGTAAGTAAGTAGAAGTGAAGCAGGCTGGGATCTTTTCTTCTTATTATTATTTTTAATTCAGATATAATTGACTTACAACATTGTATTAGTTTTAAGTGTACCACATAATGATTTTATAGATGTGTATATGGTAAAATGATTACCACAATAAATTAACATCTATTACCACACATTGTTACAAACTTTTTTCTTGTGATGAGAACTTTTAATATCTGCTCTCTCAGTAATTTTCAAATATATAATACAGTATTGTTAACCATAGTCACCATGCTATATACCCCAGGACTTATTTATCTTGTAACTCTAAGTTTATACCTTTTCAACAACTATATAGGGATACTCTCTGTAGTGGGTTGAATACTGTTCCTCCAAAATTCATATTCACCCAGAATCTGTGAATGTGAACTTATTTGGAAATAGGGTCTTTGTAGATATTATTAGGTTAAGATGAGGCCATATTAGATTGGGGTTGGCCTTAACCCAAATGTTGGTGTCCTTATAAGGAAAGATACAGAGACATAGATATACACAGAAGGAAGAAAATTATGTGAAGTGAAGGCAGAAATTGGAGTGATGAGCTAAAAGCCAAGGAACACCAAGAATTGCTGGCAACCACGAGAAGTAGAGGAAGAGAGGAAGGATTTGTCCCTGGAGACTTGACAGAGATCATGACCCTACTGATACCTTGATTTTATATTTCCAACCTCCAGAATTTTGAGATAATAAATTCCTGTTGTGTTAAGTCTTCAAGTTTATGGTAATTTTTCTGGCAGCTCTGGGAAATTAATGTAGCCTCCTAATTTTTGTATACGTCTCCAAGCAGCAATTTATCACAGCCTCCCCATAGCTGCAGGCCATATTTAAAGGAGAAAATTTAAAGCAGGAATATATTAGAGATTTTTAAAATATTGAAAGACCTGCTCTATCTGTAACCTTGCTAAATTTTTAATTTAATTCTAATAGGTTTTAGTTAATTCCTTTAAGTTTTCTAGGGCTCTAGTCAACCATATACAGATGTTTACATATCATTTTATTTCTTCCTGTCAATAATTTATGCTTTTTAATTTTGTATCTTGCCTTAGTAATAAGATCATCAAAGCAATATTACCTACATAAGATATAGAGAACACATCTATTTCTTATTATACTAGGAACAATTTTAATATTAAATTATATATGTAATATTTGTTTTGAATAAAGATTTTTGATGTTGAGTAATACCCTTCTATCCAAAATTATTATTATTATTATTATTAGGAATAGATCTTGAATCTTGTGACCGGATTTTTACATTTACATAAGTTTAATTATTTTTTCTTATTAACCTATAAATTATTTTCTTATTTTACTTCATATGGATTTTCTAATATTAACTGATATATGCCCTGCATATTATAGAATATCAATTTTATTTTATTTTTTCCATATGTTTTCTTTCCACATGAGATTCTTCCATCTCTTTTTTTGACAGATTTTTATATTAGAATGTAATCCCAGGACATTATTAAGCAAATTGCCTACAGTGCTTCCTATGAAACAGTGGAGGAAAACATTTCTGTATTCCAGTACTTCTTGGGGTTTCAGAATGGGTTTATATAATTTTATTTATGTGCATATAATTTAAAATATTTTCTTTTATTATTTTCTTTATTAGCATTTTATCAGGTTGACCTTTTGTCCATTTTATAAGTCCTTGTCTTTGGTTAATTTGGAGAATAAAGTGATTTTTTTTTTCATTTTAATGATAAAACATTTGAGGACATAAATTTTTTTCTGACTATAGTCAACAATGACGCTGGTTTACAATGTAATATTCCTCTGATTACTTTCTAAATTATCTTCCTACATTATCCCCTAGAGATTACTTAGGAGAGTGTTTAGTGTTTTAAAAAATTATTTCTCCTTTGTTTATTTTATATAAACATTACTAATCTTGATTTTTATTGCTCGTGACATAAAAATATGGATAAACTTTTGGGAATAAATTCTTAAATATATTTTATGGTATCTTATATAATCAGTTTTGTCAATGATGCATGAATATTTCAAAGAAAAGATATTCTCTGCAAGGTAAACAATTTGATATACTCCATTATTCAAATATCCTGATATTCTATATATTTTACCTTTAATACTTATTACGAGCTGATATTTTAAAATTTTACTGTTTCACTTGTATTACTATTTACTTCACCTTGCTTAAAGTGCCAATATTACTACATCTATACTATTAATTATGACTTCACCAATATAAAACAGCACTTTAATCCTGGTTTAAGCTTTTTTGCTTTAATTTTACCATCATAACAATGTATCTATGCTAGCTTGAATATAGTTACTCGTCTATTAATGAAAAGACTTCCCATACCATTCTGAGTGTCCCTCTGTAGAAAACAAATCATTGAATGTTGTTTTAAATCCAATTTGACTTACTCAGACAGTATCTGATTTTTGTTAAACCATGTTATGATTTATTTTATTACTGTCATTTAAAAATTACTTAATATTATTTTGGTAGAAAATGCTTTATCTTCTTTTGTTTCTTTCAGCAATTTGGAAGATAAATTTTTGTTCTAAATTATCACAAATCTGCAGTAACCTAGTAAATCAAATGTTAGATTTTACTTATATTAATGAGATGTTAGGAATGTAGTGCTTTTATTATTTTAGTTTCAGATACTATTTAATTTTAGGTAATAAAGCACATCAATTTTTACATAATTTTTTATAGTTTTTAATTTTTATATATTTTATTATAGGAATAATAATATATATGAGCTTTAGGTTTTAGTGTGTACTTTTAATTTTCATATGATTTATATTTATATTCATTTCTTATTACCAGCTTTTTGCTACCACAATTTCCCAATCTTCAGTAATTACTTAATTCAGTTCTTCTTACTTGGATAAAAATGCATAAGTTATTTTAAATAGAATAAATACTTAGGTAGCATAACTAAAATTACCTTTTTAATTATATCCAAAATTATCATGGTTGAACATGTAATACTTGTGGCATGGTCATTTTCTCTCACATTCTAGTAGGAACATTTTTTTTGATATTATTTTATTATTGAAGTGAAAATATGGCATTTTTTTACATTATGAATGAATGATTTCAAGATGTATTCCTAATCTCCAAAATTAAATTTTCATTAGATCATGTGTTAGAATTAATCTTTATATAGTTATGTTTCTCAATTATTGTAAGCCCTCTCAATTTTTAATTTGAGGTCTTTTTCTCAAATTGGGAGTTTTCTTTATTAGATTTTCATTATTACTTCCTTTCTGGGGAGAATACCTGTTGTTTGTAGATTGGCTCTTATCTTTGTCCCTCTGCATTAATATCATCTGCCCTCTGGATGTTCTCTTTCATCTTCTCCACTCTAATCTTCATTTGTTATTTCACAGGCTCGGATTATATACTGTTTTCCACACTGATTTTATTTATGTGACTGTAATTCAGTGTTATTGCCCTCATTATTTTTGTCTCCTCTTATTTAATATTGCAATTGTTTTTAATCTTGTTTGTTTCTAAAACAGATATTTTCTACCTTTCCTGAAAATCAGCAGATTTGAAGGAAAAGGGTTTTGTTCTTAGTTCTTGGCTTGTTTCTCTTGCTACTCTTTTTTAAGACTCATGTTAATTTTTGAACACAAAGCATCCTATTTCCATGGTTTGAGGCAGACAGCTTTTGAGGATTTACATTAATTTCCTCATAATAGGTCTGACTGCTGTCTCCTGGACCTGAAGCTAGAGTTAAGCTGTTATGCGATAAACCTAATAGAGTTCCTGCATAGCAAGTTGTCAGCAAATCCTAGTGCCTTCTTCTAGGTATGCCATTGAATCAATTCTCCAGACCATACAAAGAGTGTCCTGCCACCCCTGTAGTTTAAAGACTTATTCCAGTGTTGACTGGATTCTAAGGCTCTCAACACTAAAAAACAAGGCTACCTGAGAGATTTTTTTTTTTTTTTTTTGCATTCAAGGTATAAAATGCAATCAAGCCCAAGGCAGTATACAGAGCTAAAATTCCAAATGGGATGCTTTGCCAAGATCTAAATGCCCAAAGAAATTTAGCCAAATGAAAATGATGGAGAAGACTCAGAAAAGGACTGATTTATAAAACTTACCCATAAGTAATCAGTATTATACATGTATTCTTATCAAAATTTAGCATTTTTCTATTTTTTTCACCCTGTGATTGCTTAGAAAATTGTCTCAATTTTATTAAAACTTTATGAGAGTTTCTTGATATTTCTCCTTTCACTGTCTACCTAAAGTCCCAGAGTCATATATTTTCCCATGTATGGATATATTCCTCAAAAAATTGTTTGCCTTGGGTTAATGTATCATTTTGCATTTCATACACAGTAAAGGAAGGAAAATCTGTCCAAAATGTGCTCTTTCATGAGTCTGTGTTGTGACAACAGCGATCAGCTTGAGTTTATGCATAACTCTGTTTACAGTTAATATACATGCATACACACATTATATAAGCCCTTTTAGTTTTCTAAAGATCCCAAATTTCCTATTTTCTTAAATATCTTTGTAGTTCTTTGTTTTTCCTTGTTTTGTTGTGAAATTAAATTCTATCAAAGAGTTTAAATGTTATATTTGTATGCAGTGGTTTTATGGAGTCTATTTTCTTCACCTCGAAAAGAAGTTGGCCTTTATAAGATGAGTTGAAAGTAACTGTAACTTCTGAGGCTAGAGCAAAAAAAAGATAATACAGTATCTGCCTCATTCTCGGTCCCTTGAGATTCTAGCTCTTGAAATCCAGCCTCCACACAGTAAGGAAGCCCAGGCACATGGAGAGGCCAGGTGTTAAGCAGATAGCCCCAACTAAAGTTGTAGCTAACAGCCAGTATCAACCACCAAAAGGGGAAAAATTCATCCAGATGACTTAAGCCTCAAAACTATATGACAGCAACTGTATGAGTGAACCTGATAGAAAACTGCATTGCTGAGCACAGCCCACATTCAGAGTTGAAAAAAATAATTGTGAAATGATTGTTGTTTTATACCACTAAATTTGTTGGTTTGCTATGCAACTAGATATAACTGGAGCAGTATGATATTTGAATTTTTATCAAACTCAATCAGCATGTGTCTGATTCCTTATCAAATGTTTAAAACTCACTGTGCTAGTTTTTTTTTTTTTCCCCTGAAGATTGGGATTGTAGATCTACTTAATTTGTGTACTAAAAGCAAAGTCAAATATGATAGAAAATAGGGAAGGGCAAAAGAGACAGATACTAACATGTTTGCACCAAAATTAATTTAACCTTTGACTCAAGCACATCTCAAACTTGCAAAGATCTAAATAGAGGTCCAGACATTGTTAAAGAAGAAGATCATCAGAAGTTCTGTCATAGCATTCCTCTCTTGCCTGGTAGTTTCCCCACTACAGACATTGAGGTATATAATTCAATCTTCTGTTCAGTCTAAAGAGCTAAGTATGGAATATGGTAACTTCTCAAGTCAATACCAATTCCTACCAAATGTGACATGGAGACTCAAGTTCAACAAATCAGTTCACAATGTTGATGTAATTTTCCCTATGTAAATTCTTTATATATTGAGAAAATTTCTAGTTCATTTCATAGTGGTTTATGGAAAAGATTGGGAAACAAAATGAGTACTAACTTCTAAAGTAGAAATCTTGAAGCATGTGTGTACAATATACATTATAGATGAAAGGAAAACACATACCCCCTTACTACTGATATATAATGAAAGACATTTTAGAAATCCATCATAATAAACTTTAATCATCAGTGAAAATATAGACAGCAAATAAAACCTTTTTAAAGTTCATATCTCATATGTAGAAAAAGTTAATTAAAGATGTAAACCTTTAGAATATTTGTCCTATAACATTTCACAATTCATGTTTAACAATAATGAATTTGATTTTGTGTTCATCATTGTATTGTGGAATGATCTTGAGCAAATCACTTAACTTTCAGAGAAATCATAAGAACAACAACAACAAAGAAACAATTGACCAGCCATTCAGAGCTAGAACTGTTCTACCAGAAGATAAATGTCTTGTTTTAGGAAGAAAATGGTAGAGAGGTCAAATATTAAAGTTTTATACTTTTTCAGTTTCATTCTAATGCTAATACTATTGGACCTCTGTGATATTAGTCAACTCTTGGCATTTAACAAATACAGAACTCAGATCATCTGGACCAAGATATAAGGTGGTTTGGGGTACATGTTGCATGTTAGATGACACAAGATGGACATGTCTCTGCTAATGCTCTTGGTAGTGCAATGCTTTACTAAATTGCTGTATATGTTTATTATCCAGTAAAATGAATCACTTTCAGCCAGTATCAAAGTGGAAAGCCAGAGAAACAAGATTACTGAACTTAGTTGCTTTGAATGCACATTGTGATAAAGGGAAGGTTGTAAAATTGATCCTTGGGATATCAGGATGGCCACTTTCACTGGTCTGTTCGAGCTGGTTAAAATTTATAATATCATATTCGTTGTTTATAACAAGAATGGGCATGAGGGACAGGAGGAAAATCCATTAGCCTTTATTGAATGCCAGTCTCTGTGTTAGTTGAGATACTACAGACACAACTACTGATTAAGGTCATTGCCTTGGACTCAATGAGCTCACTGTTTAGTGAGGAGTACACTGGTATGGTTAGTGTTATGATGGAGGTGTGCCTATGTGCTATTTTAACAAGAAAACGTTTTGACAGAAATAACCTCATGAAGGTAAATTTCTATAAAGGCACTACTCAACTGTATTGTCTCACTTAGTACAAAAAATCTTGACTTTATTTGACAATAATAACAAAAATTATACACAATTCTGTATACAGGTACAATAAAAGGAAGAAAGAAAAGACAGGATGAAATGTTATTTAAAGCTTTGTCCTCCTCTAGAAAAAGGTAATGTTTGAGTTGATTTGGCCTCTGGTTACTCATGACCAACAATATTTTATATTTAGTAAGAGCTATAATTTAATAGGAGCCATCATTTTTTTGTTTCTTACTATGTGCCAGGCATTGTTTAAAAAAAAAAATAACTCATTTAATTATCACAACAAACCATGAAGCAGCTTCTATTATATCCATGGTCAAAATGGAGAAACTGAGGCAGGGCTAGAATTCAAAACCGGGGAGTTTGGTTTTAGAGGCTTTTTTCTTAACCCTGAGGTCATATGACATAGCACTTTTCAAGTTCATCTTCTGGTTTATGTTCTGGTGTATTCCATGTTTCTCTGTCTCTTCTGGGATGCCAGCCTCTTGTTTTGAGATCCTTCTTTGTAACTCTGGGAGGTCCTTTCTCACTCTGCAACTGCTCTAAGTACAGTCTTTATTTAAGGAAGCCTTATCAATGATGTCTGTGGGAGGATTTTCTTCCTTTTTAATATGTTCTGCCAAATAATGAATGTTTACTAAGTTTGTTAATAATAATGTCTGTGGGGACTGCAGCTCTTTGACCTTCCAACTTGATTAGAGTTCTATGTGTGTGTTTCAGCTCTCAAATGGAGACAGCTTCTCAGCAGTGTCCATTCTCTGTATTCTCTGGTGGAAGGGGACACTGGAAGCTTATTTTGGTGGGAAGAGCAAATTCCTGTTGGAAACTTAAGTTAAAAATAAAACCCAGCCATTATACAGGATCATGGTTCTTGCCTTGTAACATCATCATTACACAAAGTTCTATAGCTAGCCTACTCCAAAATGAAAGCAAGACCTCCGTACAGGAGACCACAAAAGAAACCCTCATATGTGCCCACAAATCTTTCTGTTAGTTACAGTCACGGTGTCGTGTTTTCTCTTTTCTTTTTATTTTGCTCCAGTTCCTATTAGTCCCCATTCTTTATGTGTAATATTACTTAGAAAAGTCTCATCCATCATGAACACGCCAATGTTCAAGTCATGGTGAATTTTCTCAATGTTCCCTGACTTTCTCTCTTCATGATGCCAGCAGGGTGCTGGGTTCTGTTCAGAGGTACAAAGAAGGCTCGCTTTTCCCTCTGTCCACTCACCTCGTCATCTGTACCTGACTTGTTCCTAAAGACTCAAATATTTTTTATTAAAGAGTTATAAAGACTTATGCATTTCAGCACCTAGTAATATTTATCAAGTTCTGCCCAGAGTGCTGAAGAACAAACAGATAACAGAGCCATCTACTCATTCTCCTTTATCAGTTTCTAGGCCTTTCCTTTCCTTTTATTCCTCAGTTATAAAATAAAAACTTCCAGGCACTTGAATGGAGGTAAAAAGATGCTGCAGGATTGCTGGAGGAGGAGCTGTAATCCAATACCACCAGCATTTAGCCAGGAACATCTGATTATACCATTCAAGGTTTTCCCAGCAACGCTAACTAGAAATATAATTTTTAACCACTTTATCTCATGCTCAATATCATATGGACTGTATCATGAGATCCCAAAGGCTCTCTCTCAAGGGTAGAATGAAAGAGGGAAAGACAGTAAGATACAGTCTTTATTTAGGACCTTCTGTAATAAATGATGCTCAAGATGATTCTTAAAATTTAGCTAGATATAAAACTAATAAATGAAAATACAAAAATATATTTTTGATCTTTTCTCTTTTTTTCTACTCTCATTCTTCTTTCTTCCCATCTTTTTATTTTTTTATTACTGAAGTAAAAGCATAATACTCATGCCAGAAATAATGATATAAAGTAATATTATCTCAAGACATACAGTAAATGTTGCCCTTTCGTACAGAAACACAACACTCTGTAGCACCTTCATCAAATTTCCAAGTATTATTAATAATTTATACAAAATTGCTATATGCCAAATCAAATTAATTTAACAGTTCAGAAAAACTATTATTGTGGTATTGTTTCTGTTTTTGTTATATTCTTTCTGTTGAAAGATTTCAAACCAACAGAAAAGTTGAAAGAATAATACAAATAACACCATATATCATCCTTTGCCTCAACTCATTTGCTACCTTTTTGCCACATTTTTTCTCTCTATACTCCCTCCTTCCACATACACATGCATGTGGCTATAAACATATAAAACTGTATCTATTTAATTTTTACTGAAACATTTATTTGTAAGTAATTTACAGGCATCATGATACTTCATGTCTATATACTTCTGCATATATCTTTTCAGGACATTTTCTTACATACCATTATCACTCTCAAAAAATTTATATCTCTGCAGCAATATCAAAGGTAAAGTTTCTATTCAAATTTATTCAATTGTCCCAACGATATATTTTTTTTCCACTCAATCCAGGAGCCACTCACACATTGCATTTGGTTGTTATATCTCTTTTCTTCCATTGATACAAGACAGTTACCTTCTTTTGTAGTGTTTAATGACACTGAAAACTTTGATGAGTCCAAGCCAGCTGTTTTAAAAAATGTCCCATATTCAAATTATGGTAAGAGTCACAGCTTGGTAAGAACAGTATGTAGGAGATGTAGTATTCTGTGGAGGTTTTCATTTTAAATAGAGTGTTCGATTCAGCTTTTATGTCTCTGATATTGAAATGAGAGATATAACCGAAAACACCAAATCATTCCTTAAAAAGTCATTTCTCAAAGTATAAGCAGAAAAGAATATCAGGTATGTCTTTTCTACTCAATTACAATTAAAGGCAATCAAGTAACCAAACCCTCAAGATCAGAAAGAATATGGGAGAGTAAAATTAACATAATTTGGAAGAGGAGACAGACTCAATATTGATTCTGCTCTTACTTCATAATTATTTCATCTTGGATAACTTGTTTTGGTTCAATTTCCCCATCTGTATACAGTAGAATCATTTCTACTCTTCCCATCCCATGACGTTATCATAATGGTCAAATGACATAATATGTGAAAATGCTTCATGGATGTTAAAGTGTTGTACAGTTAAATGTGACTCTGTCCTTAGGCCCATATGATGAAAAACATCTCCAGAAAGAACCTTGATTTCCTGGTATTTGATCAGGAGTACACTTACTGTTCAGAGGAACATGTAAACATTTCTTACTATTTCTGGCTGCCTTGCAATCAAAGATTCACCTATGTACTTGGCAGACTCCCCATTCTCATCACCTTTCATGTAGGATTTTATTTTTTTAATTTGTATCAATAAGTTCTTTTTCATCAGCAAGTTATATCCTTATTCTTTAGAGAAAAATGCTATAATACAAATAATTATATTTTTTTGCTAATATATTAATAAATACAGCTTCTCTTATTAAAATATGATATTTTAGCTTCACATTGTCTAACAAATTGTCTCCCCGCCTGGGGTAAATGTGGGGAGGAACACACCTGAGAACCTTGTTCTGGCATGTATGGCATTATTAATAAATATAAAAAAAGCAGGTAATTTGTCAAGATATTCCAACTAGAGTCATGCTTTGGTTCTAGTTACGAGAAACAGCATGAGAAAGTAAACTTGCTGGCATTGTTACTTTTCTTGCACTTAATGTTGAAATACCACTTTTCTTACCATTTAGAAAACAGTTTTTAGAAATTGCTGATTATCATAGTATTCCAAAGTAAAGCAAAGATGGAGTTATAGGAAGTTATGTCAGCACATCCTGAACTAAAAGCAGAATCAGAAGACATAGAAATTTACTAAGTGCTCTGTTACATTACACTATGTAGGTACCAAATGTCTTTACTGTTTGGTGTTCTAAGGGAACAGGCAAAAGTCATATTAATTTAAATAAAGTTTAGCTAAATAGAAATGAGGAGTTACATAATTATGAGAGCAACTGTTTCAACATTCTGCCAACAGAAACATTTTTTGCCTAGAGTGGATTCCCTAATGTTCATTCTAACTTTAATGACTCGAGTAATGGTTTTTATACTTCTCAGACAATTGAAGAACAATATGAAAATCATCACATTATTGCTTATTCAGAATTGTCAAATATACTGTTCCTAATAGGCTCTTTCTATGCAAATCCCTTTTTTACAAGCCAACTAGGCACTCAGTTTTTTTCTATTACTAAAGAAAGTGTTCAATGTATATAATGTACAAAAAATAAAAGAGGAAATGGAGGAAGTAAAAGTATGGGAAGAGGTGACTTAGGTTCAATATTGTCTTAATATTTGTATATCTTTTAAAATATGTAAAATGTGTTATAAACTGAAATCAGCAATCAATAGACTAAATTTAACAATGCTTTATGTCATCTTTAACTCAAAAAATTTTATGTCATCGACTCAAAAAATAATTTCCTATCGACTACTTAATAGAGCATAAACTTCTTCTGTTAAACATAGCCCTTCACACTTTGTTCCAATTGACTTTTTTTCCCACTTTTACCTACTCTATTTCTGGCATTTTGCTCATTTTTAATTCTGGTCCAAATGAATTATTTGCTATTATTCCCCCTTTTCTCCAAACCTTATGTTTTTCTACATTTATAACACATAATCCTTTATTTAAAAAGCTTTTTTATTTTTTTCTTAACTTCCATGGTACTTTAATTGTGCCCACTACGGGAGCATAGTGTAGTGGATGAATTGATTTACTACCCCCATCTATTTCTTTCCCTTTCTCCCAAGGAGCGCTCATTTGCTCAGCTGCTGATGTATTGGCTACAAACAGCTCACAGGTGAGTCCTTCCAGGAATTCTCTTCTACTTAAGGAACCCTCATGCCCAAGGTTGGACCCCTTGCAGGGAGAGGTCAGCTCATACCAATGACTGGTTGAAATAGGGGTACAGACAGGGTTTCCTTGCCTCAGTTCAGAACAATTTAAAACATTTGTTCCACTTCATAGCTCCTTGAGAAGATGGATGAGGTTTCTATTTCAACTGCATTACAGGCCAACCTTACCCTCTACTCTATCTACCCTGCTTCCCTCGTCTCTTCGCAGAGGGTGTTTCTGAGAGTGCTTCCAAGAAACTATATGCATGCAAATCTCTACTTCAGAGCTGGTTTCCTGGGAGAACTCAACATAAGACATTTGGCATCAGAAGTTGTTTGAGAAAGCGTATTCTGAAATCACACTTCAGCTGGATTGCCCACTGGTTGGCTGGAAGTAGAAATCACATCATCTGTGCTGTATCAGAACAATTGCTCGTTTTTCATCAGTGCTGAAAAGTGAAGAGATACAAGTATAAACGAATACAATGGTAGGTAAAATATCTTAACCTTTAAGAGATTTGGGGCAAGAAATATAAGGACTAGGATAGTTAATACTGAAGCCAATCAAGTATTGGAAAAAGTTAGTGAATATCTGAGGGTGATTAATCTCCAATTGAAGGCAAGTATGAAAGCCAGAGGACTTCTTGGACAGTAGAAATATGTTTTCATCCATATAGCAGGAACTGAATACTAGGTCTGGGACTTAATTAAAAGGGAAGTATATGGAGATCTGAAATTGTTTGAGGATTCAAACATGCTCTGTAAAGGTCAGGTCCATTGTTGGACTTGAAGGGGGCTCTGAGACTTGGGATTCATTGAAAATTTTAAGTCTCCATCTTCTCCTTAACCCTGTGGACTGCAAAAGTAGCCCATTCTTTCCAAATTAAGATGCTCCTCCTTCACCTGAAGAGGATGCAGAGGCCTCTACATTGCAATACAATGCCTGACCCAACAGGATCTACTCTCCCCTCTAGTCCTGGCCACCAGACCACTAACTAAGGTAAACTAACAAAAAATAGTTGGCCAAGGACATTATGTGCACACTAAGGGGAGGAAAGGGATCTCATGCTGAAAAAGCTTGAGATCTAATAAGAAGCCACGGTCTGAGTCTTAAGAATGTTCGATTAAGGAAAACATAAAGTTAGATTAGAGAGAGTTTATCGATATGAAAACACTTTCTAGTTACATGGGATTAAATGTCCTCACATGGATTCTGAGAGATAAAACTAACACATTAATAGGATTAACTTGGAAGATAACAAGTTTTTGGCTGTTTGGAACAAGTGAAGGCCTACACTAACTAAAGTAGAAAAGCCAGAAACTCTGTGGCAGATAAAGGAAAAAGCAATCAAATGGCTTAAAGAATTTGACATATTAGAGTGGATATACTGCATATAGCTGAAAAACCCACCAACCAGTTTTGTTCCGCAGAGGATTGGGAGAAGATGCTGTTAAGAATTAAGTTCCTTGATACTGTTGGGACCCAAGACCATAGAGTACAGATGGAAAGCAAAATGTGTGCAATTGCTGTTACGAGTGGCAATAGTCAGAATTTCAACCAGGATCCTGACTTGCAGAGAACTTAAAAGTGAGGAAAAGAAAAAATGTCCCCAGGGGCAAGGTAAATAGGATGACAAGCAAATTATTTAATTTGTATAACCAGAATAAATTAAGGAAGATAAGGGAGCTAAAAGCTCAGCCTCAGAAATGCTAGCTTCCTACCCATTTTTTGGGTATGTCAGCTAAAATCTTGGTTCCCAGTGAAAGGGAGAGGAGTGAGTAAAAGAGAAGGTAATGGGGAAGGGGGAAGTTAGGAGGAGGAAGGAGGAAATAGTAGATAAAAATCTGTACCACAAACACACTCCTCTTTCTTCAACTAATGGAAAGTCTCATTCAGGTTACTTTTTATGTGTTGCATATTCACTATCAAATGACTAATCTTCTCATCAAGACATTTTAAATTTTGGAAAATAAAAGAGGAGCATAGAGAATTGAATGTATTTGATACTTTCTTTTTAATCAGAGGATGGAAACAGCTGTGCACTTTTCCCTGTTATCACTCAATGCAGATAGAGGCAGATACACATTATAAAGAAGTTTATGCCAAAATGCCATTTTGGAGTCTGTGTTTCTATAGAGTGTATGTTATCATTTAATGGTTTCATTCCAAAAGCAGATTTAACGAAGCTGAAATACTATGCATTTATGTTAAGTAAAAAACAACATTGTTTTAATATTATCCATATGTGCTTAAATATGTCTACAAATTCTTTGATACTTCTTTCAAAATATGGAGCTTAATTCAGCTCTCCTTGCACATAGAATGGACTTAGTTACTTGCCTCTAATGAATAGGATGCGGCAGAAATGACTATGTGCCATATTCTCTAATAGGTCATAAAAGGTATTGGGCTTTCTTCTTATTCTTCCTCCTATATCACTTACTCTCAGGAAATGTCTCATAAGGACACTCAAGCAGCTTATTGAAGAGGTCCATATGGCAAGGAACTGAGGACTCCTGCAAACAGCTAGAAAGTGGCTGTGAATTCCTTGTGAGTTTCTTGTGAGTGAGCCATATTGGTCGTGTATCTTCCAGCTCTAGTTAAGCCTTCGGTAACTTCAGCTCAAGCTGACACGTTGCCATGCAGCCTCATGAGAGATGCTGAGCCAGAACCAACCACTGAGGTAAGCCACTTGCAATTTTCTAATGCGCAGAAACTGTAAGGTGATTTGTTGTTTTAAACTGTAAATTTGGGGTAATTTTTTTTACACCAATAGATACCTTGTACACTATAATAAAATGACTTAATGCTTTTTCACATTTATCATCAAGGCTGGTACTTAAGAAAGAGTAAATTTAATCACAAATGATTAAAGAAGTAGATGGTGCTTTTGGGCACTATTGTGGCATTTATAATTAGTTGGAACTTTTTTTCCTTGAAAATTATTTTTAATCATTTTGGAAAATCATATATAATTTCCATCAATTAATTCATGATTTCCTTGTTACAATAGGGAGTGAGGCAAACTTTGGAATAAGTGACTATTGTTTCCCTGGTGGTATCATGTCTCTTTCTAGACCAATAATTGGCAGGGAAATAGCTGGGGCATAAAGCAAATCTATGGCTATCCATGGGTGTGTCATTTGGTGGCTCTCTTCGTTGAATATTGGTACACATTGGAACAGAGAAATTATTAGCACCACTCCCAGAATGGTACCGGTCTTCTCACTGGATGGGAGAATTGCATCTGCAGGGAATCTTGTAATCTGGAGGAAAAAAACTTCCTTTCATTCTTTATATTAGGATTGGATCCTTTGCTGTTATATGCCCTAGGAAGTCATGGCTTTCCCAGTTGCAATATAGAATTATGACTCCAGGAACTTAACAACCCATGAGCTTCATACAATCGCTCTTTTTCTTCTCTCACTTCCTTCCTTCCTTCCTTCCTTCCTTCCTTCCTTCCTTCCTTCCTTCCTTCCTTCCTTCCAGAATAGTTGGATGCCTAATATGTACCAGGAGCTATGCTTGGTGATTTCTATGTGAAGTTAGACAGTTTCTACTCATAAGAAACTTGCAGTTCAGAAAATGGACAAGTAAACAGTAGATATCAGACTGCCAATGGAAGTAACACTGGGTGCTAAGCATCTAGCTTAGACTTAGGAGGTGAGAAAGAATTCCAGGAAGAAGTGTTATTTGGATGGGTTCTGAAAGACAAAAATGAATAAAGTCGAGAAGTTGGGGGAGGGCAAGCAAAGAAGACAGAAATTCAAATGTAAAGGCCAGGAAGCAGAGAAGCTTAGCCCATTCAGAGAAACACAAAGAATCTAGGACAGCTGGGTGGCTGGTACAAATAGCTTGAATGTGTTATGATGAGAGATGAGATGAGAGAGACAGGCTTCATGAAAGGCCCTTTATATTACTCTAAGAATAATGGACTCTATTCTGTAGGTTATATGGAGCTATTGAGAAATATTGAGTTAAGAAAGGGAATGGAGGTAACATCATCAGATTTGTTCTTTTAATACGTTTGCTCTGTTATCAATAAATAATGCATTGGAAGAAGCAATACACTAGAAAGATGGGCTTTACCACAATACTAATAGTCACATTAAATAAGGACTTTTGAGGAAGAGATGCACTAGGAATGATTCCAAAGCTGTTGGCTGAGCCACTGGGCGAGTGATAGTGTAATTTACAGAGAAGGAGAATACTCAGAGGGCAACACTTTTTCTTAGAAGTCAAGAGTTTGGAGTTAAGTATTTTTCTCCCTTTCTCTGGAGAACCCTGACTAACACAAGTGAACACTCATAAGACTAAAAACTGGTTAACAGGGGTGTTTTCATCTATTCTGTTCACTGCTATATCCCTAGCACCAAAACAGTATATAACACCTAGTAAGTGCTCAATGAATATTTGTTGAATGAATGAATATATAGTTATCAAATTAACTTTCATTTAATAAAAACAAATCACCTTTATACCAGTATCTCTGGAAGTAAAAAATATTATGCTCAGATAGTGAGATGAAAAGAAATTTCTTCCATGAGACCACATAGAAGGCTATAAAATATAACAAACATCTTCAGCAATGTTCTAAAAGTTAAAAAAGAGTTCCACAAAATTATTTCTTATAAAGCTCTTTTAAGGATTGATCAATGACATCAACACACAACAGAAAGTGATTGCAAAGTGGGAGTGATTGCTAAGATTGAACTAGGCACTAAGCTCTAAAGTGGGGCTCCATCCACAAGATTTCAAAGTGTTAAATAAAGGACAGCTACTAGCAGTCCTCCATAAATATTGGTTATTCCAACTGTGGTTGGGAAATTACTGAGTGGAAGTGAGTTTTGTGTTTAACTCTTCTGTTGCCAGGTAATCTTAGAACTACATAGGTTAAAAATAAACAAAACAGAGAAAACTGACAACTACTTGTAAGAACTGGTGACTATCTTAAGGATATCTATATAAATAAAAGCTCAATGAGACTGAGTGGAGTGTCTGCAGGTAAGGTCAAATTGTTTTTGGAAAAGAATGTTAAATTAGCCATACTCAGAAAAAGATTAAGTATAATCAGATTGCTCTTTTAAAAATTAAGAATCAGAAAATTTGCACAACTTTTCTTCCCCAATTTTATATTATGAAGGCACAAGTAAATTGCACAAGCTTATGTGCTTGTGCCTATATACTTTAGTTCCCAAAAAAGAGATCCTTGCATACTGTTTACTCTTATTAAAATATTTCTAATATGAGATTAATCTTTTACAAAATCAGATCATTTCATGAGCTAGATAAAAAAGTTATAAGCCAAAGGGAAATTGTTTAAAGAAGAAATAGAATGAAAAAATAACCCACCCTAGTTAATTACGAAAAAAAAGCCTCTGAGAATAGAATCAGTACAATCTTTAAATATTTTTTAGCTTTATAAAAAATTTATTTCACCTATATATGAGCATATAGATGTCATTTTAACCCTTATAAAAATGCACATCATCATACTTTTTGCGATTTGATAGATTAAAAATGATATAACATGTTTAATTAGTATTTCTTCTTAAAGATGAGGTTAAACTTTTAAAATATATTTATTGACTATTTGTATTTTGATAAATTTAATAGTCTACACCCATGATGTTCCATGTTTTAAAATCTCATGTTAATCATTTTTAGTTATAAAAAAATGAGAAAAAAATCTCAATTAACAGAAATACAAGAGAAGTCAAAGTCACATTATACTTATTTGAATGGATTAATATAACATACTTCATTCTTTGGCCAAAATATGTGCTAAAAAATATTGTAAAAAATTTACTACAATCAGATAAAGCTTCCTCTTAGCCACTTCTTTGCCATAATGATCCACTTATATTTAAAAAGCAATAACATGATCAAGTAAATAGAAAACAATTAAAATTATCTACTAAAGTTCTTTCTGTATTATAAAATTCTATAAAATAACAGATCATTTATCAGAATATACTGCAATATGCTGTCATCACATGATAAGCTGGCTGTTGTAAAAAAGCAAAGTAATACAAGCTTTTATCATATGTGTCATTTAATCAGTGACGTAAAAAAAAAAAAAATCCCATAGCTAATACTTGTATTGCAAGAATGGAATTTATTTATTAATAAATTTATTTGGATAACATTGGTTAATAACATTATGTTTTCAGTGTATATTTTTATAACATCATCTGTATATTGCATTGTGTGCTCACCCCAAAGTCTAGTCTCCTTCTGTCACTGTATATTTGACCCCCTTTAACTGCTTCATTCTCCCCCTATCCTCCTTCCCCTTTGGTTACCATCATACTGTTGTCTATGTCTATGAATTTGTTTGTTTTGTTTGTTAATTCACTTCTTTCTCTTTTATATCTCACATACGAGTAAAATCATGTATATGATAGAATACTACTGAGCTGTAAAATATGATGAAATATTGCCATTTGTGACAATATGGGTGGATCTTGAGAATATCATAAGTGAAACATCAGGCGGAAAAGGACAAGAGCCATATGATTTCATTCAAATTTGGGACATAAAACAGAAAACCAAGAATGAAACTTAAAGTTGAAGATTATAAATAAATGTGTATGTAGAGATACTGATATCCCTGTGTTTAATTGGCAATAGACTTTGATCTGGAACACCGAATTGAGCAAGTAGAATGTAAAATTAGTAAAAAAGTATGATAGTATTTGCCAGAGTTGATAGTGTTCATTGGTTGTTAATGAGAGAAACTGAAGAAGCACCCAGAATATAGTAATGTGTATGATAGGAATATATATAGATGACTTCTTCTTGAGGACAAAATAACTCACTAATTTAGAAGGAAAGGAAATAACTTCTAAAAAAATAATGAATTTAATAAGTATTTTTAAAAACTGAATTTTGTTCTTTTAAGTATTAATGAATAATAATTTCATTTTACTTTGTTTTAATTTATATATAATTCTCTGACAATATCAAGAAAATCACTCATTAAGATCCATGGATCATGGATCATTAGCCCTGGGACTTTAAAAAATGATTTGTTTAGAAAAGTAAATTCAGACCTTTTAACAGTGCTGATTAATCAAACATTAATTTATTGCCTTCATGTAATCAAGTTAAACCTGTAGAAGATTATGTACAGGATAGAAAATAAATTAGTTTTTCTTCTTAAGTCAAATATATATTTCAGTAGATATTTTATTTTATCCAGAGGTTAAAGGTAAAAATACAAACAATAATTTATTGAAATGTAATCTATCAACCCAGTATTAAAAGAAGCCTGATTTCTAATACATAGTCACTTGTTGTATAATTAGAAAATGCTATTAGGGAGTGGTCAATTTGTAAAATACTTTAAGATTTATTTACTCGGATCCAAAGAAAGTACAATAGGTTAAGAATTTGTTCTGAGTAAAATCATCATAACTATGCCTGAAATATAACAGAAGCCACACAATTCTGTAGCACCATGAGTAGATTCCCAGGTTAACAGGGAAGATTCAATGGCAAAATTATAAAGGAGAGTAAAATTAAGCTTTTATGCTTCTCATGGTGGGAGTTCTGGAAGTTCTGATACCTCTGGAAAAACAATGATGTGCATTCTAGTTTTGTTTTGTTTTGTTTTGTTTTGTTTTCCCCCTCATGCTCTCACCATTGCTACCGTTCTACCATAGCCAGTTATTGGACTTATGTCTGTCCCTAAGCTTTAGACACTAATAACTGTATATACAGAGGTTTCAGTAAAATTCTATTTTATAAAGGAATGAAGAATCAATTAAATAATCATGTAATTTGCCCTTGGTTATGATAGCTTATAATAGCATTGTCTGTTACTATAAATAGTTTATGTCACAAGCTCAAAATGTAAAAAAAAAAAAAAAAAAAAAAGTGGTGACGTATGAATTAATTTGCTACCCCAAGACCATTTTATCAGTCTCTGTTATAAAGCCCCTACACCCTTTGAGTGGAATTGCTGCTGTGCTCAGTTTCTGAGATGGCATTGGTTTATTGATTCAATCAGGGTAAAACTATCTCTTTTGACACTATGATTACTTTAGGGGTTACTTTCTAAGTAGTTCCAATCAGAGAGAAACTCAGTAATGCTGCTTTTCTGTAGAGCTTAGGGATGCACTTGTGACAGCATGTGGACTTGGTAGTTACTGGGAGCTACACTGGGGTCATAAGAGAATCTAGGCAACAGATGAGCCTGAACCACAGAAGTAGACTGATAAAATATCTGAAAACAGCAGCAGCCCTGATCAAAACCTGGTTGGAAATATAATTTCCCTCTGGATTTTGAACTTATGTGATCAGAAAAATTATCTTTATTAAGTCTGTTTAAGTTGATTTTTTATTACTTGCAATTGAAAAATGTTTTAAATGATAGAATTGGGCTTTAAGCCTGGCCTGAAGGAAAACAAGACAGCCGACCTGACCATGAAGTGAGAAAAGGTACTACTGTCTATTAGGTTTGAAAAAACCCAATGAAAAGGAATATAGAAAATGCAATATCTTAATTCTTTTTCATGTGTGATATGACTCAATAATAAGAATACAAAAAGTAAACAAAGATTGTAGTTTAATTATCACAAAGTGATCATATGAGTCATCAATGAGAACATTCTAGAAACCTTCCTACTGCTTCCAATCCTTAATTCCAAAGATTTTGTTTTGAAGTAGCAAAAGATTCAAATGAAAATATATTATGTGTACACACATTTTTATATTACCTAATCCACTAAAACTATTTGGGGCATACAATTACATGGAATAGCATACAATACAACAAATAGAGAACAAAATTAAATAAATAATTGTAGGTTATGAGAATAAGTGTAGAAAAAGAAGTTGAAGATTTTATATCCATTCATAAAATGTCAGAAAGGCAACACATTTGGCTTTACTCTTCCTAGTGACAAAAATAAATAAATAAAAAAAACAAAAATCAAATTCAAAATATGTCATTCTCTGAAGAATCCTAAATAACTGTGTAAGAGATTTTTGCAAATGCCTTGTATGTTTAATATAATTTAATATTTTCAATAATCCTACAAGGTAAGGACTACTTTTCTACTCATTTCACAAAGGAGGAAACAAAGCAATTAGCAAATAAGTGGTGGCCATAAGATTTGTGTAGCTGCAAAGCATCCTCCCTTGATCATTGGAGTTTTCTGCTCTTGTATGGTAAATGAAAAGTTGCTGCTTACAAGAAACAGATTTGCTGATAGATTGGATACTGCTGCCATCTGTCCTCATAAAAAAACAGTAGAACAGTGTCAACCTTCAGGGGTATCCATAAAGCATGATAAAAGGCAATTTTTCTAAAACTGCTTCCATATTATTAAATGATGCCAATGATGAAACACAGCTCAAATAGAGGAAATTCTAGAATTCTCTGTTTAACTTGCCTAGGAGTTGTACATTCTTCAGAAAATCCTCCAGAAATAACATTTCTCACTTTTGAGTTATTGATACTTCAAGGTTATTCTCTTTGTCAAGGAACTGAAGTGTAGAAATTCTGTACCACCAACTAAGAGCAGATTCCCAGGTTAACACATTCAAATGGAAGCAAGACAATATCAATGAAATATTAACACTTTTTAAGAAATGCTTAATCAGGACATGAACTAGAGGGTTCAACTTCCTCATGGAGGTGTGGACTAAAGTAGGATTGAAGTTCAGTATGCTTTTAAAAGAATTTTTTTTGGCAATTTGACAAGTCTCTTCAATATGTCAATATGATTTTTTAATTAAAAAATTTTTAATTACTGTTGACAGACAATATTATATTAGTTTCATGTGTACAACATACTGATTAGACATTTAGATATTTTACAGTGTGATCATCCTGATACTTACCTGACACCATACATAGTTATTACACTAGTATTCACAATATGCCCTAAGTTGTACTCTACCAACAAATATGTAAGTAGTGACTTGTGTTACACCCTGGGAGTACAAGTCACTTGTATAAGACAAAGAATTCCAAGGTAAAAAGTTATTGTTGCCTCTGCTCAGAAGGATTCTTTAAGAAGCCTGTAGCAGCACAAATACTATAAACGAAGAAAAAAGCAGTACTAAAACGTAAGGAATACAATAAATTATATTGGGATTGGGAGTAAAGTAAGGCTAACACAAATATACTGGACTAACACAAATTTTACAAGACAGGTAAATTTACCTACAAAGATACTTTAAATCTTGACTTAAAGTTTAAAAAAATATGCTTTTCCCTAAAACTGAATAGTAATTTCATTAAAATGCAAGCGTACCGTTATTACTAAGAATAAGATTGCTGCAGTCTGTGCCTCACTGTTACAACATTAAAAATTAAAAAACCATACAAACATTTGAACATATTCAAAGTGCAAAATAATATGCTGGGGGCACTGCTTATGACGCAAAATCTGGTACAGAATGCCCTCCATCAATAATTTAACGACTCCGCGAATTAGCAATAATAGAAGGTATTATATAACAAGGCTTTATGTATAAGTTCCATTTAAGGTTACTTTTGAGAAAGGTTTAATATTTTGCTGCTGAAACGGAGCAACGGAAGGCATCAAGGAAGAGAGTAAAAATATATCGTAATATTATGTTGTAATTAGCAACTTCCTTGATTGAAAATTCCACTAAAATGTTAGAACAAGAATGTTGAATACCTTACTTCTTACTGCAGCTTCATTAATGTACACAATACTTGATAATTAATAAATTAATATTGGCTGAATGAACAAAGGGCCGTGTAAGGAGGAAATTGTGTAGCAAGGTCAAAAAAATAATGAAATACTCAGTTAATTGGGGGGCAATGTATACACACAGGAGTAGTGATCAGGCTTGAAAGAGAGGTTAGTTTGACCTGCTATATGGTCTTAAATGACAGCCAAAGTTGTTAATAATGGATTCATTATGGGTATAGCTACTTCTAGATAAATTATATGTGACCAAAAGTAGACACTGATAGAGTCATTTTAGTTGATAGTTTAAAAAGTGCTGTCAGATATCAAATTTATAGAATTGTTTAATTTATATTTTTCTTTTCAACCATCTGCTGTAACTGTAAATCTAAAGTTAGTAATAACTTCAAAACATCTGCATAATCAATAATCATGTTGAGAGAAAATAAAATAAAGGAGAACATCAAAGTCAGATAGTATGAGGAGACTTATAATTCTGTCAACTTAGAAATGTTAGAAAATTAGTGATTTAGGTTTATTTACAAGCATAATTGAACTACTCATAAATCTCATTCAAACTTGAGTTTACAACCTCATTTTTGGTTGACCATGAGACTGAAATATATTCCTGTTAGAATTCATACAATAAATTGTAATTTAGATGATGTTTTCCTTGGGAAAGAGAACTCAAATTTTTGGTCAATTATGACTTGTGGTTGGATTAAAGTTTTATTAGCCTTAATCACTTAAACTCTTAATATGAAAGTATGAAAAGAAGACAATTATAAGATTTCATTCTTTTATTCAACATTACATTGTCCTTTCTGTGACAATAAAATTAACTTAGGATAGCTGTTCTCTTTTACTAGTCAATTTTGTGACTCAAAGTTGCTGTAAGAGTCATAAAAGATATACTTTGATAGCCCATTGTATTTGATAATGTAAACCATATTCAGTTTGACAAAAAATAATTTATTATGAAACTCAAGATTTCAAAGGAATACGGGAAAGAGAATCATCACTATTTCTCAGATAAATCTTGCCTTAAAAAATCATAGGCTCATTACAGTTGATTTCAATAGAATTATTTTGTTTATATGATAAGTGTAACAGAGCTCTGCCTTTGGTATTATGACAAATGTAAGGGAAACTCTCATTTTGATAGGATATTTAGCTAGTACCAGCATTTATCTTTCAGATCTAATTGTGCTATTGCATATCTTTTTATTTAATGACTACTGTTTCTTTCAACTTATCTATCCTTTTCTCTATTACATTTATACATCATTAATTTTATTATGTTAATCATTTTACTTTCAGTAAAATTATTTTTATCAGTAAAATAAACTCTTTAACAGTGGGAGCCATAATATGTCAGGTTTATTTTAATAACCGATTTCTATATGGTCAGTACTAGGCAATGTGATCCATTTGGAAGCACTTTCTTTTTAGAGACTCTTACTATGAAATATATGCCAAGATCTAGAAGAAACCATGATTAAGCCTCTTATCTGGATTCTGCTGTATCGTATAACTCAAGTAGTTTTTGTGAAGGCCACCAATGACCTTTCTTGCCATCTGCTTCATAGTTCATAAATAGGACATTCTTCATTTATTATCTCACTTTTGATTTATCATTTCTATGCCAAAATAAATATGTTATTCAAAAAGATAAATATTTAAAAGTCAATCTTGTTAAAATGAGAAAATATATTTGAATATCAAGTCTTTGATGACATAACTCGATAAACTTAAAAGATATCAGAAAGAAGATGGAAAGATTTAATGACCTACATAACATATTTTAATCAATTAACTTATGTTTTATCTTATTGTTAAGGATATATGAAGTAGCTTTTAAAGATATATTTAGAAATTTCTAAAACTAACATATTTGATCTTTAGGTATTGACTTGCAAATATGTACTTGAAATATATTTCAGTGAAAAAAATTCAGGCTAATGAGTTTAGATAGTATAAACTAACTTCTGAAAAAAAACTTATATTTTAAAATAGATGAAAACACACACACACACACAACACAACATATACTCAGTATCTATACAGCAACCAAGAGGGGTGCGTATTTAACCAAGGTCCAAAGCTAATATAAAAATAAATACCACAGACTCTCATTTAGTTCGTTAGGGTGACTTTAACAAAAATACCAGAGACTGAGTGGATTATAAACAACAAAGATTTATTTCCCTCAGTTATGCAGGCTGGGAAATCCAAGATAATGGTGCCAGCAGATCCAGGTTCTGATGATGTTTATCTTCTCACTATAGTCTCACAAGGTGGAAGAGCAAGGGAGCTTTCTTGGCCTCTCTCATAAAGGCATTAATCTCATCCATGAAGATTAATAATAACCTCCCAAAGCCCCCACTTCCTAATGCCATCACTTTGAGGGTTAGGATTTTAACATAGAAATTTATGGGGGAGTAGGGTAGGGGCAAACATTCACAACAGAGCAGAATCCTTTACATTTACCATTGAGTATTGGTTGTATAATTGCTTTTGGGGGGCAGGTCACAAATTGGGCTTTAGGTACCTAGCAGTCATTGTAACAAGGAAAACCTAGGCAGCTACCTATTTTCCAGTTTTTGTAATTTAAAAGCATATTGACTACTCAAGTGAAGCCCCCATGTTCCTGCCAAGACCAGAAAGGAATTTTCTCTGAGAGTTCACCCTAAGGAGGGCACCCTGGAATGTTCTTGAACAGTGTCCTCAGTAATTTCCTTTCAACTGATACAGCTATGAGTCTCATAGGTCTGATTCTTATAAGGTTGCTTAAAGTAGGCCAATAGCACCCTGACAGGCAAATTCAGCAAAAACAATTACTTTCATTTCACAGAAGAGCTCATATAAAATAAATTGGTAAGAAAATATAGTATATTTAGTCATATTTTATTCTCTGGGAAGTTTTGAAGATCCAAGGTCTAAATTAAATCTTTCCTCATAATTACTATTTTCTTTAAAACTCCCTGTAATTAAAAGTGCATTTTTTTAGTTTAAGTACATTATGTATAAAATTACTAAATAGTCTGAGATGCAACATTAAAGTGAATTTTAAATAAGAACTTCATTTAAAATAAGTAGATCAGTAAAATAATGTATCTGGCATAAGTACTTGAGGATTAGGATTTAAAGTAAAATAATACAAAATCTATATCTCTGTCTTCTAAAATATTCCCATTATTTTCTCTGTCACAAGAAGATATTCCTAGAGGAGGGGCAATATAAGATTTGTTATGCCTTTAATAGGTATCTGGAAACTTGTATAATCTATTTCTTTTTAATTCTTTTAATAACTCTATAAGGCAAATATCATTCTTATTTTAAAAAATAGCACTATAAATCCTAGTAATTCATCTAAATTAGCAGTCCCCAACCTTTTTGGCACCAAGGACCAGGGCTCCTATGAGAATCTAATGCCTGATGATTTGAGGTGGAGCTGAAGCGGTGATGAGTGGCTGCAAAAACAAATGAAATTTCACTTGCTTATCTCCTGCTGTACAGCCCAGTTCCTCATCTGTACTTGGCCCAAGGATTGGGGACCCCTGATCTAAATGACATTTGTGGTAAATGGCAGGCTCTGGTTCAACATAAGGTCAGAGACTCCAAAATGTGTGCTCTTTCCAATGCCATGAGTAGTTTTACCAATGCTGTTCTCAGAATACTCAATTGTTTGCTAGTTACCTGCTTCTCATTTTTACAAGATGTGATCTAAATTAACCCATGACTGAACATTTGGGAAGAACAATTTCTTTATAACAGAGCAAGTTTACTCCACTGATATATTCATTTACTCATTCAAAAGAAATTATTAAGCCCTGTTCCAGGAACTGTTCTTGTTTGTTCCAGAGTAAACAGGAAAAACCCTCATGGAGCTTATGGTCTAAGTAAGAATTGTTACACTTTTTTTTTTTTTTTTTTAATTTGAGGTGTAGTTGATGTATAACATTAGTTTCAGGTATACAACATAATGATTTGCTATTTGTGTATATTACAAAATGATCACCACAGTAAGTCTAGCTAACATAAATCACCATATATAGTTATAAAATTTTATTTTCTTGTGATGAGAACTTTTAAGATTTCTTCTCTTAGCAACTCCCTAACATGCAATTCAGTATCACTAACTATAGTCATTATGTTGTATAGAATTTTTACTGTTGATCATGATTGATTATTTATTTTCTAATTGTTTACTACACATAAAGCCCCATACTAAACTCTTTGCTTGCCTTGTTGCTTTTATTCCTGAAAACTATAAGTTGGGTACTATGATTATTATTTTCACTTTACAGGTAAGAAAATGGTGTAGAGGGTTTGAGGATTTTTCTAAAGTTATATAGGTTAGTAGATATATTATTGGTCAGCTTTTGCTGTAGCAAAAACAACCTGAAAAATCTCAAAGGATTACATCACCATTATTTATTTCTTGCTCACAAAATCCATGGATAAACTTTGAATGAGCTGGTTTGACTAGGCTTGTCTGGTAAACTGTGCTTATCTGGGTTTGGCTGGGCTTGGCTCCAACTGCTCGTTGGAATCAAATGTTCTTAGAGTATCTTTTCATTCTGGAATAAATATCCATAGTCTGAATCATGCTCTTCTCAGGAGAAAGGAAGAAGCTTAAGGGGAAAGGAAAGTTACATGATGGGAGCTGGAAAATTGTTACTTGCACTTATATTCCAGTGTTGTAGCAAGTCATAGGTCAAGCCCCAAATCAGCTGGGGAAATGTTCTCTGGCCACATCAGGATATAGCAAAGGTGGAGAGGGAAGGACGAATTGACTACATTAGGCAACAGCACTGGGATTCCAACCCTGTTGTTTTAAATTCTGTTGTTTTCCCTGTTGTTTTAATTACTATCCAATTCTGTTTCTAAATAAATAGGAACCTACTTTATCTTCCTTTGAGTTTATGACTAGTATTTTCTGAATAAAGTTTCTAGTTAAAAATAAATTTGCTGAATTTTTTTCTTAGTAATTGATATATGTTTAAGAAAATAACTTGTAATTTTAGTTATTGACATATTGAAGAATATCATCTATAGCTATGTTAATAAAATCCTTGTTAATCATTAGGCAGATACCTGATAATTTCCTGTAGTATATAAACATTCTCTAATTTTTGCCACTTTCCAGAAATCCACAATTATATTCTGATGCTTTAAATCAACGTCATAGTTCTATGTAAATGTAGATGGCTATTACTTTAAAGTAATTGGTCAGCATGGTGAGTAATGATCAGAGAACATTTCCACTAGCTTTGATAAATACACATTGAAATTTACGCCACCCTAACAGATACTCTCAAATACTGCTGGAAGTTGTGTAAAGCATTACAAATCTTATACGTAGCAATTCAGCAATATCCAACAAAGTTGCAAATCCTTTGATCCAGCCATCCCATTTCTGGACATTTATATTGCACAGACATAACAGAACAAATACAGAAGATTATTTGTTACAACACTATTTAAAGTAACATAAAATTGGAAATGACACAAATGTCCATCAGAAGTATATAGGTTAAATAATTATTATAAAAAGTACAAAAATAATAACTACGAAAATAATTCTGTGTTCTGATATGGCACAATACAAAGCTGTGATTTTGAGTGAAAAAAGCAAAGGGCAGAGCAATGTATATAACTTCTATGTAAGGCAGGGAGATGAATCAGAATATACGATTGATTTATTTGGGAAAAATGTACAAGGAACTAATAAAAATATGCATAAGAGCAGATAAGGACAGGGTTGAGAAAGTCTTTTATTATGTCCCTTTTTGTGTTGTTTGGATTTTGGAACTATGTAAATGAAAGGAAAATTTCCTTACCTAAATCATAACTCCAATACCAAAACAATATAGTTATAGATTGTAGGCTTTATGATGACTTTCTGTATACTAAATTTATTTGAAAATATATATCCTAGTACTGTTATTGTGAAGAAAAAATTCTTTTCTATATGCTTAACTACTCTTTTTAGAACTTTCACTGTATATTCTTGGTTAGTGTGTATAAACTTTTCTAAACCACAGAAACATTCCACTATGGAAGTATTTTGTCTTTATTGGCATTTGAATTTATGTGTATTTATATAATCAGTCTTTCCTTGTTCAAAATTGGGCAAAGAAAGAAGATGAATCTTTGAATTCCAGATAAGTGAAGGAATTGAGAATGTCTGGGTGGGACAGGGCCCCTGTCGCAGAAATCCTGCCAACAGCAGTTCATATCCAGTCCGGGCAATTTCAACCAGCACCAGACCTTATTTTTGAGGTTAAAGACTTTAGTTTTAACACCGAGCAGCATATTCTAGCCCAAGAGTGGAAAAAATAACAAAGGACATTAATAGAATTTAACCAAGGAAGAATATAATTCTTAAATAAATCAATAAAAACTTTTAAATTCAATAATAAATAATATTCATTTAAAGAGAATATTTGAGGAACATTAATAAATCTATGTAATCAAATCAGTCTCAAACACTAAAAAGTTCTTCTAATTCTACTGCACGTATGAATAAAGCAAACTACCTATAAGTTAAAGGAAAAATAAGACAAAGTTTGATTTTCAACTTTTTGTTAGGAGACTACTTTCCATGTGTCTGTCATGTTTCTGTATCTCTTACAGCATAAACACTACTTTTATTTCAGATCATATTTTCAGGGATGTTCATACGGCAACTAGCCTTGAAAAATAGAGAAAATATTTCTTTCAAGAACAAAGGGGCAAGCATAATTTTCAGCTTTGCTTAGATGGGAAAGAGCCCTCTAATGAGAGGAATGATAATTTACAGGTTTTCCTGGAGTTCCTACCATGTACAATGTCCTTTTCTACCTTGCACGATGTCTATATCTAATCCCAGTTTCCTTTCCATGATAAGACCCTTGACTGCGCAGTGCTCCTGCACTTCAGATTACCGTCTATCTATCAAGATAGCTCTGCTTTCAGCTGGGCCTGCTCTGGGTGGAATTTTTACTTTATTTCTGTGACAAAGTCACTGAAACATGTGCCTCGTTCTCAATTCCACCTCTGTTCCTTGATACTCTCCTGATTTGGGTCTCTTAGGGGCCTCTATTTTTTCAGTTGGATCTGGATTATTGTCTTGGCTCTTCCCTGGGGCCTGAAATTTAGGAATCCAGGGCTTTTGGTGTTCATCAATGCCTTGGCTGTCCTTCATGTGGTCACACAGCTCTGAGAAACTCCAAGTCCCAGTGGGCACAGTCTGAGGCTGGGACTTCAAGACATTGGGAGCAGTGCCATTTGGGGAAGGGGGCTCTTCAAAGGTACAGCTAGCTAGTGGCTGGTTTTGCAGCTGTACCTATAATGGCAACTTTAATTTCTCAGCAAGATGTTCTTTAAGAGATTTTTTGATGGATATTCTTGATAGAAAAGAGTATTCTTTGAACTCCTGAGCCACTAGACTGTTCAGATTTCCATTTAGATTTTGGGAGTTTCCTGGTTTACTGGTTCTCAGGATGTCTTCTTGATTGTGGTTGAGGAGCTGGGAACTCAGCCTTCACTATCTCCCTTGACCCTTTGACCCTTGAAAGAAGTCTTAGTTTCATCTCTCACTTCCTTACTCTCTGGAAACATTGCTATTCTATTACCAGAGTCTCTTGGGATGTAATTCTCACTCTCATTCCTTGGTTCATTTTCTGCTGCTGTTTAATCTGTAGACAGCTCTGAACTGCATCCATTGCCCCCACCCCAGTAGAGTCCCACTGTGCTGTGTTTTACAACAATGATGGGTATAAGGACATGAAAAATCTGCTCTCCTTCCCTGTCTGAGAGGTCTGCGAATCCATCAGAGACCCACCATTTCAGGGCTCCCTGTACCTCCTCTCCCAAAGGTAAGGGGGCAAATGGAGGCAGAAGGGACCAAAGTTTTTGTGATCATTTACCTATCTTCCTAATCAGGCCGAGGGTTTCTTCCAAGGTGTTTAGTGACTCAATTATGCAGTCAACCCTTGACAAATGGTGACTGAGGAGAGAATGACAGACTAGGGAAGGAGCAAGGATTGGGACTCTCTCACCAAAACATTATGGATTCAAGTCCCTTTTACAAGGATATTTGTGATGGAATTTGGGTCCACCTAGGTAATTCAGGATAATCTCCTCATCTCAAAAATCCTTAACTTGATCACATCAGCAAAACAATTCTTTGCTATAGAAAAAAATATATTCATAGGTTCCAGGGATATATTTTGGAAGGTCATTATCTAGCCTACTATACACATCATTTACATTCATATTTCAATTTAAATTCCAGGGCCTCAAGGACCAATCATTTGGCTCTATTTTTTTTTTTTTCATATTAAACTTGTAGTTTTATTTAGGGTTGCTTTTAACAAATGTGGAAGTGGGAGAGGGTTAAAGCGGACATCTTTGTTTTATTTGGATAGTCAGCATTTATTCACCCTCTGGAAAGGGTACCTCTATTTTCCTCTTCAGCCTCAGGCTGTGGAAAAGTGAAGCTGTAATACCTAAACATCTCTACACTTAAGGTGTTTAGGTGACTGACTCAGTTCTAGCCAAAAGGTGCATCCTATTACCCATGTCAGAGTGATTGATTCAGTGACTAAATCACAGCCAATGAGGCTTTTGCAGGGAGAATTGTGGAAAGGTGCACATTTTCAACTGAACTTGAACCTGGCAGAATGTAGCCCTGAACTTGGTGGCAGCAATCCTGCCGACACAGAAAACCTGAAAATAAAGTCAGAGCAGAAGACAGTCTAGAAAGAGAAACTCAATTCTGATGACATCAGTTAAGTCTCGCTGCTAGATGCCAGCTTTACTTCCAGGTTTTTTAGTTACATCAGTCAATTAATTCCCTTTTGGTATAAGCTTCGCTTGTTTGTTTATAGTATTTAATAAGAGTTTATTGTGTATTTAAGAATTCTCACTTTGTGGACGGGAGCTTTTAAACTCAGACTGATAGGAATTTCCGGGCATGACATTACAGGATAGCTTATAAAATGAAAATGAGGAAGTTGTTTAACTTTTTAATGATTGGTTATTATTACAATGGGAAGTTCCAGATGACAGGGGAGTGGTTAAAAGTGATTCTCTTATATCATTCTTAGGAAAATGAATTCAGTTTTTTTTTATGATTATCGGACGCATTTGCAAGCAGCCCAGATTTCTCTTGTTTTGCAAAATATGCTTAATTAAGTTTCACTTATGTGGTTTACATGGTTTTGTCAGGGAATTTTCGAGTCCGCCCTCCATTTCATACTTAACTTTAGCACCAGGAAGGCAAGGAGCGCCACTGCGGGAACGAGTAAGGGTCCAGACAACGCGCAGGGACAGCATGGCTGAGAAACCGGATCCTAGAGAACAAAAGAATCAGGCTCGCGGCCCAATGTAGCCGGGATTCCCCGAGAAGCCGATCTCGCGGGATCTCAGGATTTCCTCGGGGGCCGGGCTGGGAGCTCTGCGTCGAGAGAACTTGCGTGTCCGAGTGTAAGCGGCCTCTCGTCCCAGAACCTTCTGTAAGGAGCCTGGCTCATACCACCTATCAAGCAAATCCCAATCCTGTGGAAGCCTTGCCGGCCTCTACCCTACTGAGAGTAACAGGGCAGTGCTGCCTGCCTCAGAGGCGCAGCCGCTTGCCTCTGGGACGGGTTCCAGCCCTTAGGCCATGCGGTGGCTAGACCACTCAAGTCCTTGAGGGAAGTGAACTGCGCATGTGCAGGCTGAAAATCCAGCTCCTTCCAAGAAATGTGAAGCCCTAGGCAGTGACACAGGCTTCTGGCTGGAAACCCTGTATGTAGCTCTATTCAACATTTGCCAACGTCTAAGGCCACAGCAGCGAAATGATCATGCTGTTCCATTGTGTGTCAGGTCAGTTGCCGAATTTTATTTTATGTTAGTTACAACCAAATGATGCCTCACAAGGTATGTGGGTCCTATGTTCACGGTTCTTTCTTCTATGCCAGACCACTAAATTATATACGTATGTATTTATAGGTATATAAACTTCACCATGTCTCAGTTTCCTCTTCTGTACGAGGATAACTACTTAACTATATTACGTACCTAAAACATTTTAATATATTAAATAGGATAATTAATGTAAAAGGATGAACTTGTTCTACAAATGTGAGGTACAAGTAAGTTGATATTTAATTTATAGAAATTAAATTTTATTTGGCTCTAAACACCCACAAAGGTGGGAAGAACACTAATGTAATTTATTGCTGGAGGTTCTTTTTCTCTTTAGTGTGATGAACACTCTCAGAGGAAAAAAAAGTTAGGAAACAGCCTCAGGTCTTTGGTCCTTCAAGGGTACCACCAAGATGCTCACTGTCCAAGACAATATGGTCCATTCAAAAGCAGGTAATGCCACAGCCTCTTCGCCAGTGTGGCCACAGCATCTTTGGCTACAATTACCAAGACTATGGTGGTAGAAATCTAGCAGCCCCCCACCTCTGGAAACACATCAGTTGTCCCCATCAGAAGTCCTCCTGCCTTCTTAGGGACTTCCCCATAGGACACTACCCTTTATGGAACCCATTGCTACATCCCTTTCCTCCAATCCTAGGAACCACTACTAGATTTGGGCAACTCCTTTCTTTCAGCCCAGTCTCAACCCAGCCACCTTCTCTTGCCACTGAGAAATACATACCTAAACGCCCCTCCCACAGAAAAGTCTTGATGAGGTTGAACAACTGGTGCCTAGCAGCTTTTGTGTTGGGCCAGGAAGTGCAAAAGTCATTACCAACTCCTGGAGAGATCAGAAACAGAACTTCTTGGGTTGGTGGAGGGCAAAGTTACCTTTTCATCTCTCTCCTACTCTTTTCTAACAGGAAGTAGGCAGAGCAATTAATTGCCTAATAAATTATTCTGCCTGTTATCTGGCAGAGAATGAGTAGGTCGAGCAGGAATATCTTCAGAAGGAAATTCTCCTATCTTGTCTTTACAAACCCTCATACTGAAACATGGTCAACCATCTAAACTTGCATGATTATTGATCCCCTCCTGAACACCCAATAGAAAGAAGGAACAGACCTAATTTTTGGGAGAGGGTCTGATGAGGAGAAAGCTGCCACAAGTTCCTAAAGTTCCAAGTCCCTTGGCTTCTGAAACATTATGAAATTAACTGTGTGGGTGTATATCCTAGATTTACCATTTACTAGTCATGTGATATTGGGCAACTCATGCTACTTCTCTGAGTCTCAGGTTTTCTGTTACATGGGACATTTATGCTATTGATTTCATGAGACTGTTGTGAGAATTAAGTGAAATAATGTTTTTAAGGTGGTTAGCATAGTACCTGACACATAGTCATTGGTAAAAGTTCATTATATCATTTTTATTAACCACTTGCTCTGACCTATCACACATTTTACATCTCAAATTATAGCTGATATTTTTATTTGTGGTAAAGTGTCTCTTCCCAGATATGATGCTCGGAACACTTTTCCAGCCACAGCCTTTTGCCAAACAACACTGTGGATTCTTTTTTTCTGGCTATGTTGCTTTTCTAGAGCTCTCTGTCAATTATTCTTACTCCACAGGCTATGATAGACACACTTTTACCACAGGTAGTACAACTCTTCATGTGAAACATAGACTCATACAATTCCCTTTGGCTCAGTCTACAGGGATTATTAACATATACCTACTACTCAGAATGTCAAAAGAAGGAGAGACTTGAGACCATGATCCTACCACAGAATATAAGGATTTGTTCTTAGTATCTCAAATTACATTTCTCATCTCCAACACCCCACACTCTCATGTCTGAGGCCAACTTTTCACTCCACCCCAGATGAGAGCAATGTTATTGTTAATAGAGAAATTCAGCAAGCACGTGGGAAGAGGGGTGGGTAAGAAGGGAAAAGCAAAGTAAGCAAAGGAATTGTTATCAATAAATAGGACTCAAAAGTTTGATCTGTCAGTCTAACTGACAGCTCAGAGATTGAAGTAGCAAACTTCTAATGAACGTAACAACTTCCTGTCTATTCATCTCTTCTCTCATCTACATAGAACAGTATCATTTTAGTGTGATTCTCATATTTTTCTACCCCCTTTACTTTTCTCTCATTTTTGGAATTTTGGTTAGGACACACTGAGTTGAATCAATTCTACCATAATTATAGGCATGATACCTAAGTAAAGGATTGTAGTGACTATTGAATACATTAGAGTGTTTTCAGGCAGGTACCTCAATGTGCAGTGTACTTGCTCTGAAAAATGGGAGTTTGGTAATGCAGGATACATTAAATGTAGTGTAAATGAAGGAGATCTCTCAAAGGTGAGAGAAAAAACTCAAAATATTTTTGAGCTTTAACTTTCTAATCTATAAATGGAAGTAACATTTGCCTTACTTACCTTTGAGTATCAGTAAGAAAATATAAAAATTTTTTGAAAACCAAACACTGCATTGATTTAAGGATTTATTATGTTGCCAGTCATGTTAAGTTATATTCTTTGTTCAGGGCTGTTTTATTAAGTGTTCTGTGGTTGATCTCGTTATTGGACTGCTCTAATAGCTTACTCCTTAACTAAGGCTATGCATTAGAATCACCTGGGTAGTTTTTTAAAAGTATTAATGTTCAAGAAATATCCTAGATTAATTTAGAATCACTATAAGTAGGGCCCAGGCATTGCCATTTTTATAAAAGTTCCCTAGATTATTCTAAAGTGTAGTCAAAGTTAAGAGAATCTGCCATAACAAAAAAATCATCCTCCCTACTTTGTGGTTAAGATACTCTAATTCAGGAAATGAGTGAAGAGCCCTTTTTCTCAGGAAATAGATCAAAGATGGCCATATGACACTAATACAGTGACCAGCCATCTTCAGTGACCCATGACTGAGAGAGTTCCACAGACATAGAACTTTCAGTGCTAAAACTGAGAAAATCCTAGGCAAACAAAATCAAGTTGGTCACTCTAGACTCTGATGTTATAGATGTGTTAATTTCTGAGAAAGGTTTTATTTATGCCTAAATTGAGGGCTTGGTTTGAGAATGAATGCTCTTTCATGGACTATCCTTTTGTCTTGCTTTAAACATGGTCATGTAATGATGTGACTGTTGCTGCTACTATAATGTAGAACCATAAGAAGAATGTCAAGAGGATCATAAGAGACATGGACCTTCAACTCTGCCATGGTTGAACAGCTAAATCAAAGCCAGAATTCTTCCTATTTGCAGAATTCTTGTTATGTGAGAATGTTAGCTTAAATCATGATTAGCTGATTTTTTTTTTCTATTTTTAGGTGTTAGCCTTTAAATGCATCTGGGGCCATGATGGTAGAAACTACATACAATCAGACATTTGTTCTTCATCTCAGAACTGTCTCCAGATCCTGTTTACCACTGTTGGTTTTAAACTTTCATCTTTGTCCTGTTTTTCCATTTTGTTTGTCTTTTTATCCTCATACCACCTACCCACTGCCACCAGCCGCCCTTACCTGGATGCAGACTGTTTTCCCAACTCTGATCAGCATACCCTGGAGAGAAAATGACAAGTCTGGGAACTCCCTCCTTGGCACCACTCTTGACATTTTCAGGCAGCAGTGCCATCTCCACTGCCTAGACTAGGTCTCGAGGACACTGTACTTGGTCAGGGCTTCATTTTTAGTACACTTTCTTGTCTGAGAAGAGAAAGGAAATTAAACAACTTTAATGTCACTCGACTGCATTTCCACTCCTTACATAATGCCAAAATGATGATTAATATTTGATAACTAAATTGAAAAAACTGACAGAACAACATTATGCCATTGAACTTGGCATATTAACCATGCTGATTCTCCATTAATATCTCATTATGCAGAAATGCATATTTCACTTGATCTCTCTAATCAGTTCTCAGTGACTTTCCTTAAAAATTACAACATCCCAGACATCCCAGATTCTAACTCTGAATGATGAAACTAAGCTTGTGCTACCTACTGTGTTTTTAAGAGAGAAGAGGAATGTACATGCTGTCAAACTTACTTTGCTCTTTTTTCCGTTGGCTCTTACTGAAAGCATGTGTGGCTTTATGTGAGCCAGAGCTGCATATGTGGGTCCTGACGGAACTGTTCTCTGTGCTTTACTCATAGAGGTCTCAGTGGGACTCAGGCTTCTCTAAAGGGTTCTACTTGGCCTCTCAGCCAAGTGGTTTTCTTTCCATTATTATTAAGGGAGTCAAGTTGGCATGACAACTGCACTTGCTCTAACGTTGAAATCATATTTTCCACTACAACATCATTCCTCTAGTGTTTTGTAGAATGCACTTAAATCTAACAAGTTGGTGTAAAAAAAACCAAAAAACAAAAAACAAAAAACTGTCAGCTTTTAGGAAGCACAGTCTGTTTCATTCACTTTATGTGGAGCTTATAATGTGAACATGTATATTGATGCCGTGAAACACTTGGATGAGAACAAGAAAGGAGTCTGGCCTCCATGCACATATCTGTACACATAAGTTCTGTAGGGAAATTCAGCACTGAGGAAACAGCTCTTTCATCTCTTTCTGAGCATGTAATACCCTAGCTATGCCCATAATATTTGGAAGGATGAGAGAGATTGCTTTTTATGAAAATAGTTTATTACCTAGTGATCAAGCATACTCAAGGAAGCCAGGGGTTGGTGCAAACAAATTTTTTAAGTTCCCTTTGATTAAAAAATCTAGCCATGCCAAATGCACATGAGATGAACTCTTTCTTTTCTGAACTTTGTTTCCCCATCTATATTTTCTTATTTTATATCCCTCTCTCTTTTCAATTTTTTGTCTATGGTCCTTGACCTGACTATTGTAGTTTATTTTCACCCATTTTTGTTTCCCTTACTAGGGAAGTCATACTGTTCTTTTTGCTTAGACTGGGTCATTTCTCTTTATCAGGAGACTGTGTGCCCACCTTTCTACCCCAAATGGATATCTCACCTTACCTCAGAAGTCTTCCTGGTGCATGAAAAGGCTAGGAGTCATCTGTGTTTCCTCAAGACTTATCATGCAGTATTTTCTAATCAGTTCCTCCTTGGTTTGTCTTCCAAGGTAACTGTGAGCAAATTCAAGGCAAGTTCAATATTAGATTCTTCTATGAATCCTCAGCACCATCAGCAGTACCCACAAAGCAAGCAGTTGATGAAGTTTTGTTAAGTTAAATTGAAATGCCAAGAGAACATTATTTGACAATTTCCTGTTTAGGAATATATAGAGAAATATTGACATACCTGACAAGGTTGTTCAAATGAGGCTCACATATATAACCTACATGAGGGACATGATATATTGTCTGACCAAATATGTGCTAAATATTACTTTTACATCCTCTCCCCTCCATTCTTCTGTGCCATTGCTGATTATTTGGTGGCCAGAGTTTGTTTTTAGACTGGAAGTGGGATGTGATAAAAAGAGAGTCCAGAGCAAAGTATGCTGTTTAACTCAAAGTTTATAACAATACAGGCATTTATGTTAGAAATTATGTGGAATGATCTGTATAGATTTATAGAAAAAAATGAAAAATCAGAAAGACTGGGAGCAATTTAGAAAATGCAAAACCTTTGAAATCTATTCTGTTGAAAAGTCTTTCATAAAATGCCCCGTTTTCAAAATATTGTTTTCTAGATTCTTTTGTTTCCTCCTATATACGTTGCTGAATATTATAAATGATTAATCATTAATAATATTCCTTAGGGTATGTGATTACTAAAAAGTAAATAGTTGAGAATATTATAACATAATCTTATAACTGAGATGCTGTCAGCATTAGGAATTTTGATTTTACACTGTAATATATTTCCAGAATAATTGGACACAGTTGTTGAAATTTTATGTGTTTGTTTTTCAGAAATTTGGATGAAGATTGTTTTCAGTGTTTTAGTTTCTCGTGTATGCATATAGCCACATTAAAAACTAGTTTTATTTTTTTGACATTCTTTCTTAATAAATATCTCATTATTAGAGTGGAATAGAAATCTAGCCAAACCCTTGCTCTCCAGATGGTTTATAAAGATTTGGAACATTCCATAAATGGAAAAACTGACCAGCTATAGTGAAGTCTCCTTCAATTCTCATTTTAGTATTAAAGTTACATAAAAGGAGACTTTATTTTGACATTTTTAAAGTTTTACATCTTATAGAGCCACCTTTCTCTTTAGTGTTTTTCAATCTATAGTAGAAGTAGATTTTTTTTTTATCTTGTGATTATGGAAATTAGAAGAGTATAGCAAATCTCTGTATACCCACTCACCACTCACTTCAATGTGATGAGCTCATGGCCAGTCTGGTTTCTTCTAAACTCTCACCCACTTCTCTCAACCCCATCTTGATATCATGTCATTTCATCTATAAATATTTCTGTATGGGTCTGTAAAAGACAGGCATTCTTTTTTAATCATGGTAGTGATCATCTCCTCTTAGTGTGAAATATTTAGTCAATATTTACATTTCTACACTGTTTCTAGTAATCTTTATTTGTGATGTGACCCAAACTTGATCCATACATTGTGATAGATTGATGCCTCCTGTAGTGCTTGAATTCTATAGGCTGTCAGCCCATCTCTCTCTTATTTGCTTCTTTGTTTCTTGAAACTTCTGTTGTATTACAATATAACACATACATCATTTTAAATTTTCAAATAAGCGTATTAAAAAAAGTAAAAAGAAATTGGTTAAATTTTAATGTTTTATTTAACCCAAATGTCCACAATATTATCATCTGAACCCCATATAAAATTATTAATTAAATAGCAGTATCGATTACATAATATAAAATTAATATAAATCATTAAAAACAACATATTATTCATATAAAGTTTAATATAATTATTCAGTGTAAATTGATACAAATTATTAAGTGTTTTACACTTATTTCTTTCAAAAACAAATTTTAATTTACAAATATATTCAATTTGGGTTATCCAGAGTTCAAATTGTATAATCAACAGACTAGTTCTAAAGTTCCTATCCACAAAGTAATAAAATATATGGCCTTGTATTTTCTGAAATCTTCTTTCTCTACATCCTGCTCCTTTTATTTATTTATTTATTTAAAAAATTTCCCTTTTTGGCATTATCATCCTTATAATGCTTGGTTTGAATTTTGTTCCCAGTAGTTGTTCAGAGTAAGGGGCATTATTTTGGAAGAGTATGCCAGTTTATTAGTTTTAGGAAGTTATTTAGTCCAGACTTATACTACCATCAGAATTTTTTAAAGCCCCCTTCCTCCAGCCTGCAATTTGGAGCCTCAGTATTCTCTCCCAGTTACTAATGATATTCTCAAAATGGCCTGTGAGATTCCTGTAGTATGTGATGTCATTTTGACAGTTTCCTGACTCTGAGACCTGTTGGAAGTTCCTTGCCTTCTTTCTGCTTGTATTAGTCATTGATGCTCTATTTTATACCTATCGCTGGTTTGTTTCTTCTATTTGTATTTTTGGGTCTATGGTAATTCCTTGTCACCTAAGTTTATTGTAGATGTCGACTAGGGAATATTTTTCTGTCATGTTTACTTGATTTTTATTCAGGGAAGACTAAAGTAAGAAACAACAAACTATGCCACTGCTGCTACCATCCTCCCATAATCTTTTTTTAAAGATTATATTCATAACACAGAAATATTTTATTTAAGTTTTTGGATGGTTATTAACTGTAAATTTTATGTATGCACTTAATGACTTGATTGCATTTATTAAGTCTCACACTGAGGCTATTACATATCTTGGTTTTCAGAAGTATGGCCTAACAATAGAGACATATTGAAATAAGCTTCAGTAAATATAATATGCACTGCTATTTTTTCATATGTTTGGAAACTGTATTAAGGGAAAAATTAAACTGGAACATGAGTATTTAGAAATAAGAAACTCACTAATCACTAATTGTTGTTAAGTAGAAAGGTAAATATACTTTTTAATATGTTAAATATTGTTACCCTCTAGCAGCCTTTTGCATACCTCTGACACAGAAGTATGCAAAAGATACAGTGCACCAACCTTAGAAATTTTATTTGGCTTTGATGTTAATATATGGTAGATCTAGGAGCATTTTGTGTAGGTGATAAAATTGCATTAAAAATTAAATGAAACAGATATTCAATGTATATTTTATTCAATAGATTCCTTCTTTATCCTCTTACTAATGGTAGCACATGCAACATATTGTACTCAGATAGGATTCTTTCATGCAGGTATTTAAATAAAATCAGAAAATGAACCACCAAGTTATTAAACTCTACAAATTAGTAGGGAATATCCAAGCTCACATTTAAGAATTGATTCTAGCATGAAGACAATAATTTAGACCATACAGGAGATGACGACTTTCTAGTAATTCAGAAAGATGAAACTTAAAGGCAAAGCATATTGGCTTTCTAAACACTGTGAAGATAGATTTTGTTGATGTATTCAACTGCACTGAATAACAGTAACTATATATGGGTCCTTAAAATTGGTGGTGAGAATTATGAATATAATTCATCTTGTATAGCAGTCCTTCAAAGAATGATAAGCTATATTCTCTGGAAAATATTTTATTACCAATTTTTTTTTCTTAAAAACTTTGCCCATGTGTTCAATAAAAGTTTATCGAATATCTGCAGTGCATCAGACACAGACACTTTTATGTGTTGAGGAAACAGCACTGAATAAAATGGACAAAAACATTTCTCCTCTTGTGGAGCTTATATTCTCTGGGTTGCGATATACAACAAAATATAAAACTGATGAAACTGCAGCTACTTTGTTTGAAGTGAAGGGTCTTTACCTACTTTGCTTCTCCCATTCTCCTTGACTCTAATTTGGAAATTTCTTCTCTGAAGTGCAGTTCAATAAATCAAACATACAGTGTATAATCATGCATATGGCACTCAATATAGTGATGAACAAAGTCAGTATCACTGGCTGAGTCTCTACTAGTGTAGTTCTTGGAATTCCAGCACCATGGGAATGAACCAACTGAGGAAAACACCTCCTCTACCTTACCTAAATGATACTCTATAAATACTATTTCAAATGTCAGGCATCTTCTTCCTAGGTATAGACACCACTCTCGTGTTGTTGCTGTGCATTGTCATTTCAGCCAGTCACAATCATCAGCTTGAATGCCATCATTACTGCTACCTCGTCAACAAACCTGTTCTCTAGTATCCTAGGTTCTTTGTCTTGACTTGTGTGCTAGGAATGCGGCCTTTGCATCTCTCAGCAAAACCAAGGGCTGCCTTGTCCTTTCCTACAGGCAGAAGAATATAGAGCATTTTTACTCTCTTTAAGAGCATATGACTTTAGAAGACCATTCATTTATCCATTCACTCATTCATTTGTTCATTCATTCATTATTATCCATTCATTCATGTATTTCATGTCATTATTCATTTATTTATATTTATTCAACAAATAATGTGAGAGCTCTTTGAAACACACTAACTAGCAAAATATGGCACTTTCCTGCTCTCTTAGAGTTTATTGGGAGAGGAAGATATTAATTTTTAAAAAAATCACTCAAATGCAAAATTTCAGCTGTAATTACCACAATGAAGGAGAGACACATGCTATTAACAGATTATTCAAAAGAGATATATAATATAGTTAAGATAAGTTCAAACAAGGTAGTCTTTTAAAAGTGGCTGAGGGAGGGAGGGAGGCAGTGAGAAACATTTTCAGAACATTTTGGTAGTGCAAGAACCCATGGAGTCTTTTCAAAACACCAATGAAAGGAACCTCCAGTGTCATCTTCTGCTTAGAACTGCCAGGAAATAATTCTCACCAGCACCTCTGGAATTCATGTATAAGACAGAATAGTTGAATCCTGATAATCAAATGTTAGTGTCACCACAAATGAATCTTTTTATAAGATGTGTTCAGAGGACCCCTAAATAGCAGAAAGCTGAGATCTCATTGAGATGATAGAACAGACTCTAGAACCATTCTGTGATGTGACTATTGTTAGTGAATAACGTTAAAGTAAAATAACAGACTAGATCTCTTAGTGGGGTTATGGATAAGGTACCTATAGACCTTACCTACTTTTCATTATTGGAGGGTACCTATACTCAGCAAAATATTCTGTTAATTGTACATGACCAATTTTTCTTAGATAAATTTGCAAAATAAATGTTATTTCTCTTAAGACTTTAGTACTCCTTCTTGGCCCTAGGACATTACAGTTAACCTACATATGTGTTCTCCTCCATTTATATTTTATAGAAGAATAGCTCTAGAGGAGCCTAAAATCACTTTATATTAGTTTCATCTGTTCTAGAACTTTCTGTTAATTAAAAAATACACACACACACACACACACACACACACACACACACACGCACCTCTGCCTGTTGTCATCTACTATGTCTTATCACAGGTTCTTTCCTTGGCCATAGACCTATTCATTTTCTACTACATACGCATCCTGGAGAGGTTGTTTGGTTTTACCCTCAACCAAAGTCAGCCTCAGACTCTTCAAAAAGAATCTTGGCCTTACTTCTGCTCTTTTCTTTCTTTTTTCTCATCTCTTGAGATTTGCCATTGCACTATTCATCTTGTCTTGGACGGTTGCCCCAGTTGCTCTTCCTTAGTTCCTCAGCATTGCCACTGAGATAGGATCTGTTGCACCCTTGTCTCCTTTGTAGGTATAAATGCATTTCAAAAGGAGCTCCTCTTCCATACCACTAAGAATTTAAGAACTTTTGATGTAGACCAAGCTAAACCTTTAGGGATTTTGCTCCTTCCAGTTCAAGTGCTCTGTATGTATAAGAGTATGAGATGATATGGTAGATATGTGGAGATAATTTTTAACCTAAATCTTATGAATGAGATTATTTCTTCTTTTTTTTTTTTCCAGGTAATCCATTTAGAAACCTTCTACCTCTTTGTTTTGATCAAAAGTCACATGGCCTTTCTTCAGCTTACTAAAAAGTAGTAACAATAAAAAAATCTACTTAAATATAGTTTTATTTTTTAAATAACAAATAAACATATTACCATTAATACTCTGGGGAACTGGGTTTTATGTAGCAACTTTCATAAAGATTTCTCCACAAATGCTGCTGCCACCATAGGTGTCCTTATGTTCCCTCTTGCTGAAGCTGTCAGTTCTTCATTCCCAGCATTCAATTTTACCTATTATATTACCCATTCTACTGCTTCTCAGCCTTTATTAGCATTTATGATATTGTATTTGCCATTAGTACTTTGAGATAACTAATAAAATGACTCCTTTCACAGTGATTATGGCCTCTTGAGTCAAAACAATTTTTTCTGGGTCCTGAACATGATTCTGTATATCGGTCTCTCATCTACTGAAACCATACTTGTAAATGAAATACTAGTGGATCTAAGTTTCACTGTTTTCTCTATATAGGATCAAGTACAGAATGTTATTACTCAAATTTTGGTTTTTATTGTGCCAATAAGAGATTTCACTATGGAAAGGAATCCTAACTTTGTGTTGAGAAGTCTATGGCTGTGCAACTTTCCAGAGAGATCTATGTAACTGTCGAATATGTCAGTCAACTCCAGCCACACTGGCGTTCATAGAGTTCGGGTATTTCTGCATTCCAGCTGCTGTAACACTTTCCCATGGGTGGTCAAAGTTGTGCTTCAGAGTTCAGATCTTCATGATTCCAATGGCCTATACACGTTTGGGGATTGCAATTAGGCAAATAGGTCACACTTGCTCTCATCCTCCACCTGCCGGCTGGCCACCTGCACAGTCAGGCCAATGGGAGGGACATCTAGACACACTGCCCCATGCTCTGTCCAGGCCTGGGTTTTTGGAGATCAAGTTTTTTTAGCTAGGACTGTGTTTAGCACTTTCCAGCATCATTATAATAGTAGAGTTTAGGTAAGGCAATCAACTTCCTCTTTTTTCCTCTCTCTTAATTTTTGATTCATTAGGTAAGGCAATCAACTTCCTCTTTTTTCCTCTCTCTTAATTTTTGATTCATTTTATAGAGGTTTCTCTACCATTTCTTGTGCTGGGTTGGAGTTGGACAAGTTAGTTCTGTTTTTGATCTTCCAGTTAACTATGCCAAATACTTTCGACAGGCACCCATTGGCAGAATATTCAGCCTTGGGGAAACAAGTTTTCACATACACGTACCACTCCAATGGCATTTCTGGTATTTTATAGTTTATAGAGTAAATGTTTTCTGTTTTCACATACCTCTAAAATATGGAATTATTTTAAAAATTCAATTTGCTCATGTGAGCCTATGGATTTTGTGATCAAAATGGTAAAGATGCCATTCTTTCCTTGCAGGAACTAAAGAAAGGTAGGAAAGGAAAATGAGATATCCTGTTACAGTTTTGTCACTTCCGTACTACTGAGAACAGCAGAGCAAACCTAGGAAAGCAAGTCTATAGTAACGCACACCAAGGTAAGACATGAATTTTGCTTTTGTTTTTGGTTTTGGTTTTTAATGCTGGTTTGGAATAGTCAGTAAATGCTGGATTCAGTGATATGAATCTTTTACACAATACTGAGAACATGGATGTTTCTTATAGTGAACAGTCTCTTCAGAAATCCTCTAAGAATCTAGGTTCTGTTGAGATGTAATGCCAGAAAAGATGGTGGAAAAATTTGTAACTTGGGAGTTCAGTGGAACTTAGATAAGAGAATAAGAAACCAGAAGTAATAAAGTAGATTTTGTTTTCCTAAACTAAAGAAGTTTTTTTTTCGAAATGATGACCAGAGTCCGTTTGACCTGTTTAGAAAGCCCATACCCTCTTACATCTGGGTTCAGTGTTTCTCTTAGGTGTTACCCGAGCCTGTTTGGCCCTTTGTATCACAGTGCATGAGAAGATATATTAAAACTGCTTCCTTTATTGTCTTTTTCCTCTCAGCTCTATGCTTATTGAGATCAGAGACTGCATCTTATTCATCGTTACAGAGCCTAATATAAAAGTTTCTCAGTACATGTTTATTAAAATAACTTAATATATATATATATAATAAATATAAATTAGCTGTACATAATTATAAACAAAGTGACTTAGGCCATTACCATCATATCATGCAAAAAGAGATTAAATGATAATGGCCTAAGTCCTTTGCTTGGAAAATGCTTAATGGTGATACATTAAAAATGTCACAATCCCACAACAAAATAATTCCAAAGAATAAACAGAGCTTTGAAAAAGCTGCACAGAGTACTAAGATTAGAGAAGCAGGGATCTATATCATGAGGCAGTCATTTCTAGTATTAGTGTACTCTGGTTACAGACTGACTTTGATCAGTATAAGGATTGTGAAGCAGGTTGCAATCATACCAGTGCAGACCTGGAAAGTATATGAGAAGAACCTAGGACACCACAAAGAGGATCCAAATGTAAGCAGAATTACTTTCTCATCAGAAAAGTGATGAGGGGTGTTCAGTTACTTAAAGTGAAACTGGAGTCTCATGCATCCCATACTGTGAATCATTTTTCATTCATTGCTTGTCTATAGATATAAGTGAGCCACATGTTTTCTTTAATGAATGGTGGTTTACTCAATCTAGACAAATTTTGTGTTGCCCTCATGAAGTACCAGGTTAAAGAACCCCTGCATTGTTTTATGTAGAACCTGCCTTGGGCCTACTAAAGTCTAGAATTTAGTGCTCAAAATATGCGTTACTGCTGAAGCAGCCTACTTTTAATATTGAACCTAATAAGTCTTCTTCCTTTGGAGGTTTGGTAATAATCCCACAACAGGCCACATTTATAGCCTGCTTCTTTCACTATTTCAATGAAGTTTTTAATCTCGCCTCCTTTATTGATCCAACCCCCCTGCAGATCTACATGCTTGTAGAGAAGTGAAATATGTAAAAGGAGTGATTCTGTTGAGGTGATTTAAAATTATTTTAATTATTATTAATAGGATAAAATAATATGAGATAAAGTTGCCAAAACTAATACAATTCTTTAAAATTTCAGAGTATAAAAATTCATCTCTTTGTTTAGATTGTAAGTTATATGTATTTGACTGCTAAAACAAAATGTTTGCATAAATACTATCTTTTAACAATTTGTAATTTTAAATTTATATAGTTTTAAGATTCAAATAGTACAAATTTTATAATAAAAAATTAAAGTTCTCTGCCTTACTTCCTCACTGTCTGCTCAAATTCTTTTAATTTATTGTTATTTATGCATATATTTCTAAACTACACATTTTTCTTTATTTACCAGTTTCTGTTTATATTATGGAAGATTAATTTTTAGCAATCTTATGTCACACATGCCCTTTTGCCCTCTTCCATCTTTGCAATAAAAATAGACCGTAATTTAGTTAACTCAGTAAGCCATATCCTCCTGATGTGATTAAGATTCATTGCTTAGCCAGATACTGTATTCTGATTATATTTCATTTCTTGTAAAATTGCAGTTCTTTGTTCTAACTGCAGGTATTGTCCTTTCTATTTTGGCTTTCTTAATTTGCTATGCAGTTCTCACTTTATAATTAAGTATTATGAAAGTCTCCAACTGAATTGTAAATACTTCTGCCTATTATTTTACAAATGGTCAAACACAAAAGGTGTTTCCTGGGTTCCTTTTTGGTTTAGAGTTATCAGTTTTGTCCACACCAGGTGGTTGCTCTTTGGCCTGCACTGTCAGGCTTTGCTGCCTCCTGCTCTTTCCTCCAGCCAATTTTCAATCATTTAAATTAATAAGTTGACAAGATAATTTCAGTTAATGTAGTAGACAGGATTCCTAGGAAGGGGCCTTATGATTTTACATCCCTGAATTCCCAGAACCTGTGATTGAAATATCACTTCCACGATTGTGTTACCTTATATGGAAGACTTTATCTTAAAAAGGAGAGATTGTCACATGAGACTTTAAAAGCAGAGAACTTTCTACAGTTGGTGTCAGAAGAGGAAGGCAGAGGGAAAATCAGATTCTAAGCACAGGAAGAATTTGATGGGCCTTTGATGGTTTGAAGATGGGGGTGAGAGGGGGGATCAAATGATGAAGAATGCAGGTGTTGTCTAGGAGCCAAAAGGGGACCCCAGCTGATCGACAGCCAAGAAATGGAAACCTCAGACCCATAGCCACAAGGAACTGAGTTCTTCCAGTAACCCAAGAGAGTGGATTCCTCCCTGAGCCTTCAAATGAAAGCCCAGCAGGTCAACTCTTTGGTTTTAGGCCTTCTGGACCCTGAGCAGAGGACTCAGTAGAGTCTAACTGAATTTAAGCCTGACATAATAAAGTTTATGGTGATTTGTTATGTTGCAATAGAAAACTAATATTGTTTTAAGTATTTCACTGAACAGATAGCCACAAAACTAATAATAGCATAACGGCTCAGCATTAAAAAGGAATTTATTAATTCTTATTAGGATTAGAAAGTGCTAATATATACAATGTGGATGAATCTCAGAAAATTTTGTTGCTCCGAAGAAGTCAGAGCTAAAAGAAAACAGGTCATGTTTTATGATCCCATTTGTGTAAAGTGAAATAGGCAAATCTAATTTATGGTGATTGATATCAGAAAATACTGTCTCCGAGGGCAGGGTAGGAGAGACAGGACTGGCTAGAAAGGGCCATGAGAATCTTTCTCGGGTGATGGAAATATTTGGTGTCTCGTTTTGTGCTTGATTTCCTGGGTGTATATACTTGTGAAAACTCTTAGAATCAAATACTTAAGATTTATGCATCTTTCTATATATTTAATACAAATAAATGAAAATGAAAATAAAATGAATCCCTTTGTAATCATCCAAGGTTGAAGTGTTTACTAGCACCTCTGAATTGCTAGATGTCAATATGTAAAGGATTCCTGAGACAGTAAAACAGGAGCTCCTTTGTGACATTTCATCTACTATTTTAAACTTCTTAAATTTTGTTTAGCCACTCGCTTTTTAATGTGTTTATTTTCTTTCACTTCCCAATTCCAACAATGTTTTGAGCTCTTTGGTGGCAAGGATATCAGTTCTTACCAACGTAGGGTGTAAGCATTCAATAATTGATCATTTGGTTAATTTATAGAGGGAAAATAAGGAAAAAATAAGTGATAGAAAAGGGAAAGAAAACAGTAACAAATTACAATGATAAATTACAATGTCTAACTTAATTTTTGATAAGAGTTTTAACCTTATGTGTTCTTCAGATATTCAGCTGTTTTTAGCTGCTAGAGCTCCAGTATTTAAATACCATGTTCATAATATGTCATTACATGTTTAATCATTAAGAGAACTTCTGGACCTTGTTTCTTAATGCAGCTAGACTCTTCACAAAAAGCTCCCTTTTGAGAGAACTGATATGATCTTTTCTTTTTTCATAAGTTTCCTAAGCAGCCTCCTCTCCTACCATTGCTCTGAAATAACCTGAATTTGTGATTGCCTTTACTCCTTGAAGCACTAACTTTCATTAAGTAGATAGTAAAACTTCTACAATTGTTAATAGCAATGTGTTATCAAGGATTAAATATATATAACATTTTTGTTTAATGAAGACTTCTAATAAAATAATTTAAATGGCTATAATTGAAGGAGGAGTTCATGAAATATATTTATAAATACAAATATTACATTAAAAATGCAAGATAGTAAAAATAGGGCTTAGCCCTAGAACAGGGTAAATTCACAGAATTATAAGAAAATATCAGGAATAATTGCATTAGTGCTCTGCTCCATTTTCCAATCTACTAATCTATTCACCCTGCTTTTAATTAAAACTCACTGCTTCCTGTAATCTTAAACTAATCCTTGAAAATTGTAGACATGAGAAAAACAGAAAGGAAAGTGGTTCTTGTTGACAGATGATAGAGAACAATCACTGGACTTTTAAGTTTTTTGCCTACTAATTTCGGAAGTCCAGATTGCCTTTGAGTGACTCTCTGCTATTTTGTTTTGCCCTCAAATCCAGGGCTGTGACTCTCCATAGTGGTGCCTGTAATTTAGCTTTGGCTTTAGTACTTGTCCTGTCTCAGATTTAACCGAAGATCCAGTTGAAGGCTGAATAATAGAAATATTGATGACACTGATAACTTACAAACTGAAATGGTTAATGCCTGAGACTTCAGAGGACCTGGATTCTAAATGCCTGCTAGGTCATTGTTCTTAAAAAAATAAGTCACAGTTGTGCTGACTCAGTATCTTATTTCCTGGGTCACAGTCTAGATACCAGTACTCTGCATACATAATTTATCATTTGCTTATTTTTCTTCTACAGTAATTACCTGGAGGTATTTGTGGTCATATCCTATAGGAGAGGAATTTGATATAATATAAAATTACCATTAAAAAATTGAGTTACTATCATCCCATACACAGAATAATATGGCAAGTTTCTTAAACATGGTACCTGTAGTTTTCCCATAGAATGATTTTGGGGATTAAATACAACATATGTATATATGTATATATTTTTTAAAATTTTTATTGAGTTCCAATTTACACACAAAATATTCATTCTGTTTAATTTTAACAGTCTTTATACCTGTCTAGATGAAATTGCCAGAAGAGCCCAATTCACTGTTATTGAGATCTCAAAAGACCTGGATTCCAGATGCCTGCCAGGTCTATGTCAGGTGGAATTGATTCTATGGCCATCTTTGCCTTTCCAGTTTTAATTGCAGTTGAACTTCTTTTTTCCACACACCATTCGCAATACAATGAGAAACTCTGGCCCTTCTTTCAACTTTCAAATTCAATACATTCGTAAACTCAGCAGTTTTTTTTTTTTTTTTTTTTTTTTTTTTGACTATTGGTCGATGTTTGTGGCAGGGACTAGCTGTCCACCAGAAACTTGTGCTTCTCCTCCCTTTCAGTAATAGTTTTGGGAAATAGTTACCTGACCAGGACATGGTTCCTGGCATATGTTATTCTCTTGCAATTCCTCTCCTGTTCTCTGCCCTATGTGATAATTTGGGGTGTGGATATTCTTGTAACTCTTTAGAATTTTCCTATCTTTTGTGCCATTGTCCTCACTGATTTTTCTCTGGGTCTGATAATCTCTTTTCTCCAGAGCAGTATTGTTTAATTGAACTTTCTATGATGATGTAAATGTGCTTCCTGTTACTGTAGCCACACATCTTCTGTGGCTTTGAGACCTTGTAATGTGGCTAGAATGCCTGATAAACTGGATATTTAAATTTTACGTTAATTAATTTAAATTTAGATAGACACATATAACTGGTGACCAAAACTCTCTCCTTGAACAAACTTTAGCCAGACTCCTCTAAGCTTTGACTTTGATGTCTGTCTGGCTCGCATTGCCCAGTTTTAGCAAGGATCATGCTAAGTCAGTTCAAAGAGCATGCCCACCCTTGATATCTGATCGCCATCAATATCTGGTCAAATTCTTCATCCTGCATCTTCAATGCATGATAACCTTGGCCTGACTTCAGCAAAAATCCTGTTAGGTTGGTTTAGCCCAAATCCCCACTACCTCTAATGGTTCTTTTTAGTAATCTTCCAACCTCTGACCTCCACCCTGCTTTTGCTACAGATCCCCACTTGTCCATGTTGTATTCAGAATTGAGTCCAATTCTATACTGAGACCTCTTTCTCTTATTGCAATAGTTCCTGAATAAAATCTGTTGTTACCACTTTACTATCTAGCTCTGGTTTTCTTTAACACTAGTGCGTAGTGTATGATAGATCTAGTCCCTGTGATTAAATACTCAGGAAAGTCTCACTCTTGTTTTCATTTAGTGGTAGATGAAACTTTTTTAAAATCCTGACCCCCCCCCAAACAAACAAACAAACAAACAAACAACTGTCATTAGTATCCATGGACAAGTTCGTCTTTTCAAGCAGTGGCACACAAACTTATATGCAAACAATAATATGGAGATTTGGGGTTTTATCCTCAAAACTTCTGATTCAGGTAAGCAGGGAAATGTATCCCCTAAATGTGATTTTTAAGTAAGTATTCAGGTGATTCTGATGCAAGTAGTCTGATGCAACTTTTGATAAACACTGTCATGTGTTTTAAACTCCTGGGGTAAATATTTGATGTTAGAGGTATGAATAAAGATGAACAAATATATCAATAATAATAAGAGGTTATGGAATAGATGAAAACATAATTTTTGGTATTAAAATTTTTATAAGAATTTACAATTAAAAAAAAAAAAGAAAAACATCTGTATAAGGACACTTGAGTTGTTCCCATGTCTTGGCTACTGTGAATAATGCTTCAGTGAACATCTGAGAGCATATATCTTCATGAGTAAATACTTTAAAATTTTGGGGATACCCAGAAGAGGGATTGCTGGGTCATATGTGCCCAACATTAGATGATTGGGTAAAGAAGATGTGGTATATATATACAGTGTATTACTCAGCTATACGAAAGGATGAAATAGTGCCATTTGTGACAACATGGATCGATCTTGAGATTATCGTGCCAAACAAAATAAGTCAGACAGAAGGAGTTGAGAACATATGATTTCACTCATATGTGGGATATAAAACTGAAAGCAACAAACAGACTCATGGATACAAACAACAGTTTAGTGGTTACCAGAAGGAAAGAGAGAAGAGGAGGAGGTAGAGAAGGGTAAAGGGGGTCAAATATATAGCAATGGAAGATAATTTAACTTTGGATGGTGAACACAATACATATACATGTTATGTATTATTGTATTGTACACTTAAAGCCTATTTAATTTTATTAATACATTTAATAAAATATAAGAAAAAGAAAAAACAAAACCTTTTGTGTTAGAGTCAACATTGTTGGGGTAGGATCTATTTTCCCAGGCAGTGTTCACTCTTGTCCTTTGGGGGGTCTTTGTTGGAAAAGGACAAAAAGCACTGGGACTTTTAAACTTTAAAAAGGAGAAGGAAGCCATGTAAAAGATGTTTTGATTCTTCTTTCTCTCATCATTCAGTCATTCAACCACTATTTTTGACCACTGACCATCACTGTGTTAAGGGCTGGGAATGCAGTGTCCTTTCTATGATGCTTATTGTTTAGTATTTAAAGGAAGCAGAGGATTATTGATCATTTGATCTTTTTCTGGCACTCTTAATTGATTTCCATGTATTATATTATTTTAACCCCCTTCCCACAACAATTATATGGAAATAGAGGCTATTGTTATTAAATTAAAAACACTTTGGAAGAAATTAAAACATTCTATATAGAAATTTCTAGAATAGGCCACAGTGGATAAGGAAAGAGAACAATTCTGAGGAAAATGCAATGAAAAGGGAAGTAAGTAGACCAGTTCCTGATTGGAAGCCTGCAGACTTGTCCTGTTATTTTTCATAGTGAGAAATCTAGTTACTCTCAGACCTGGGAGCCACCATGACTGACCAGCTGAGTCATGAAATCTGGGAATGATAGATAGGAGCCTTTGGAGATGCAGAGGACCTAGGTTTCTAGTATCTTACGTTCAACTCCAAAGCCTTTTCCTTTAGAAAATTGTTATATGTCAGTCACCCATCTCTATGGGGATGGTAGGCTTCAGATGTATTATGAGTTTAATTGACTTATTAAGAGTATGTTCCTAATGTACATGGTAGGAGTATGTTAACCCCAGAGTATGAAGTGAATTTTTTCTGTAAGAAATAAATCAGCAAAAAATCATTGTACATTTAATTAGATCAGTGAACTACAAATACACCTCACTGTATATGAACCTTGAATAGTCAAGGAGAGTCATTGAACAGGATTAAAGAAGAATGGCTTTATTAACATATAAAAGTTGTAAGCTATTGAATTGTTTTTTATCCTGCTTAAATTAAAAGAGGAAAAAAGAAAGACTAAAGAAAGAAAAATACATAAAGCAAAAAGAAAAGAAGGATAAAAGAAAGAATGAGTGGCAATGGAAAGAACTGGTCAACTTGGTACATAGAAAAGAGGAGAAAAAATAGTAAAAACTGTTGGCAGTAGTATGTCACCAGCAGTGTCTAGGCGTAGAAAATTCTGGCTCCCCTATGTAATATGTTGTCCTCTCCATGTGGTAAATTAATTTCAGCAGTGGCTGCAGATTCATCAGCTTAGTAAAGTGTGGTAACCCTCATTTTTAAGATTGGCCAATCTCCTACCTTGTTTCTGATTCTACTCGCTTATGAACCTTAGTTTACCCTGATTTCTTCTGCTGAATTAAATTGTGAGTACAGGATCATTGTGTGTGATAACTGCATTTCTCACTGTAAATTGTTACATTTCTTGTTCATGAGTTTGTGGTTGTGAATCATCCCTTAGTGACCAACGCTGTGTTTACTGAGTCAACATGCCAGGGCCAAACTCCAGATTATGGTGATCTGACCAATGCCCTGCTCCCAGCTGTCCAGTCTAACTACTAGCTAGCCTCATTTTATTTTGATTATGATCCATGTTTTTGCATCACAGTTTATTATCATTATTGTAGTTATTAACAACATAAAGATGATAAACATTAAGAGCCCACTGTCTGAGGTACACCGTAATGTACTTTATCTGTTTGCTTAATAGCAACCTTGTTAAGTAGTTTTGTAGTCTTCCAAGAATGGTCATCTTAACTGAAAAGTTGTTTTCATAACCAAGTTTCAGGATCCATATAGAGCCATAGGGGCAGAAGAGATGCCTGCCTTGTTAACCTGACCAGCAAAAGCAACCCTTATACTGTATTGATAGATGCCACTTCTAGACATCTCTCACATCTAAGAGGTCAGAATTATTTTTCATTTTAAAGAAGAGAAAAATAAAGCCCAGAATGTTAAAGTGCTAAACTAAATTTGCTCATATTAAAAAACCTAACTGTTGACAGAGCTGGAATTTTTGCCCAGGTCTGCTTGACATCAGTTTGTGCTTATTTCCTTTGAGATATGTTTACTCCGTAACTTTTGGTAGGCAAGATATTAGTTTTGCATAAAACTAACTAATTAACTAACCAGCCAAGCATGCATTCCTAAACCATTAAGCCTAGTGAAGTCTGCCTGTGGGAAACTTGGAGCTCTGCCTTTGGTTGTAAATTCTGAAAATATCACCTGTAACTTAAACATTTGCACATGTGGAAAGTAAGTCATGACTGTGGGAAAATTCTCCCCCCATTTACTGTTTGGATTCTGTTAATTTAGCCTGAAAACTCTTCAGGCTTCCTCATACCCTCATCCACCCACACCCTGGGATAACCTGAAATTCTCCCTCTACAAATAAAGGCATGAAGTGTCTGAGAGCCTCCAGAGGAACTTGGGTTGCTCACAGAGAAGAGAGTGTGGAAGAAAAGAGGACAGAAAAGACAAACTTAACTAATCAAACCATATGACCTAAACTAAATTATGGAAAGACCATAGCAAATTTCTATAAGTAATTAAAGAATAATTTTCACAAGTTGGAAAAGTAGACTTCATATAAATGATTATTTCTGTGCTAAATAAACTACTGATACAAAATCAGTCTAGAAAATCTCTGCCAGATCAGGGGTTTGATATTTTTTGTAAACCACAAAAATATCTTACTATAATGATGGGAGTGGAAACAATGGTCCCTGTGCCAGTCCACATTTTTTCCTATTTCACTCTCAGACTTTTCTTGACTAAAGAGCCAAGGCCCTATTGACGCTCAGAAGTCTGTTGGATTTAAAGAGTCCAGCTGAATCAACAGGTTAGTGAATGGACTCTGAGTAAGAGTAGAGGCTCAGGAATTTCCTCATAACCAGTAGTTACTTGAGCTCCTCAGTAAAACCTGCCATTGTGTTTTCTAAAGGTGCCTAGGGGAGCACAATAGTATTAACTGAGAGAACAATGCCTTAAAGAGGAGTGAATTGACCTGCATATTAGAGGGTGATATAAAATTAGAATTAAAATTTCCTACAAGAATAGAAATAATTGCAAATGTCTTTTTCTCTAAGCCTGTGCATTGAACCTAGAGGAATTATGGATTTCCCTTGACTGGGTCCTTAAGCAACATCAAAACAAAGTTCAGCAGCACTGAACTTTCAATTAAAGTATTAGCAACCCTGTGTTTGGCAAGGCTAAATATTTGAACTTGCTCTAAATAGCAGGGACTAGTTTGATCAACTCATGATTAGAGAGAAAATAATAAGAGAAAATAATAAAATAACTTTTTTTGGAGTAAGTTCTCTTCATATTAAACTAAGTATATTCCCATGTAGAATCTTATAAGGCTCTCAGAGATGCAAGAAGGGTAAGCATCATGCACTGTATTGCCAGTCCCATAGGAAATGGAAAACATGCATGCACAGAAGTAAAAAGCAATGACTTAAGGGAAAGTCACTTCCTCCTATTTTTACCTTGATTGAAGTCATTTTATGTGAAGATGCTTAGATCTGGCAATGTCACCTTAGTACTACAATAAAAAGTTATAAATGAGTCAGACTCAAACAGGAAAAAATTATACAGGGAACTCTCCATTTTTGTCTTCTGTCTACTTTATAAGTATTGCAGATCATGACAACAAACCTATTAATTTTGAAACAAAATCAAGAAATAATCATTTATCTGAAAAAATTTCTGATGAACAATACAGCAAATCTTACAGGTAAAAATTAAATCTAGTTATTAGTAATGGTGTCTAGGGTGAAAGTAACCTATTAGAATGTATTTTCCTGAGGTTTTTTAAAAGATGAAAAAAAAAATCAGGCCCAAAACATGAGTTCTTTTTGAAATTTTAATTTTCTATTAGATATCACTTTACAAAATGAATTTAAAATTCTTTTTTTAGTACTAGATTGCCAGTACTGCCTCAAGTTCTATTTGTCCTATGACATGGTATGTGATCAGTAGTGAATAAAAGTGAATAACTTTCCTTAAATGTGACACATTCCATTTCATTCCGAATTGACATTTTACCTAAACTAATGCAAAGAAAATCATATATGTTCACTCAATAAACATTTGAGTATCTACTATGTGTTTAGCAGTATATTAGGTACTAGGAATACACATAAGCTAACAGTTCGAGAGAAAAGACAGTAATATAAGCAAATACAATTGGTGAATTCTATTCTATACTGTATAAATTGTAGATTTATTTGAGCTTAACTGTTGGAAAGGATGTTACCTAGAATCATTGCAAACCTTAATATCCCTTATAACCTCTTATTAGCACTAAAAGGAAATCTACCTGTGAAAATGTTTGCATTCCCCTAAAGAAATCCAAGAAATAAAGAGCTCCTTATTTCTATCATGTGGCAACAGACTATTCAACTGATTGTGAAAGATGTCCCAAGAAGTTTCTCACCATCACAGAAAAAAATGATAGGCTCCATCTTCTTTTACTCACTAGTATGTCTCATTGAGTCTTTCATGCCTCTTTCCTATTATTATTTATTCTTTCTGTTTTTATAAATATTGATCCAGAGAATTAGTTGAAATGATCTAAGACAGCGGTGTATCTCAGATCTTCTCTCTTTGGAGCATTATCTTGGAGAGATACAGAGTAAGGACAGAACATGAGACTGACCTCTAATAAGAGGTCAAGATGTTAAGCCCTTGCAAGCAATAGAGTCCCAATTGTCAGTATAAGATCACTCTTACTCTCTTATCACATATCTATTTGTCTATCCATCTTACTTGCAATAAAGCTCTATCGCAGCTACTTCTACATTTTTATTCAAGTAAGAAGGGTCAGCTTTTGAGAGTGAGGAGATGCATGAGGGTGATGGAGGGCTAAAAAGAGATATGAAATAGCTATCTCGATTGACCAAGAAAATATAATAATAGGTAATCCTCAAACCTATTGAGATTTATGGTCATACATTTAAAGTATTCATAATTCAGTCTCTGTAAATTGGCCCTAGTATTCTAAATACTTAGATTCCCACCGCCCCCCCCCCCCAGCTTTGTCATTCTGCAGTTCCTATAACATATCATGAGAAAGTTAGGGACATTTGGGAAGTCAGCTTTCTCATGTGCTCATATACTGTGTAATATCCTAAAGGAGTCTGTAGCCCTGAGCAAGCAAGCCATTTTCACTTTTGGAATATGCTTCATCTGTTAAATACAGGTAATAGTTCCTGCTATGTCATCTTACAATCATTTATGGGTTTATAATCCTTTAGTATCCTATCCACTTACTGTATTCAGGTACTATTTTAGGACACAGTGATAAATCCAATAGGCACATGAAGATATAAGATAATAAAATGTGGCATATGCCACATATGCACAGTTCAGTGGAAGCACATTGTTATGATTGGGAGACTACCAAGTTTACATTATATTTATGTCTTGAAAGTTGAGTAGGTAATACTTGAGTTGAGACTTAAAGGAGGAATAGGATACCATCAGTGAAGAACGGATTGATATAAACAAAGGGACCAATATAAACAAATATCATATTCAAGTGATAGCAAGTAATTCAGTATAATTGGATACCTGGGTGAGGTGGAGTAAAGTCAGAGAGAAAAATTAGGCTATAAATGTAAGTTGAAAATTGAGTGCCTTACTTAGAATTGTGATGGCTATATATCATGTAATGTAAATATTATATGTATTGCTTATCACATATATATTTATATAATATATAAATATTAGATCATAAATTTTAAATCTTTTTAAAAGTGAAATCTTTTAAATGTTAGGAACTATTCAAACTTTCTTAAAAAAATGTATTCCATTGTAAATTTTACATTTTTGGAAGATAAAGTGATTTTAAAGATGGATTAAATAAGGAAAACAAGTAACAGGGACAGTACAAAAAAAGTTATCCCAATAGAATTGCTGTGAGGATAAGAGAGATATTGGATGTATTTTTTTCAGTTTAAGTCATCATGATTATTAGACATTAGAGTTCTTTATTTTATTCAGCTGTCAATGCTTTTTAAAATGTTTTCAAAGATAAAGTGGAAACATATTTGATTATTAGTGATGTACAAGAGCCTGTGGATGCCCCCCTTTTTAGTCCTTTTCTCCGTAAGTTATTTCTTAGGCTATCCAAAGTATTTCTGAGAATAATGTAAATTTTGGCTTTTGACAGTTCATGATAAAAGCAAAACAATGAAAAAGAATGTTGAAATATGTATATTCAGAGACTATATGGGTGGAGATATAAATTATAATAGTGTAGAAGGACTAAAATCTCACCTTCGCTTTCCAAATGTTACTTTCTGAGCCTCAGTCTCTCTGTCAAAAAAAAAGCTACCAATAGCAAATCTCTCATAGTGTTATATGAGAAATAACTTAATATGTTAAAAACACTGAAAAGAGTGTCTTTGGAAGTTCTCCATAAATATTTGACAAAGTAATATATAATGTTTTGATAAAAGTCTTGTCAATATATATGAATATATGAAAATTAATTCCTAAACTTCCAATTTTATGGTTATCACACACATGTTTTATTTCACTTTTTGCCTGAGAAAACAACTCTATTATGGTTTTCTCTTGAGGGGTGAACAGAGAAACTGGACAAAGGGGTACCTGGATGAGAAGGTTGTTTTTCATACTTCTATATGTGTGTCTCTGTGTGTGTATATGTATATGTATATGTATTTGGTGTCTGAACAGTGTCACTACATTACCTATTCAAAAAGTAACAATAATAGTAGTACTGCTTAGCATTTATTGAGCATCATACACAGAATTAGGCACTTTACATGAATCTTTTGTATTTAATTGTGTGTGTGTGTGTGTGTGTGTGTGTGCGCGCATGTGTGTGTAAAGACATAAACACACACAGCGATGAGAGTATGGAAACTAATGAGAGAGCTTCAGGAAAGAGGTAAAAATTCTAGTGAAGACTATAGTATATGTGTACTTAGATAGATGGGTCTGGAGATAGATTTGTAGAGTTTCTTGACCCCCAGGATATCACAGGTACAGCAGAATGGTTTTCATTCTGACGTGTGGAGAAAAGTCTTGGGCTTCAGGGGGACTTGTGGACAGGACTGAGGGATGGGCCACTTGTAACCTGAGGAGATGTAGCAATATTGGGTACCTCAGTGATAACACTGTGGACAGCCATTATCCTGCACTTGATCCCTATGGTATTCCTCTTGCTTTGGCACTTTGTAAATCCCAGAATGTAGGTACAGAACTTGGGAAGAAGAGGGAGGAAACCTCAAATTGAGAGTAAGTTTATCCCATCCAAATAAATGAAGAACAAAATAGAAATTGTTCAATTATAAATATTTATAGAAAATAAACATATTTCTTGTGCATTTGAGTTGTAGACTAAGATTCATATCTGCTATAAGCATTCAACAATCTGTAGGTTAATATTTTAATCATTTAAAACTATTCTTTAATACCAGTTGAATAAATAGTGGGTTTATACACATTGGATATTTATATTTGGAATGATTCCTCTATAATCTAGTGCTTCATTTTACAGGGAGGAATCTAAAGTCAAAAGAGGATCTATATTTTCTCAAAGTCACATGGAGAATTTGTGGCAAATTCGAACATAAAATATTTTAAAATTATTTTAGAGGAAGTAAACTTCCCCTAGTCCAAAAATCAGTTTCTTTATCTACACTCAGAAACTTGGAATTCCAGTTTTTATAAGAATACATGGATGGATAAAAGAAGTCTAAAATATATTCAAATCTAACCAGTTGTTCTCCATAGATTTATTTATATTGCAATGGAAAGGAAAATTAGAGAAAAGAGAAAAGTGTTTAATTAATCATTAATTTTATTTATTGTCAACACCATATATGCATATTAGTGGTTTTAGCCACAACACAATTATCAATGTGTTTAATCAAACAACATTTTTTGAAATTAAATAAACATGAAGGAAAGAAGCCCTAAAATATTTATGAATGGTGAAAATAAAGGGTCAGATGATAAAAATAATGTTCAGATGTTCCCTGGAATAATCAGAGAATGCATCATGGAGAAAATGGGACTTGCTCAAGCTTAAAGAGTCAGGTATAAATGGACCCAGAGACTTGGAACAGACATTCCACATGAGAAAAATGACTGGAGTAGGAAATAGAATGTTGTGGAAGGAGAGATAATATTTGTCATCCACTAGGAAGCTACCCCGTGAACATTAACTGAGTATTGTGTTCATTTTCTTCTTTCAGATTGCAAACAACAGTCTCCTGTATTGGAGTTTGTTTTATTTTAAGCAGATTGTTCTAGAATTCTCCTGGTGTCATGGTTCTCTTTTTAGACATTTCTATTTTCTTTGTCTTTGCTTTTTTGTTTCTTTCTCTCTACCCATTCCCATTCTGGAAAGTGGGGAGCAGCACAGAGATGAATAAAATATTGGTGAATACATTTGTCCTTGACCTGGAACAGTTCAAGGTCAAGAAAACCACTTATGATACATTCTGTAATGGATGACAGCAGAGGATGCTATGTGATCAACAGGAAGGGCCCATTGTTCAGTTTGAGGAGTTTAGGAGAGTTCATAGGTTCATAGTTTTCTGGAGGATATGAGCCGAATCTTAAGTACGGGTCAGTAAAGTCAGTGTTTGTAAGATTGCAGGCAGAGGAAACATTATGAACAGCAGCATGCATGATTCATCATAATGTATATTGAGGAGCTATAGTAATCCGTTGTTTCTAGATTATAAAGTGAAAGCTGCTAAAGATAAGTCGCAACCAGGTGATAGTTGGACTTGTGTGCCCTGTAATAGATTTGTGCTTGTTTCACAGGCAGTGTGTTGCCATTGGAAGATTTTAAACAACAGAGCGTAAATTGTATTTTAAAAGGTTATACTTTTGACTGGGTGAAGGATGAATATGATAAAAGAAATGATGAAAAACTGAGTAATGTAAAACATACTATGTGATACTTCTTAATCTATTGAGTTCATACCACTTTCCCTTGTATGTATAGCCTATATCCTGGAATCATCTTACTGTGCTGTGCTGCATTAGGCTAGATGGTGGAAAAAATATTGTCAGAGAAGAGAAAGCAAGCTAGAGATATGAGGCAGAGAAAAATTTATTTTTTCTTAACCACTGGGGTGTTGTACTATAGAGTGAACCAGATAATTAGGATATCAAATCCTTTTCTCATCATAATATGCCCATTTTTGAAGAAAGCTAGTCAAAATGCCTACATTATTGAAAAGGATGGGCTTCCTGTGCAACTAGTGCAAAATGAACAGTTAGCTTCATTTGTATGTAGTAGAATTTATGATCACAGAATACGAAACTCAGCAATACCACATAGCTGCCAATGCCAAAATCTTGTCATATTCTGCAGTTCATAATATACAAATGTTACATTACCATGTTAGGAAGATTTTATAAAAATTCCCTTTAGACTTGTTCAATTGAATTGGTAACATTTTAGAGGGATAAAAGTAACAGTAATAGACAAATGCTGATAAAAAGTCTTTAACAAATCCTCCAAGGGGTTGTGAAATTTCAGATTTCCTCAGCACTGTTTCTCACCTTATTTGGCACAGCTTTTGAGGTGATTCAACTTATTTGATTTGAAAATTAGGAAGATGTAAAGGCAGGTGATTCATTAAAATAGCTCCAAAATGAGTTCACCAATACAGAAAAATAGACTATTAAATTTTAATATCATACTAACAATGTAACTGTATTCTGATCCCAATACAATAGATGTTAGGATCACACAGCCAAAATAAACTTGATAATGAGAAAAAAGAGTGGTAATGGAATTTTTTTTTTAACATGAATTCTTCTGGTTGCTTATTTTCTTAGGATGAATTTAGTGGATAACTTTGGAACATTCCATTCAATTTTTCTTTTCACTGGCTACTTAATATAGTACAGTGAATGCCATAGACTTTCAAATGTCACTAGACAAAAAAAAAAAAAAATGAAGAAAATGAAGGATTATCTTGCTACTTGTTCAGACAGACATGGAGGGCAGTCAATAATCCTGATTCAAGATACTGATTTTGATCCCTCTGTACAGGATCTTAATGCACATTCCTCATGGTTGCATGTTAAAATGTTCTTTTTCTTTTTTGTATATTTTCCAAAGAGAGAGCTGAGATTATTCTATGAGAGGATGTCTACTTTGCCAACAATTCTTATTCCACAGGGAAAGGGTGGGCTGACATTGTGTGGAACTCCACAAGCTCCCACTCCAGCTCTGGTCTTATTTCCACATTGAACTCCAAATAGCCCCTTCCTGACTGCAGCTGTTGTTACCACAGAGGCTTTGTAAACTTCAAATTGAAAGACCAGAGTGGGGATTTTGAGAAATGGAGTTCGTCAACTCATCATAAGCAGTGTTACACTCCAGTTCATGGGACTAAAGTTGATTTATTATTTTTATGTCAAAATAGCACCAGACTATTCTACACAGAGAGTAAGAGGCCAAATCAATGGTATTTGCCTTGTCTTTGTTTTGAGGGTTTTTTTTTTTTAAACCAAAAATTTGAAAAGACCACAGAGAGTATACAGGCTAATTATCTGAGTCACTTTTAGCAGAATTCTCCATCTTTCTCTCTCAATTTTAGTGAATACCTTCCTCTGAAGTCTGTATTTGTCCTATGACTCTTAAACATCAAAAGTTATGTGAATCAGGGCATCAGTTTTAGAACATTTGTTTTTAAGCCTTTGGTCCCAGTTTTTGCTTTTTGATATTTAAAATAATGTACATCTACACATACACACTTATATACATTGAGTCTGTAAATATACATTTACATTTATAATTCCAGCACAGGTCTGAAATATAATAGATTCTTAGGAACTAATTAATTAACTGATTAATTAGACAGGAAACATTTGGAACAATTATTATGATAAATTACCTACTTTCTTTGACTTAACATATAATTTGCTTAACTTTTTAGAGTGTATCTGATCTATAAATATGTTTCTGAAAAAATAAGTATATTTCTGTTCTTATTAAACTTTACAAAAGGGAATGCTTCTTTCTTGAAATCTTGAATGCTTTTAGTGAATCCAGGAGAATATTTAAAGCAAATGTATTGTTAAAAAAGAAGCTTTAACTTTTTTTTAAACATTCTCATTTTTTATTGGGAGCTTTATCTTAATATTTTATACTTGCTTGCATTGTTTAGATAAGCACACATGGTTTGCCTGGAATAGATTTATTTTGGGTTGGGTCATAGAATGGGTGGGGTATAAAATATTCATAGGGAAGGAAGTAAGTGATGATAATATTATAATAAGGAATAAAAGTGCCAAAGTTTATTTTTAATATTCACAGATATATGGCCATCTCAGTAAAAATGATCCCCAAAATTTTATTAGAAGACTGTATTGCAAAAATCCCTTGGATTAATCTTTCTTCTTGGTTGTAGACGTTTATATGAAATATTATAAACAGGCAGCCAAATCCCACAGAGATATTATCTTGTAGAACTTGTCTCAGGGTGGTACTGCTCCTGGCAGAATTTTTCTGTGTCTAGTTATCATTTGCAGATTTTATCCTTTTATCATGTCGTTTCAATAAAAACAAGATGATCATATTAGTGAGTGTGTGTAAGAGAAAAGGCCAGCCTCAAAAAACTCAACTGTCATTCTTGTAGATAAAGTCTCCACCTGGGCTTGACAAGGAGTCATGTGCCCTATTAGGAGGAAAGATCGCAGTCAAACTTAAGATGGTTTTGTTTGAGTCAAATGATCAGGCCTCTCTTGTTTTATCTTAAACTTGTGGAGAAGGTTTATGTTTCTGATGAGGGCAGTTGAATAAAGCACTGGTAACCTAAGCTGGTTTATCCTCTTCTATGGAGCATGTAACATTATACTTTACCTTTCAACCCCAGGAGATGATCTAAGTTATAAGGTGTTATGTACTTCCCTGAACTGAGGTCCATTTTTCAAATTAGCATTGGAAACCTCACTCTTGAAATGGGTCTTCCATCTAGTGTTTGGAGGAGGTGACTTTGTGGTAGGGTTCAGTAGATACCATAAGTGCTTACATTTTCCCTCTTTTTTTTTTTTTTTTTTAATTGTTTAATGTGTAGTCTCACCCTTTCGGAGCGTCCTTTTCACATCTGTAACCTGTGTCTTAGTTGGTAGTACTGATTTCCATTACCTTCGCAAACTACAAAACTGGGAGTCATTGATTCTTCACACTCACTAAGTTTCACCCTCTAGTTTCATTTTCCATCTGACTCCATTTCTATCATTTGTTTCCATTATCTTGTTTACTATAAAAGTCACTAGAGGAGAATTAAGTCCTCTTTGAAAAGAGAGCTTCTATAATTAAGCTATTTTTTATATAAACAGAAGAAAAAAGTAAAACAAAAGGGAAAGGAACCTTAAATCTTCCCATACATTTGTCTAATAAATTATATTACAGAAATTACATCTTTTCCAAGATGATAAAAAAGAATATTTTAAAACAATGAATTATAATTCAGTATGTTTTATGTTCTTTTGATTCATAATACATTTTTTATCCTTTCTAAAAATAATCACTGTATATCATAATGACAGAGCATGTATTATAGGAAACTTCAAAGGAGAGAGCAGAAATAACATTTTTTGGTTTTTTTTTTGGAAAACACAGAAACCAGAGAAGGGACTTAGTTTTACCTTTAATCTGATGTAAAAGACTGGATACAATTTAAAAAGTAAATTACATTGAGTTTCCTGGTAGCAAAAGGATGATAGAAAGAAGTATATCATTTTTCAAAAGATATCCACTTAGATCTTTTCATATAACTTTTCACAGGTAAATGGGCAAGCCTCAGATTTAAGAAAGACTCTCCTAAATTCTTTGTAATGTGTAATCTGAAACCCTTCATATATCTGAGGCAACCTCTTTCCCATGGTACTTCCCCTTCCCTGAATCACATACTTAAGTGATCCTCAAATTAAACTATTGATTCCTTGTAAAATTCATCAATAACAATGATGACACTGGCTTAGGTTAATCAAACTTTCCCAGAGTTTAAGAAGCTTTTCTAGGTATGAATACTTTTAGAAATCATATTAATTTTCTTAGGAAACTAAAGCTTAATTAACTAAATTAATGTATTTATATACCAAATTATTAGATAATAACATGAATTGATATGATTGTCAAGAGCTTAGCACAAATTAAGATTTTCAATGATAGAATTTATGTCCTTTTGAATTTAGCACTTTAAAAAATCCTAAAATGACTTTTAACTATGGCAGGGTAAATTCACATAACTATCTTTAAGAGGAAATAGTTACAAAATGTGAAATCAGAATTCTAGGAAACAAAGTTAAAAATCTTTGTCTTTTCTGTTTTTGACTTCCACATTCCCTATAAAGCCTGATTAGTGATTTAGTTCACATAACTATCGCATTTCCTTAGCATTTAAATTTTTCAAAATTTCTTTTACACTGAGCCCTTCAGGTGGTTTGGCACATACTTCCTTGAGGTTTATACTATATTTAAACCTGTGATAAGCAAAGAAAACCATACCCCTTTTCTCCAATAGTTCTGTACAGATTAGGCACTTCCTATCTGGATTAGCAGTTAGAGCCCAGAATACCTTGAAACAAACTGACTGGTATTCCGTACAGAAATACAAAATGTATATGTTGACCAGCCTCTTCTTTCCATGATTCCAAAATCTCTGTAAACAGATTCTTTAGAGCAAGGTATATCGCTTCCACGCAGGTGAATGGTATACAGATATGCAAGCAGCAAAAAAACATAACTGGGCCAAAGTTCACAATAGTTTGATGAATAAACAAGGATCACAAAAGCTGGACATACAGGCAGTCTTACTAGGCTTCATATTTCTGCTGAGTCAAGTTCTAAGAAAAACAAAGAGTTAGGTGCTAGTAACCAAACAGGGTGTTCTTTCACGAGCATGTGTATTTAATGTAAGTTCACTATATTGTGAAAGGTACTTTTTCTGTGACTGCATTCATTCAAGAAAGGTCACAATTGTAAGATTTATGAAAAAGAAATAATATTTTAGTTCACTTCCATTTAGTGCCATTCAATTAACCCAAACTCTGTGGTGGATACAGAGATAAACAAGGTGCTAAAAAAGCAGTTGGGGAAAATAGCGCAATTCATTTATATATAGTATAAATTTAAATGTAACGAACATTGTAAGATAGTAGAAGAGTACTGTGAAATACACAACATGTTGCAGAGGTTGATTCTCTTGAGTAGATCAAATATATTGCCTAGAACTTAACAAATGTGTACAGTTTTCACATACATTGATCTTGACAACAGATATACTATTAGCAACATCTTTTGTTGTTTTGCTTTTTGCATTTAATTGAGACTGGAAAGAAGATAGGACTTGTTTTGACATAAGTCTGTGTGCATCTACTAAATTCCTTAATTTGGATCTTAAAGTCCTTTGCAATTTGGCTATCTATCACATGTTCTAAGTTCTGCTACTTATTATGTCCTATACTCCAGACCTGAAATTTTTATAAATTCCCTAATTAGCCAGGCTTTTTCATGTTTTTTTTTTTTACCTTTGTACCCACTGCTCCCTCTGCCTAGAATGCCCTTCTCTTACTTATTGAGTATATAAAGCATTCCTTTAAAACTCAATATGTATGTAAAGTCCTCAGTGACTCCTATGGCATTGATAGTTGCCAGTTGCTCTAATCTTGCTGTACCCGTAAGCACTTATATTGACTTCTCTTTGCACTTACTGTATTATATATGATCTGGCTACTCATTAGACTGTGAGCTTATGTTTATTTTTAAGTCATCCAGTAGTTTCTAAATACATACGATGCATACATGAATGAAGACCCAACATCTTCTATTAAGTCTTTCCCAATTATTTCTCTCAGTAATGATGCTACCTTCTTTGAATTCCTGGTGAACTGATAGCTTATAAAGTTCTGAAAATCAGCCTGTCAGATGAATTCTAATAATTAACTGTCCTTCAGCATTTGGAAAAATTTAGTAGAATTATCCTTTACAAATGCATAAATACATTTATTCAAGTATTTGTTGTGTGTCTTCTATGCTGAAAGCCCTGTACTAGGTAATATGAGAGAAACAGACAAAATACACTCAGAGCACTCAGTCAACATTTATAAAATGAAGGCATAGGAAAACAGTAATGAGATACCAGGAGGAATGGAAAGTAGACATTGTTTTGGGAATTCAGAGTGAAGGGAAGAGTACCATCATTCTTTTTATTTAAGTATTTTAAAATTATTATGGTAAAATTATTATGAAATCTGCCATCTTTACAGTTTTTAAGTGTACACTACAGTATTGTTTACTACAGGCACATTTTCATCTTATGTGACCGAAATTTTATATCCCTTGAACAATAATTTCCCACTTCCGCTCCCCTAAGTCCCTGACAACCACCATTCTACCTTCTACTTTGATGAGTTTGACTACTTTTGATACCTCATATAAGCGGAATCATTTACTATTTGTCCTGTGAATGGCTTATTTCACTTAGTGTAATGTGTTCAAAGTTCATCTATGCTGTGGCACATGACAGGAATTTTTTTTTCTATGTCTGAATAATATTCCATTGTATATATGTATGTATCACATTTTCTTTATTCATTCATTTGTCCATGGTCATTTAGGTTGCTTCTGCCTCTTGCTTATTGTGAATAATGCTGCAGTGAACATGGGAGATCCTGATTTCAATTTTTTTGGATACATACTCATAGCTTAGATTGTTGGATCATATGGTAGTCCTATTTTTAATATTTTGAGAACCCTCCATACCATGTCTCCATAGTACTGCACCATTTTATATTCCTATCATCAGTGCACAAGGGTTTTGATTTCTCCACATCTTGCAAAAAGATATTTTATTTTTTATTTTTTGATAATTGCCAAACTAACAGGTATGAGGTGATACTTCATTGTGGTTTTGATTATCATTCCTCTGAGGATCAGTGATGTTATGCATCTTTTCATATGCTTATTTGTCATTTGTATGTTATCTTTAGAAACATGTCTATTCAAGTCCTTTGCCCATTTTCTAATCGGGTTATTTGATATTTTGCTATTGAGGTATATAATTTGGATGTTAACCCTTTATAAGATGTATAGTTGCCACTATTTTCTTACATATATGGTTACCCTTACATTCTTGATTGTTTACTTCCTGTGTAGAAACATTTTAGTTTTATGTTGTCCCACTTGTCTATTTTTACTTTTGTTGCTTGTGCTTTTGTTATCGTATCCAAGAAATCATTTCCAAGACCAATTTCAGGAGTTTGTTTTTTCTTTTTTATTCTAGGAGTTTTATAGTTTCAGGTCTTATATCTAAATCTTTAATCCATTTTGAGTTGGTATTTATGTATAGTATATATAAGGATCCAGTTTCACTCTTTGGCATTTGGATATCCAGTTTTCCTAATACCATTCGTTGAAGACATTATACTTTCTCATTGTGTATTCTTGACACCCTTGCCAAAGACCAGTTGATAGATGTGCATGTTTATTTCAGGGCTCTCTATTGTATTCTATTGTATTGTTTTGTATGTCTGTTTTTAAGCCAGTACCATACTGTTTTGATTATGTAGCTTTGTATTATGTTTTGAAATCAGGAAATGTGAGGCCTCCTACTTTGTTCTTCTTCCTAGAGATTGTTTTGTGTGTTCAGGATCTTCTGTGGTTCTGTATGAATTTTAAGATTTTTTTATTTCTGTAAAAATGTTGTTGGGTTTTTTATAGGATTACATTGAATCTGTAGTGTGTTTTGGGTAGTATGGACATTTTAACAATACTGAGTCTTCCAATCCATGAACATGAGATATTTTTCCATTTATTTGTGTCCTCTTTAATTTCTTTCAGCAATGATTTTAGAATTTGCAATGTATAAATTTTTTCACCTCCTTGGTTGAATATATTTAGGAATATACTTTTTATTTTATCCTTTTTGATGCTTTTGTAAAGGGGATTGCTTTCTTAATTTACTTTTCAGTTTGTTTGTTGTTAGTGTATAGAAACAACAGATTTTTGTATGTTCAGTTTTATACTGCAACTTTACTGAGTTCATTTATTCTGTGTGTATGTGTCTCAAGTCTTTAGGGTTTTCTACTTATAAGATCATGTCATCTGTATATGGAGATAATTTTACTTCTTCCTTTCCAATTTGCATGCCTTTTATTTCTTTTTCTTGCCTAATTGCTCTGACTAGGACTTCCAGTAATGTGTTAGCTTATTCCTTATTTTAGAGTAAAAGTTTTCAGTTTTTCTCCATTGAGTGTGATGCTGATTGTGGGCTTTAAATTTATGTTGAGCTTTATACTTCTGTTATTATGTTGAGGTAATTTCTTTCTATTCCTAGCTTGTGAGTGTTATCATGAAAGGTGTTGAATTTTGTCAAATGCTTTTTCTTCATCTGTTAGATGATTGTGTAAGTTTTATCCTTTGTTTAGTTAATGTGGTGTATCACATTGATTGATTTTTGTGTTGAACTATCATTGTATCCCAGGCATAAATCTTAATTGGTCATAGCATTTGATCATTTTAATGTACTGTTTGGTTCAATTTGCTGGTTTGTTGTTGTTGTTGTTGTTGTTGAAAATTTTGCATCTCTGTTCATTAGGGGTATTTGCCTGTAGTTTTCATGTAATTTTTTTTCTGGCTTTGGTATCAGGGTAATGCTGGCCTCATAAAAGAGTTTAGAAGTGTTCCCTCTTTAATTTTTAAAAAGAGATTTGGTGTTAATTCTTTAACTGTTTGGTAGAATTCACCAGTGAAGCCATCTGGCCCCAGGCTTTTCTTTGCTGAAATGTTTCTAATTACTGATTCCATCCCCTAATTATAGTTATCTTCAGATTTCTATTTCTTCATGGCTTAATTGTAGTAGGTTATTTTTTCTTGCTTATCCAGTTTTTTGGTTTCTAACTGTTTATAGTAGTTATTATTATCTTTTTTATTTCTGAGGCATCAATTGTGATTTCTCCACTTTTATTTCTGATTTTATTTATTTAAGTCTTGTTTCTTTTTTTCTTAGCCTAAAAAATGTTTGTCAATTTTGTTGACCTTAAAAAAAATGACTTAGTTTTTATTTCCTATTTTATTTCTGTTCTAATCTTTATTGTTTCTTCATTCTACTAACTTTGAGTATTGTTTGTTTTCTTTTTCTAGTTCTTTGAGGTATAAAGTTAGGTTGTTGAATTGAGATCTTTTTTCTTTATTAATATAGGTATGTAAACTTTATTATGAACTTCTTAATACCGCTTTGACTGCATTCTATAAGTTTTGGTGTGTTGTTTGTTTTTGTCTCAAGATACTTTCTGATTTTTTTTATGATTTCTTCTTGACCAATTGATTATTCAAGAGTATATCTTTAATTTGCACATATTTGTGACTTTTCTAGGTTTTTTTCTTTTATTGATTTCTAGTTTCATTGCATTCTGGTCAGGAAAGATACTTGGTATGATTTCAACCTTCTTGTATGTGGTATGACTTGTTTTGTAACCTAACATGTAATCTGTCCTAGAGAATGTTTTGTGTGCCTTGAGAAGAATGTGTATTCTATTGCCGTTGGATGGAATGTTCTGTATATGTCATTTGGTTTGTATTTTTTTCTAATTGATCTTCTGTCTGGATGTTCCATTCATTATTGAAAGTGGAATATTGAAATCTCTTACTATCATTGCGATGCTGCTCTCTACTTCTCCCTTCAGTTCTGTCAATGTATGCTTCATATATGTAGGTGCTTTGATGTTGGATACATTAAATTGTAATTGTTATATCCTCCTGGTGAAATAACCTTTTAATTATTGTATAATGTCCTGCTTTGTGTTTTGTGAACAATTTTGACTTAAAATCTATTTCGTTTGATACATGTATGGCCACCTATACCCTGTTTTGGGTACTATTTACATACATTATATTTTTCTGTTCTTTCAGCCTATATGTGCCCTTAAATCTAAAGTGAGTTTTTTGTAGACAAGAAATAGTTTTACCTTGGGATTTTTTGGTTTTCGAAAAATTTATTTAGTCACTCTGCTTTGACTGGGGAGTCTCATACATTTAAATGTCAAGTAATTATTGATTAGGAAGGTCTAATTGCGATTTTGTTAACTGTTTTGTCTGTCGTGTAGTTCTTCCTCTTTTTTTCTCTCTTGCTGTCTTTCTTTGAGTTTCACTAATTTTTTTTTTTTTGGTAGTCATATGTTTTAATTTCTTCTGTATTTTCTTTTATGTATCTTCTATGGGTATTTTCTTTGTGATAATCATGGGGCTTACATAAAACATTTGATAGTTAGGATCATCTGTTTTAAACTGATAACAGCTTAGCTTCAATTACATACAAAAACTTAACACTTTTACTTCACCTATTGTTGTTACAAATTACATCTTTTTATACATTGGGTATCCATTAACATTTTTATAGTTATGTTTTTTTATGCTTTTGTATTTTAACTTCTATAACTGAATTAAATGTGATGTACACACCACCATTGCAGCATTATAGTATTCTGGCTTTGTCTATGTATTTACTTTTACCAGCAAACTTTATATTTCCATATGCTTTTGTGTTTCTGTTTAGTGTCTTTTCATTTCAATTTAAAGCACCTTCTTTAGCATTTCTTATAAGGCAGGTCTAGTTGTGATAAACTCCCTAGGCTTTTGTTTACCTGGGAAAGTCTAGCTCTTCACTTTTGAAGGAGAGTTTTTCTGGATATAGTGTTCTTAGTTGGCAGTTTTTTCTTTCAGCACTTGAATGTATCATCTCACTGTTTTCTGACCTGCAAAGTTACTGTGGAGAAATCCACTTATAATCTTACAGAGTCTTCTAGTGTGCATTGAGTTTCTTTTATCTAGCTGCTTTTAACATTCTTCATCTTTGATTTCTGACAATTTGATTATAATATGTTTTGGTGTGGACTTCTTTGAGATCAGCTTATTTGAGACTTGTTAGATTTCTCAAATATGTATATTCATATCCTTCTTCTGATTTGGGAAGTTGGTGGCCATTATTACTTTAAATAGATGTCTGCCCTTCACTCTCCCCCTTCCTTCTCCTCCTCCCTCTCCTTGTCCTCGTCCAACTTCTACCCCTCCCACTCCCACTCTTCTCTTTCTGTATATATTGGTACACATGATCATGTATCTTTTGTCCCTTAGCTTTTCTTCCCTCTTTTTTCTTTCTTTTTTTTTTTCTTTTATCTTAGTGGATAATTTCAAATGACTTAGGTTAAAGTTCACTGATTTATTCTTCTGCTTGACCAAGTCTGCTGTTGAATCTCTCTAGTATATTTTTTAATTTAGTTCTTGCATTCAACTCCAAAATTTGTTTGATTCTTTTAAAAAATATTTCTCTCTCTTTGTTGAAATTCTTATTTTGTCCATGCATCATTTTCCAGAGTGTTTTGAACACCTTCATGACAATTATTTCAAATTCTTATTCAGGTAGTTCATATACCTCCATTTATTTGGGGTTGGTTTTTGTAGATTTATTTTGTTCCTTTTATTGGACTTTTTTCCTTGTTTATTTGTGTTCCTTGTAATTTTGGGTTGGTATCTATATACTGAAAAAAATAGCGACCTCTCCTGGTCTCTATGGACTGGATTCATATGCAGAAAAAAACTTCATTAATTAGGCTAGCCCATCTGTTGATTCTGGGGCTTTCTCAAACCTTTTCTGTGGATGCATCTTTTCTGCCTTTAAGTGTGTAGATTCTTAGAAGAATTTACTGGTTTCTTTTTACAGGAGTTTATAATCTCTTGCTCTCTCTTGTGTCTGTCTGGTGTACTGTGGGTTCTCTGGAGCAGCAGTATATCACCCAGTCCTTTGTTCTCAGTGGCCCCAGGTATCTAGAGTATCCCAAGTCCCATCAGCACTGTAAAACTGAAAGTTCTTTGAAACAGCAGCATGCCACCCAACTCTTTTTTGTTTTCAGCAGCCCACAGGTATAGAGTATGCTGGGTTCCATCAGCACTTTGAGACAGGTGGGTTAGAAGCCAGTCCCTCAGGCACCCCATTCTGAATAGTCATGCAGTCTTCTCTTTCCTTCCCCAGAAAGAAGCTGATAGCTGGAAGTTTCCTCTTAAGTATAGGCATTGTGCTGGTGGGCCAGAGGGAACTCTGAAAAATTGTCCCAACTTTTCCTACTGACTTTGATGCGTATGGCTTTGTACTTGCCTGGGGTACAAGAGCCTCTTAACTCATTTTTGAATTTCTCACAGAGAGATTAGTCCATGCATTGCTGTTAAATTGGTATTTCCAAGGGAGGAAAGAGGGTCTGGGGCTTCCTATTCTGCCATCTTGCCTACGCCACTTTGAACATCATTATTGTTTTCTGCATCTTTGGGTTCAGGGATAACCTTGAACTTTGAAATCATTTTGTCTAAATCTGAATCCAACTTTGCTATGTATCAGTTTATAAACAAGTGACTTGACTTTTCTGAGTTTCAGTGTCCTACTTTGTAAAATGAATATAATATCTAGTCACTTTTAGAATTGTTGTGAGGAAAGTCCCTGGCACAGAAATTGCCCTTTTTAATTCTCCCCAAATAAATATCTAAGAGAATAAAGGTCAAAACATTAATAAATAGTTAAGCTGTAGATAGTCATAATATAATGATTATTATATACGATTAATATTTCTTTCTGTATATTTTTATTTTCCTACAATGACTATACATTTTTAAGTTCTTCTGTTATATTTAGGTTCCTTTTTGATTTGAAACTTCCTTTCTGGCCTTATTCGACCCCTGTGCTGATTCCCCACAATTACTTTACATACTTTTTTAAATGAATAAAAATTTGTACAGTCCTGTTCTAATACCACTGAAAGAGGTCTTTCATAATCAAGAGGTAAACTCATCTTAACAATAAAGGGCCTGTGGTTTTGTTTTGTACAAAGATTGCATTCTCATCATTGATGAGGACAATAGGCATTTTTATTTTTAGCAGTAAGTAAATTATCCACGCACATCAATATCAGCATTTTACTCTGATCATGTCAGAAGCTCTTTGGAACAAGTCACATTGAAAAGAACATTGATTTTAGCCCCAGAACTTAGAGTATATTGGAACTATGCAATTGATTACCACAAAATAACCAATCCTATTTATTTTTCTCTTCCTGATGATATCTACCACGTGTTATATATATTTTTTATATCTTTAAAACCTCATAAGCTTATTGTTCTACAAAGCCAATTTTCTATTAGGCAGGGTCTTTCTCCAGGTGATTTTAGCCATCATATAATCTTTCTTTGTCCCTTAATGTGTCCAGGACTTTCTGAAAGTTTACAAAGCTTTCCTTTATCCCATTGCTCCTTGCTGTGAACCAGTAAGGTATTCAAGCCTCCTAATGACCACACTTTAGAAGTGAAGAAATATGATTTCACAAAAATTCACAAAGAAAAGTAGTAGGAATGGAATCTAATTGTTTTATTTCAATAGATTCCAAACCTAGTGTTCTTTACTAATATCCATACTACCTCCTTAACAGTTTACCATGCCCATAACTACTATGTCAATTATTACCCTCTCCAAATCAATCTGGTTGACCACTCATGAAGGCCAAGCCTGTGTGCTATCTGCTCATATACCTAGCCCTTATACTGTATGGTGTAGTATAAATTCTATTTTACCCTTTACCCAAAGACACTGATAGCTGGGCAGTGGCTTACGGGAAGAAGTAAAGAAAACTTATTTTATCAGTATCTGGGATTTATATAAAATATTCACTACATTTACCTTATTTATATCCCATTTTTTTCAAAGGTGATCTTTGAGGTTCAAATTAGTCTAGTTGCACCTAATTTTCACCTGTCAGGCAAGCAGGCCTTATAGAGAGAGTATTATTATTCCTGCCTAAATGCAACCTATTATTGCTCTGAATGGAGTGGAGGAGGTGACACTCTAAGAACTGGGAAAACTTCCAGTCTATGGAAGATCTAGAAGTCTCCCAGATCTTTTATATTTGTCAATACAGAAGGGAACCTTGTGCAGAAGGATGAAAAGGCTGATTACCTAGTTTTCTGATATTGCTCTTGGCCATTTTGATGCCTAATGAAGAATGCAACAAAATGCTCTGAAGTTCTTAGAATGCTCCTCAACAACATTTTTGTCCATTTCATTTAATTAAAAATAAAATATTGAGAATATTTGTTTGATAGTTGTTGAGTAACTTTTAATCTCAAAGCCTTCATTTTCCATAACTATATTTCTTTTGTTTTTATTTCCTTTGGAAACTGGAGTTATGGACTTGTTTTTTATATGGAATATAGATTCAGAGTAAAATCTCTTTGAAAATTGTAATAGTATTGTTATCAAAATACTATTATTGTATCAAGTGATAGCAACAATTTAACTATATTAAACAGAAATTTGGCTTTTATTATTCTAGGTCCTTTACAGATTTAATCCATATAACTGCCATTTGTTGTTTATATTATTATTCAGCACTAAAGAATGAGAAAAGTTTTCTTGAAAAATGATGTCTAAGATATGAATACTCATTATAACAAAGCACTTTCATATACAATACCCCATTTAGTCTCATAATATAGACCACATTCCATTGTTCAGAACTTGGTTACATGACCCACATAATTTGGAGGAGAGAGGCAAATGTAATCCATGTGCCATGCAGAAAAGGAAATAAGATTGTGGATTGCATGTCATTGTGACTGCTACATTGTTGTTCTATGTGTTAAAGAAATAAATAATATCAATATTTGAGAATATAGGAAAAGACAAAAAAATATCCTCTTCTCCTTATTCATTTTTTTAAAGTTAGTATACCAAACACTAATACCAGAACAAATAAGAGTATGAGTAAGAAAAAGTTCAAGTCAGGCTCACTAATGTGCATAAGTGCTGAATGCTTAAGTGAAATATTAACACATTAAATCCAGCAACGTAAAACAAAGGTAATAATACATCATGACCAAGTTGTATTTTTCCTAAGAATACAAAGTTTGTTTGAAATTAAGAAATATGAACAGATTGAATATAAAAATACATAAAATAATATGCTAATATAAGACTCTCAAAACTTTTCATGTGCAATCCAACATTCATTCATACACAAACATGACACTGTATTAAGTGACCAAAATCCTTCCTTTTAGGTTCTGAAAAACATAAAGATGCCTTTTATCACTATATTCAGTATTGTGTTAGAGATCTAAGCCAGGTCTGTAAGAGGTCTAAGCCAGTCCTGTAAGGCAAAGAAAGTAAATAAAAGGTGTAAAAAGTATAAAAGAAGAAACAAAGTTGTCATCAATTGCAGATGACACGTAGAATATCTAAAAGAATAAAATACCAAAAGAATAAATTGTTAGAAATGAGTTCAGCAAATGTGTAGATATAAAATTAATGTACAGTAATCTGTTGCGTTTCTAATGTACTAGCCACAGTTAAAAATGAATATTTTTAAGATATACCATTTATACTAGCATAAAAACTTAAAGTAACTAGAAAAAAATTTAATAAAATATTTCCAAATTGTATATGGAGAGACCTGCAGAACTCTGTTAAAATAACGTTTTAAAGGCAAACAGACACATATTATATTTATGGCATAGAAGACTCAGTTTTGTGAATGTGTCAGTTTTCCTTTATGATCTACAATGTCAAGGCACTTAAAATTTTTATCCTTTGGAATTTGGAAGAATTAATGAAAAATTCATATGAGACTACAATGGGCCCAAACCATCAAGATACTTTGAAGAGCAAGTTGGATAAACTGGTCCTACCAGACATGAAACTTTAAAAAGCTCTAAAAATGGGACAGTATGTGTTGGTGCAAGGATATAAAAATTCTCGAATGAACAAAAAATTGAACATAGTAAAAGTTAAATGCTGAAAAGGAATTGGAGTTTCACTAAGGAGGTGTTATATATCAGTGAGAAAACCTGGACTTTTCAATAAATGGAACTGAGACAATGGATTATGCATATAAGAAAACATAAAATTGGATAACTATCTTTTAAAAATTTTATTCCAGGTGACTTTCAGTTATACATTTGAAAACAAATTATAACGATTTTAGAAATTAATATAGAAGAATATTTCTATATTCTCAGGATTTCTTAAAACACAGATTATAAACTGTAAAGACTAATACATTTAACTAATAAATTAAAATTAAGAACTTCTCACCAAAAGATACCATAAAGAAACAAAGTTGAAGTCATAGAGTAAGAGATTATTGCAACCATAGGTAATTGACGGTGAATTATTGAAACATAAAAAAACAAACAAACAAACAAACAAAAAACTCCTTTAAAGGGATAAGAAACAAACTGCCCTGTAGAAAACCAGGTAAAAGATATAATAGTGAAAGCACTAATGGCCACTAAACTAAGGAAAAGGTGCTTAATTCTATTAGTAATGAGGGAACTGCAAATTAAAACTACTATACATACGACTATTCATCCACAAAACTGGCAAAATTTAATTGTCTAACAACTGGGATCAGATAAGGCACAGCCTTATTATTTCAATCAAGAATTTGAGGATTTATTCTGACAATAGGGAATCCATTGAAGAGTTGAAAGCAAGGATGTGATCAGATTAAAGTTCTGAAAAATCTAACTTGTATAGAGGCTGAGAAAGAACATCATTTTTTATATGAAATGATGGTGAGGATGTAGAACAAGGAGAGTTGTTATCCTTTGTAATCATCAGTTGCTAGAACCAATTTGGATAAATAATTTGACATTTTCAAGCATATTTGAAGATGTGCATTTCTTCTGACCCTGAAATTCCACTCTTGATCCATACTACAGAGAAATTTTTACTTTTATCTGAAAACTCACATGAACATTTTCAAAGCAACTCTGATTAAATGGAAACAACCCAAATGTTCATCTACTATAGATTGGATAAATAATTCATTAACACACACACATTATTATAATATTGTACTACAAGGAAAGTGAGTAAATTACAACAACACATGGAAGAAATTTCTGTCAACATAATGTTGAGTGAAAGAAATAGATCCAGAATATATACAATGTGATTTCATTTAAACAAAGTGCTAAACAGGTAAAGCTAAACAATGTATTGTTTAAATATGCACACATAGAAGCAAGGAAAGGAAATAGTTATCTCATATGTAGGATTATGATTACTTCTGTGGGGAAGGAAGGAAATTCCATTGAAAGAAGCATGGAGGAGGCTTCTAAGAATTAGCAATGTTCTGTTATTTAACTTGGATATAAGGGTGATTGCTTTATTTTTATACTTAAAATGATATATCCTTATATATGCTTCTGGGTGTATGTATTTTATAAGAAAAAAGAGGATTTTGTAATTCTAATTTTTTTGGTGTATTATGCCCAGTAGTCTTCTTTACTGTCTGAAATTTAAAAATATAAGATTCTTTTATTTAGATTTAGTGTTGTTCTCATTAAAAATTTTAAAATCATAAAACATATAATGTAAAATGTGGAAATGGCCAGTATGAGTTTTGAGTTATTTATATTTTATACAAGTAATCAGTATGAATCTATACAAATATTTACATTATAGTTTTGAGATTACTTGTGCCAGAATAGAAAACTTTCTGTTGATAGCATTCACAAGAATGGATCTAATTATTAAATAAACAATTATCTGCATGTTAAATAATTATAGCAGTTAAAATAATGTCTCCCCACTTCTACTCTGGAAGTGATTAACTTAACTGAACTTTTAATTTGAGTTTTATAATTTATTATTTAAATATTGTATAGTAAAAAATAGTAAAACAAAAACACTCCTTATATCTGTATGGAACATTGCTGTGTACAAAGTATTCTCATGAGGCAGCAAAAACAAATGTCTTTTATTGAGGCAGTAGGATGTGCCTACATAATACTAAGTCTCACAAGCATCACAGGAGGGATATATTATAATTATTATGTTTCAGTGTGGAAACATTATATTTCAATATTATTATTTGGGGGGAAATCAAGACTTAAAGAAATTAAATAACTTCTCAAGTCAGACAGAGAAAGATAAATACTGTATATATGTGGAATCTGAAAAAGACAAACTCGGAGAAGCAGAATGGAGTAGTGGTTACCAGGGGCTGGGGGTGGAGGAAATAGGAGATATTGGTCAAAGTATACTATCCAGTTATGAAATTAACAAGTTTGGGGATCTAATGTGTAAAATGGTGATTATAGCTAATAATACTATGTCATATACTTGAATGTTGCCAAGAGAGTAGATCTTTACTTTCTCACCACAAAAAGGAAATGATAACTGTGTGACAGGATGGTGGTATTAATTCTTTTGCAGTTTATAAATGTATCAAACCAAAACTTCGTACACCTTAAACACACAGTGTTGTGTGTCAGTTATATCTTGATAAAGCTGGGTAAAAAAGAAAACTAATTTCCCCAAGTTACTTAAGAGCCAGATAGAACCTGTACTTTGAGGTAATTTCAAACTCTTAGGCTGTCTCAAACCAGAGCTTAGTTTTTTATTACTACAAGGGTTAATTTACAAACTATTATTTGGGAGCTGTCAAAGACTTCTTTTTATTTGTCTGGCACAGTGTTAACATTTTTTTTCTAAAGAAGTGTTTTTGTGAGTGCCCCGGCTCATCTCAAATCTGACAGAGCTCATCCTCCACTCACCTTGATCACATTTCAATGACCTCCTAAACCCCTGCAAATGTTTGGATTTTCCTCTCTTACACCAGCTCTTTTTCTCCTAACAGCTGATCTTTGCAATTATTCTGTAAGATATGTAAAAAAAAAAAAAATTCTTAATGATGTTATGATGGACCAGAATCAAATAAACATAATTTCAAAAAATTGAAATTTCTTCATTTATAAATGCAACGATACTCAAAATATAGGGAAAGTCAATCAGAAAATGAAATATGACTCCTCCCCCTTAAAATTAGTTTGACAGATTTCTTTCTCTGCCTAGGAGAAAATAAGTAAATGAATTTTATTGCTGTCACAGGCATCCTGGTTTTCCTTTCATCTAATTAGTGGATCTTTTATTTGGAAAAAGAAACTTAACACCATCCCAGAGGAAGGGATTTTTTCTTCCCTAGATTTCCTGATGTGAAACCCATTTCCCTCATCATAGGGTATGACAGTTCTAAATAACGTGTGTTCTCCCACCACTCTAAGAAACAAAGAAAAAAGATAACTTTTATCTTAGTTCATTGAAAATGATTAATTTATTACTATTAATTTTTATCTCATATATTGGAAACAAAATATTCCTCTGTCAGTGAAAGAGCTATAATTATTTTCTGTGTAAATTTGGAGTAGGGGATGGTCAGAAGAGTTGAATGGGAAAGGAAGAAGATTGAGAAAAGTAATAGAAAAGAACAAATTATTGGCATTCTAAAGAATAAAATGGAAAAGAGTCTAGCATAATTTTAATTAAAACATTGAGACAGTCCCAACTCCTCCAACCTGTAGATCGTGATTTCAGCTTTTAAGCTTATGTAAGACATAAAACTATCCAGTGCTGGCACTAAGCTCTGCCTAGCTGCACAAGCATAAGGTTTCTCTGTACTTGGAAAACTAAGAAGTGCAGCTGTCAGTTAGTTAGCATGATCAAAGAACTGCTCTCCTATCAGCCTGAGAAAACTCAGGAAAAAATTACTGATAGGTCATTTTCCCAGGGGACTCATTTGAAAACACTTGGCAAACTTACAAAGAAACTAGAAATAGTGTATGAAGCCAAACATGCTAAGCAGGTGCCATTGAGTATTTTAATATTAACAGTGTCTCTTAGGATAGCCAAATGACTGTGACTCAAACTGATCTATCTGCAGTTGATTATTATGAACCAGGTACTGGATTTCAGTTTGAACCAGTGACTTAGAATAGCTAATACAGATTTACAGGCTGGTGAAACTGAATATATTTTTTTAAGGGAATGACATTTTTTGCAATTTGATTAACACAAACAACTACCAGAAGTACATCACAATATGGTAACAATTTTAATCAAGGCAACTTGCCAGCTTTAGTGGTTGCGGAAGTGTTCTGCTTCATTGAATTTTCCCAAAGAAACTTTTAAAGAGCTGAGATCTTTTTAAAAGTATGTTATCATCAATATGAAGAAAGGAATTATTTATTTTGGTCACTAGAGTAGGGGTCCCCAACCCCTGGGCCACGGACTGGTACTGATCCATGGCTTGTTAGGAACCGGGCTGCACAGCAGAAGGTGAGCGGTGGGCAAAGGTGTGAAGCTTCATCTGTGTTTGCAGCCACTCCCCAGTGCTAACATCACCACCTCAGTTCCACCTCAAATTCTCATTAGATTCTTATAGGAGCCCCGGTCCCTGGTGCCTAAAAGGTTGGGGACTGTACAACACTAGAGTCTTCACTAACACGTTTTATTGGTGAGCTGGCCGAAGAATGCAAACTTTATCAGGTGCACTGTATTGGGGATACAGATGGTTACCCTGAGTTTACTCTCTCATCTCCCAAATGGTACACCTATTCTAAAGTTGGTGGGTCACCCATTAGTTCTGCTAGTAATATTTTTATTAACTACATTTCATTAATTTGTAATTTCAAAACATTGACAGATGTTCTAATTTTGGAATTTGACTTCCCCCCACTCAAAACCTTGTAAGTATGTAGTAAGAATAATTTCATGGATAGTTGTATATTGTTTATGATATGATTTTCCACAATTTATCCTTTTAATGGAAAGCATTTTATTATAGTTGCTTTTGCTATCAGTAGTTCATTGAACTTTGTTTATATTTATCATCATTTACATTTGTGTCAATATTAACCTATTTCTCTTGGATATGAACAGTAGATAGAACTAAACTGTTCTTTAAAGTGTTGGTACCAATTTATACTTCCACCAGGATGAGAGATAACATTTCTTCATATCTGCTTCAACACCTGGGATTTCTAGGCTTTTTATAAAGTTCCGTAAATCTGAGGTGTAGGAAGTTATATTTTATTATTTTATTTTTTTGCATTTTTCTCACTACCAGTGAAGTTGAACATCTTTTTACAAATTTATTGGCCATCTTTGTTTCTTCTTCTGTTAAGTGGCTATTCAATATCCTTTGACCATTTTTCTTGGCTGTTGCTTGTCTTCCTTTTGTTGATTAATCATAATTCAGATTGTGATTTTTTTGTCAATTATATGTATTTAAATAATCATGACCCACCCTGTTGTTTGACTTTTAATTTTGCTTACGGATGTTTTGTTTTGAAGTTTGAAGTGTCTGTTATTGAATATATTAATCTTTAAATTTATGATCAGCATTTTTTGTGTCTTACATAAGAAATCTTCCTTAATCCAGGCTTATAAAAATACTATATTAATTTTTTTATCCGTTAAGTTTTAAAGATTTTTTCTTTATAGAAAATCTTTTTTTCCCCATCATTTATTGAAAAAGTCAGTACTTTGTAAAGCCCCTCTTTCACATATTAAGTTCTCATTTGTGTATGTGTTTATATCTGGGCTCTCTGTTCTGATTCTTTGATCTGTTTATACCTATTGTTCTAATTTATGTATTTCCTCCTACTTCTCCATATTTTCTTATACTCTCATTTTCTGTATTCTTCCAAATGAATTTAAGATTGATTTGTTACATTTTATGAAAAGCTCTGCTAAGATGTTCATTGATATTGCTTTAAAATCATAGGTTAATTAAATTTATAGATTAAAAATGTCATTAATATTATATATCTCTCTATCACTTCCATAGGTTCTCTTTTGCCTGCCTTAGTAAATTTTAAAAATTTTCTACATATAGACATTACTTCTGCTTTTTTAGCTATATCCCTAAGAACTTTAAAATTTTTGAAGAAATTTTATATAAACCATATATTTAATTAATTTTTTGATTAGTTCTTGCTGGCATATAGAAGCACTCATATATATTTTACACTTAATGTTCTTATTTACTAAATGAATATTTTGGATTGTCTGTGTGGTCTATCATACTGCCTGCCAATGAAGACAATATGAACAAATATGACAAAGATTTTTTTTCTTTTCAATTTTGAACCTCTTGTTACTGTTACTTATTATTCTGTTTAGAGTATATAAATGATAAAGTAGAAGTCAGAATTCTTTTTTTGACCCTGTCTTTACAGCAAATTTTCCTGCCATTTTATAATTAGAAGTATCAGTTAGAGGTTCTCAATGTACAGCAAGATCAACATCATCTGGGAACTTGTTCAAATTCTTGAGCCCCACTCTAGACTTAATGAATCAGAAACTCTGAAGGGAAAAGGATAAGCCCAGAAATCTATGTTTTAATAAGCCTCCTGGATGATTCTTACATAAACTATAAAGTTTGAGAATCACTATTCTAGGTATTTCTGTAAATGTTTTTCATTTGGCTAAGAGAAGTCCCATATTAAAATATGGCTATGAGTTTTTGTCGTATAAACATGGTATATTTTGACTTTTTTCCCTAAATCTATGAAGACCATATGGTGTCTTGTTTTTAACCCATCAATATAATGGATTATATTAATGGATTTTTAAAAGCATTATTGTACTTATGAGACATCTCTACTAATTCATGATGTACATTTGTGGTTATGAATAGTATTAATTGTATTTTTAAAGTTCACATGCAAATCAGAAAACTACAAGGACTGCTTCCTGAATATCTAAAATTGTAACCAAGTTTATATTTCAGCATCCCATTTGCTTTCTTCATAGGATATGTCTTGGTTTTGAGTTATTTTATTTGTTTGGTCATCTTGGGTCTCTTTTGCTATTAGTCTTTTTGCTTCACAAGAGCAGTTAGTGATTCTGACATACCCACCTTTGTGTGATTGTCCAGTGTCAACACACAGTGACGCATGCAAAACTATTACTTAGTACAGAGTTATAGTGGAGGAATGAACCTTAAAGATGGTTTGTGCTGTGAGATAGGCCACATACAGGAGAGGCTCTCTTTTGGTTTTATAGCAGTCTCTGCATTCTGTGTTCATTATCCTGCTACCTTCAATTCTCCAGAGAGAACAACTCAATATTCTTCTTTTAATATGGACTCTGCATTATGCAATGTCTGAACTGGGCTTAGATTTCTGTACTTTCAGTGCGTATATTTTTTGATGAACCACAAAACCCCTCCCAAAACTATTCTAAAATCATGTGGTGAGAAGTGGTTGCAGGAGAGCAGATAAACCTCACTTCAGACACAAACTGTCTGGGTCACCTTGAGCATGTTGCTTCAGGCTTTACCCCACTGAGCACCATGTCTTCATTTGTGGTGTGGGGTAACAATATCTACCATGTCAGATATTATTAGATATGTGCAGATTAAATTAGAAATTATTAGCTAATATTTATTGAGTGCTTACTCTATACCAGTATTGGTTTTAGAACTTTGTATGCATATGGATTCAATCAGCGAGATCATGTGAATGTGGTGCCTGGCTCAATGCTTGGCACCAAATAAATGGTACATAAAAATAGATTTAAAAATGTGTTCAATGAGAAAGTAAGCTGTAGGTAGGAAATACATGCATATTAGGCACTTTAAAAATGGATTTAAACTAGTTTAAAAATGGGTAAGATATAGTTCTTGCTTTCAGAAGCTTCTGATTTGTTATTGCATGTAGTGACCTTCAACAAATAAATGATTGAAAGATAATTGTGATTTTATATAGATCTTACTGGTATTAGTGATTTATTATACATGAAAAGCAAAGAATGTCGATTAGCAAAATAAATATTTTAAATTATACTATGATCATTTAGAGATAGCAAGATTAGGTGGTTAAAACAGGGAATTATCATTTAGGTGAGTATAAAGTCTAAAAGAGCAAACAATAATTTAGGTAGGGTTCCAAATTTCTTTTTACTGCAAGGACTGAAGTCACTCTTTCAGAAAATGAACTATGTGGGTGGGGCAGTCCTTTAGTGGAGAGAGTGGAATCATAGAAAAGAATGATTCAGGGGGGCAAGTCCTGAATCATTCACCACAATGAATTTGTGTTAAGCCTTAAATTTCTGTCCAATTTAAACTATCCAGCAAAGTGACTTAAGAATTATATAATAAAAATTCTCTGTCTTGGTCAGTGGTCAGCCTATCTGAGACTGAAAGAAAATAAGAGACTATTTCTATCCAAGCCTTAACTACTCATAAGCAATGCATGGTATAGTTTCCTCAGAGGTATATGGAATTACTAGGGTTGAGCTGGTTCCTGTAAAGAGTGGTCCATTGATTAGAGTTGCATAATGTATGTATAGGAGATAGAATTTTTAAACTGTGAACTTCTTTAACGTATGGCCTGTGAAAAACTGCTGGACTCTGAGGACTATGATTCTCAACAGGAATGATTCAAGCTGTTTCAGACCTAGATGCTTGATTAGCGGTGACTTTTATGCTATTTCTTGAATTTATTTCCATGTCGACTTGTTAGCAACTACAATCTGCTTACTCTTTTAAGATTTGCTTTTATCGTGATCTCTTTAGCTCAGGAATTTTAAAACTTTAGTGCTATTGTAGAACCTATCATTCAATCATTCATTCAGCCAATAAATATTTATTGAGCATCCACTATGTGCCAGGCACTCTCTTAGGTGGTAAGGTATAACGGAACAAAAGAAAAGCAAACTCTGCTTTGAGGCCTTTGACCTCAGGTAATTTTTCATTGTGCTGCAATGGCTGTGTGCCTGAAATCTTTTCTTAATTCCTTCACCTGGCTTATCGCTCTTTGTGTAAATCTCATCTCATATACTACTTCTTCAGGAAGGCTCTCAGTTCTCTTCCTCATATTAGATTAGGCTTCCAATATGAAAATTTTTATATCATATAGTCATTAAAGCACTTACTACAATATTTTTATTATTTTTATTTTTTACTTTTTTATTTTTTAGGCAAGGCAATCCTTGGTTGACCTTATAGATTGCAAAGACCTTGTCAGTTTACAATCCCTTATTTTTTTTATTTTTTATGCCTACAGCACCTGATCTTCCTAGATGGTCTCCCATCCAAGTACTAACCAGACTCAACCCTACTTAGCTTGCAAGATCAGACAAGATTGAGCTTGTTCAGGGTAGCATGGCCTTAGATGTACTTATTATAATTTTAATAAGATAGTTACTTGTGAATGTAGGCTCACTAGGCTCTAAGCTCTCTTAAGACTGGCACCACAATCTTTCTTGTTTACCACCAAATTCCGAGTCTAGAGCAGTACCTGGGACAAAGAAAATACTAATATAATCCAATTGTTAAGGAAAATATATATGAAGTAGATTCATTTTAAGTTGGATTTTTGGCATTTTATGGTAAAAGGTACTTCAATTTATTTTGTTTGATCCCATCCTGTAATCTTCCAGGTCACTGATCCAATGTCCTATGGATGCCTCAAAGTCTCATCCTTTGAAGGCTGAAGCACTGACCCCCACTCCTACTCCTATACATGCATGTGTACGTGTCCAGCTTCAACGATCACATTTATTCTCATTATCACATTTGCATACCTGTTTAGCTTTTTCTCTTTGTGTGGGTCTAGAAAAACTAAGAAGATGATGCCACAGATAAGCTTAATTGAGCACTTAGTTAATGATAATTAAACAGCATCAAATATCCCATACTCCTCAGTTTCTCCCCATTCTACTTTACTCAGTATTGAGTGATATTCACCAAGGCATCTCACCTCCAATTTCTTTAATCTTAACTAGAGCAAAATAATTTTATGTTTTTTTTTTCCATTTCATCTTTCTTTCTTAATCTCCCTCAGGATCTGTAGGGCCTAGTATAAAATAAAAGTAGGGGCCTTTTGTTTAAAAAAAGAAGAATTTCGAGACCCTGACAGTGGGACATTAAACACAAAGTGGAATCTAAATGCAGGACCTTAAGCAGTTGCACAAGTCACACATCCAGAAAGCTGGTCTTGTCCCTCTTTATTTTTATTCTTCCCCCTTTTTTCCTCAGACTACTTCTATTTACCCCCTATTTCCTTGTTTATCACAGACAAACACTGCTGTGTCTCTTTTTTACCTCCATGAAATATTTTCATCTCCTGAATTAGATAAATTGGGCAAATTGAGATTAACCACTGCAAGGTAAAATTGGAAATATTTATAATTCTGTCTGATTTTATGTGTAAAACCAACACTAGTGTCATTAAGTATCTATTATTTTATTTTAAAACTGTATTCTTTGAATGGACTTCCAAGTTATAATGACCTGCTTAACCCTATTTACAGGAATCTAGCTTAATTTTTAAAAAATAAATGGCTGTAAGAAATTCTTCTAGGATGGCTATTTTACAGTTCTGGTTTTACTTTACAAACCTGGCAGAGGGGTGACAGGCAGCATGACAATAAAGAAGTAATCGAGGGAGCACCATCTTTTCTGGTGCCTAGTTTCCTCACATTGCTCCCTAGCCATCAACTCAAGTTGTTTCTTTACCCTTACCCCCACATGCCCCAGATTTACTTTGACTTACATGATATTTCACTGTCTTGAGTCCTACAACCAGCATCCATCCTCCCCATTTCTACGTCCTGTGACAGCCCTCAGCCCCTGTTCTATCTCTGTTAGTCTCAGCTCTCTCTGCTTCTGCACTTCTGCATCTTTTAGTGTCATCTCTGTTTTGCAAAAAACTATGCTAGTTCCAAAATTCAGCTACTCTTTATTGTTCTACAAGAAATCCATTCCTATGCAGCATTCCAGTGTTCCAGAGATGTGACTTGTAGGTTTAAAGGAAATCATGGGATTGTATTCCCTTATCTTTACCTTTCTTCCCCCTTGCTCATTTTCATCTTGTTTCTGCCATGGAATGCTTTACAACCCCACTCCTTTCTGTAATCCGGAGTAAAATTCCTCTTCTTCTCATACCACGCAAGAACCATTGTACCTATCTACCAGTCCTTTGGAGTCTTATATTGTATCCTCAGATCTTTGCCAACTTGTCTAAATACAGTTTACTTCTGAAGAAGTATTTTTTTGACCAATATATACATATATATATATATATATATATATATATATATATATATATATATATTTATTTTTTTTATTTTATTTTTTTTAATTTTTTATTTAGTTATACCTATATCATAATTTCCCTTTATGGAACTCAGCTTTTCCTGTATTCCATAACTTCAGCGACCAGGAATTTAAATTTTTTAAAATTTCAAATAGTTTGTCTCATGGCCTTCATGAGCATCTTCTACTTAATACTCACTGTAGTTTAATTTTTAGTTGGGAAATGCATTAATCACAGCATACCTCTGTTAGATTTTGATGTTGTGTTTTCTGTAACAGGTAAATATCAAAAGAGACCCTAGCCCACAAACAAGACTGCCACTGTAAACTATTCAGGACCAAACTGCTTCTCTTCTCTTTTCACTTTGATAGATTCTAACATTTTACTTGGGATTCAGTTGGTTTTGACTTGCTTACTTGTTTCTCATGAAATTTGGTACCTCACCGTGATAATGTACTTGGCATCCTTTCTATTCTAGTAACCTGCTGAAAGTGTTCCCCATAATTTTCTTCTTTTAGGTTTTGAAGGTTACACATGTGTATTGTAAGAAATTTGGAAACTATGAAATATAAAATGAGTAATCATTTCTAATCTTGCTAAAAAATTCAGGTCAGGTAGGAAGATAATACAGTTTTTGTGGCAGGATGTTTTTCAGAGTTTGGGAAGATTGAATTCAATGTTATCTCCCATACATTATACCATATAGAGGGAAGATAAAATGTTATTGTCCAAACCTCTCATTTTACCATCATTTCACTGGGAATTAATTCTCAGTGCCTGGATGGAGCTGAGTCAGTTCTTTATGTTCTCAAGTGAGGTTGTTGACATAGGGGTGGGGAGGAAATTAACTTTCTTATGTTGGACAATAAAATATTTAAACATTGTCCTTGTTGTGAAGCTGAAATCCTATGGGCTGAGAAATCAGTATTTTATACCTCAGTGGTTACAGTGACAGAATTTTTGGGATGAGAGATGTGGGTAACACGTAATCTAAATCAGGTATCCTAATTTGAGTTTGTAAGACTGCCAAAGCACACATTAAACATATGGTTTAGCACCTTGAAATTGTCTGGAACAATGTAATTACTAGTTATAATAATCAAAGTAACAAATGAGCTATCTTTAATGGATACTCTTCATAAAGTAGTCATGATCTCTATTCCAAAATCCCGACAGCGGTCTCATAGGAATTACTCGACTCTGTGTATTTAGAAAATCACACTTGTATTGTATTTCCTTTCCTAAAATGATTAAAGCCACAACATTTTATAAAATAAGACAGAGTAAAGGAAGAGGGAGCCAAATTGATATTATTTATGGGATTTCTCAATGCAATAATGCAAGATTCTCACTGTTCATCTTTCTCTCTCCCTCCCTCTCTCACTCCCTTCCTCTTATTTTCTTCCCGCTCTCCTTCCTCTCTTCCTTTTTCCTTCATTCTCACTCTTTTAAAATTATTATTTAAATCATTTTCCCCCATTGGTAACATTTCAGGAATTTCTGACTTTCAGTGTTGTCCTACTGCCATCTGTTCCTCATCTTCTAAATTGTATTACAAGAAAGAGAATACTTTGCTGGGAAATGTCTTGTAATTTTGGAATCATAGCAAAGATGATGATTTACTTAAATTTATCCTGTTACTCATATAAAAATTTTAGTCCCATGAACTATGTTTACTTTGTTAAATATGCTCTACTATTTTAATGCAACACATACACAACCAAGCTTTTTCAGTAGAAGTGCTTTGCTGTACTGAGGACGTGACTTCATCTTTCTGAATCTTCTGCCTCTGAACTATAGATTTTATAAAAATCAGGGAAAAAAAAAGGTTAAGAGGATATTTATTTAAATTCCCATCTTCTGTAATATGCGCCTTGACAATATCTCTTGCCACTAATTCAATTCATCTCTGACTTCTTCTCTGTTTAAGTCTTAGTTTTCTTTTACTGCCCAAATACCTTCTTCTCTTTTGGGTCCCATAAGGAAATCCTCTGAAGTTTCACACCAGATAATCTGGGACTGTTGGAATTGTGTGTTCTCTTTCCAGAATGCTTTTTGAGAAAGCTCTGCTGAAAAAGCTTTGTGTTTATTTCTAAAACAGTGGCACCTGTCCAACAACATGTCCAATTTGTCAAGAAGGTCTAACTGAAACTCTTCACTATCATACATTGGTGAAATAATTTGCCTGAAGGGGAAATGGCTCATTAATAAGAGGAATGAATTACGCATTGTTTTTGCCTAATACACAGCTTCTTCCTTGTAACATACATTACTGGCATTTGCTTTGAATTGTCTACCTGCTTAGTGAGGCTGTGTATGAGAACTGAAGCAATGTCTAACTGTTGCTATGCATTGTAGGTGCCAAAATCACTTTAGGGAACTGATCACAGAGTAGTAGATCGGAAAGCCTTTTGTGTTTCCTCCTAGAGGGACTAATTACTACAAAATATATCTGTTTTGGCTCATAGGCTTCTTCTAAGACTATAGGCCTGAATTCAAATTCAAAGGTAGTAGACTTGTATTTCAAGAAACAAAAAGGCTAGTTTTGGAATAGACAGCTTATAGTAGACATATTTTAATCATTTCCTACTCTTATCTAAAGGGGTTGCTTTCCAGCAGCTAGGTTTGTTTTCACTTGCAATGACCAGCATTTAACATATGATGAGATTGGGGCAGTCTCTTTTCCTCTCTTACAAATTGAGAAGAGACCAAGAAATAGTACATTGAATTCTACAAGTGTTTGGAAGTTGTACAATTCAGGAGAATAGGGCATCCATATTCTCCTGTATGCACTTTGAAGCAAAGAAAGCCAATTTTCACAGAGACATGTACATAAAGAAAGAAAATTGAGAGAATTCCACCAAGGTTACTGATGTCTTTCATGTTCTCTGACGATGCCTGAATTCGTTTTTCTTTCCTTCTTCTCTGCTTGAGCTAGCTTGAGTAGCTGCCAATTATCTGTAGCCGGAGTCTTGACTAATATCTAAGTAAATACAGGTAGATGCTCTTTATATTCCCATTTAGAAACTGACATTGATTTATATTTTTGCACAGAAACCAGCCAGAGGGAAAATATTATACTTTAATAATATGCAGCACATGAAAAACAATAATTTAGATCTGACAGATCCCTTGGATTACACATAGGCTCATGCAACATTCGAGGAACTGGAGAACAGAAACATATCAAAAAACTGAAGTTTCTAAGGAGTACATATCAATAGCAGCTTCAGTGGGAGTAACTTGGGATAAGCTAGGAACAAATATTTACATGGAAGAAAATTCAGCAATACAATGTTATTACAAGCATTATTTGTGAAAACAGATGTATCACTAGAAATCATAGTCTCTGGAGGGATAATTTATAACCAAAGCAATTTTAATTGCTTGTACCACCCTCTTTTATGACTGTCTTATTGGGAAAGTATATAAAAAACAAAGTATCTGAAAAAAAAAACCACTTTTTTTTTTAAACCAATAAACAATTTATTTACTAAAATATAAACACCCAAGATTTGAAAAAAATGCCTTCATGGTGGTTCCCCTCCCCCTTACCCCAGGCTCTTTATTCTTAAGATAAAGGGAAAAGTCATAACAACTAATGAATGGAACATTATAGGTCCTTAGGAATTAGTCTTAGATTTTTCTCATATCTTATCAAAGAGTTATACTCCAGTGGTATATTTCAAAGATAATTTTCGGCAAGTATGTTTTCATTTTCATGAAAAGTGAAAATAGACTTATTTTTTTATTTTAAAATGATACTTGATAATTGTAATGTATTTATTCAGTTTTTCCATCACTTAAAGGAATGATACTAACAGTTTAGCATAAAAATAGCAAAAAAACAAACAAACAAACAAACAAAACTATTCACACATATAGTAGTTGAATTTCATCCCCATTGTTATTTGTTGAAAAACAAGTGTCATTTTTATTCTTAAAGTTGAAAATGGAGATGCAAGTAATTCATGGACCTTGTCCACAGTTCTTATAGCCAGGCTTATTGAGGAGGAGGTACTAGGGACACATTAATTGGAGAGCAGGCCTAGATACCTGGGGCTATTGGGAAATGGACACAGACTACCAAAAGGCAAACTATATTGAGCATCTAACTATATGCATTTTGTGCCTTTGCTCAACATTATATTAATAAGTTTCATCTATTTGTAGCCATAGTTCATTTATAGTTTGTATAATATTACCTTGTCTAAATATTCTAGTTTATATTCATTGTATTGTTTAGAGACATTTGAACTGTTTCCAGTTTATGGCTATTATGAATGTTCTTATACAGGTATCCTGGTACACATTTGGATGAGTTCTTTAGTTAACTATACATTCTTATTTAAAGTTATGAGCTAATATTTGTTCCATACTTAAATATTTTATAAGAATAATTTCAGTTGTAATATAATATTCTAGCTTGTGTTTGTAGTAAATGTACCTAATTCTTACTCTATCTTAGTGCTTTTGGTTATTCAAATTTCTGTTATAAATAACACTCTAATTAATACTTCTAGGAATGTATTTTCTCCCTAAATTAGATTGTTTCTACAGAAAATATTCACTTATTGGAATTCTCAGGTAAAAGGTTATAAATACTTAAATATTTTTTACTTAAAAGAGACAGATGAGTTGCAAAGATTGTTGCATACATTTATATTGGCTCCTTGTTTTTACTAGAAAATTGTTTTCGGAAGGGAGACATATTAGTTGACTTTAAGATAAAATGACCTTCACATTATAATCAGTTATCCATGTGTTCTCTATTATATAAGTCAGGAAAGACTTTTGCTTCTTTTATAAGTCAGGAGAGACTTCTTTTTGGTAGTTAGAAATTGACTAATTCTCAATCTCTGCCCAAAATTTTGTCAGGCTATCCTTACTATTTTGTCACAATCAGCTTTTTGATGGATGTTAAGAACACTAGGTTGATCATAAATGGTAGCCATCTAATAATTTAATCATCTGGATGAGAGAGAAATAAATTAGAATAAATATGTATGACAATTGTTTGTTAAATAATCAAATTTACCTTACTTCAGTAATATCTCCAAATTAATTTTTTTTGCCAAAGATACACATAGACACAAACATAAAATTATACATAAAGAGGACAAAAGCTTTAAAATGAATGTTAAGGTGGAGTCTTTTTTGTCCTTGTTACCAAATGATTACATTATTCCCAAGTCTATTTGCCTGTTTCCAGTATCACATACCAGTCTTCTCTGGATGACCGTGACTGTACTTCTTGTTTACTTTACTCAGTGATTGGAATCAGTGATTAAAAATACATGGAAATAAAAGATGATGAATGGTACTCAGTCTCCTCAAAATTAAACAGTTATAAGTATCATGAGTCTGTGCAATTGTGGTATTTGTGGAAAGGAACAATGAGACAGTGATTATAAAATGAAGTCAAAGTCCATTCCTAATAAGGCAGCTGAACGAGTTCACAGTTCTGCCTCTAAGTGTTCTGTAGGATTCACACCAGAAGAGTCCATTTATATTATGTTCATGCCTCTCAATTAAAACATGCCCTCCTTCTTCTGTACCAGTGTGTAACTGTCTCTTGCTTGTTATAACAAAGGGACAAAAATGTGTGTGTGTGTGTGTTATGTGTGTGTGTGTGTGTATTTTACTATTTTATTGTTATTTCTGTGTCTTAAATTTTTAATGGTCATGGGGCCCCATTAGGTGGTAAGGCTTTTTATTATCTTTTCCCAAACTCTTCTGCCTCCTTCCCTACCACTTATACCTTGGTATGGTACTTAAACATATTGAATGTCTCCCATTTCACTTAATTTAAGGTATCCTGCTCAATTTCATTCTGACAATCATGAAAGAATAAAAGCCTTATCATCCTTTTGTAATCAAGTAAGAATAATTTTAGGGGTCATCTCTCCAATAGATGTTATTTCTAATATTATTAAGTATCTTATTAATATCATCCCATAAGTCCCTGTGCTTGCTGTTAATATAGAACATATGATGTAATTGTTATAGTATGTATGGTCTTCTGTCTTTTTCTTCTGTTGCACAAATACTACACTTAGATTAAAGAGTATCTGGCATTTCAGAGTAGGTGTTGAATATGATAAAATAAATGAATCACACAAAGTCACCAGCCACAGTATAATAGAAATATAGCTCTACTCCCACAATTCATAGTCTAGGTCCAGACAGTTTTAAAATAAAGAACCAACATATCTGTTTGCCTGTTTTTAATTAAGTAAACTCTTTAAAATCCAGTAACTAAATAATGTAGATTCAATTCAAGCTGTCTGTATAGCTAGTTCTAAATGTGGCATGATTCTATCGAGTTTTAAAATGGAAAAAGGCAAATAGAAATAAAACAAAAATAATAAAATGGGGTAGAGTAGTCTTCTTTGGGAGATTAAAATGAATCTTTATGCTAATCTTTGAGGGAAACGCTAAATCTCCATTCCATTCAGATGAATCAGAATTATTCATAATGCATTCAGGGCCAGAAGTCAGCAAGCAAAGCTTAGATTTTATTACCACTATGTCATGATGTACATAAAAGAGGTTCTCATATCTTTTTATACAAAATGCTGTCCATTTCCTGGAGCACAGGAGAAGACTGAGATGCAGAATCTAAAATTCTGTGGTTTTTTTCCACCCTCAGAACAGAGGTAAATAAAACAAACATCTGGCATTCAAATCATCAAAAATAAGGAGAGATTGCTACCTTGGGAGAAATTATGTTTTTTTTTTCTCTTGTCAATTAAAAATAATTTAAAATCCACTTGAATTACCTATAAATGAATAACTAAGATGAAAGCTACTTTAGTAGCACAATTGCAGTGAAATTTAAAAGCACATCTAAGTCTTGATAAGGCAGTGTTTCTTAACCTTTCTATGTCACAAACCTCATTGAGAATCTGAAGAAAGTAATTCTCTCTCTTCTCACAATAGTGCATTCACATACATTTTTGCATCAGTTTTAAGTAGTCCTGGATCTACTACCCTACAAGTCAATATATAAGTCTCATATTAAGACTTAGATCACGACAACTTCTGCTAATGGGGGTAGAGAGATGTGATTGGACAAAACCTTCTACATATAACAATTATAAAATCTGGACAAATTATTACATACAATTATTTAAAGAAATTGGAAAAAGCCTAATATTAGACAGAAGCTGGCAGAGAGTGTACCCTTAAAACCTGAAGCTGTAAAGTATATCTCGAAAATAAGCATTATATGTTTTCCTTAAAAAAAATTAATCTCTGATCTAAAGCATGAGTAACTGGGATTAAGAAAACAGATTCCCATGAAACACTGCAGTGAAAACTCTGAAGTTAAGGTGCTAGATTACTAAATATAAAAAAATCAACTGGTGCTACTGAAGGCAGATTAGGCATGCAATAAAACCAACTTTATTTAAGCTACAATATTATTGAGAATTGACTTTGGCCCTAAAGATACATAGCTTTGAAAAAGGCTATACCTTCAAATTTCTAATTTCAAAACAGTTAAATTAAGGGGTGATGCTTCTCTTTTCAGAATACTGACATTATAGGACATACTTTTCTTTTGTATAGTTAAGCATTCATCTTCTTTAAATGCCTAAACTATGAGTCAATTTTATCTCACTTGCTGCAGTAACTCACTTATGGGAAGGTGAATCGTATATAATTTTAGTTTTTTATATACGTATACAGCTAGCAATATAGCAGGGTGGATGGTTGAAGACAGTGTCCTGCTTTGGATGACAATGATAAACCTGGTGCACAGATGCTGAATCTGTGTTAGTGATGGCAATATCTAGCTAGTGGTGCAAGCAGTATTACAGTAGTATTATACCTTGAATGGCAGCACAATATAGTGTAAAGAACGTAGAAATCTTTCATGCTAAACTGAGCTGATACCATTCCCAGCTCTGTTGTGTTGGCTTTATGATCTTGGTTACTCACTGATATGCTTTCTCCTGCCCCTGATAATGTAATATACCTGATAAATGTAAAATACTTCTTTGGTTTTTAATATGTAATTAGTATTTAGTAATGGTAACTATTGAAATTATTATTATTATTTTATTTATATAGGATGGAACTTAAAACTGATTCATGTCACGTAGAGAAAGTGCAGAGAGAAAGGTTAGCAGTAATGTGTGTTGTAACAAGTCTGTAGTTACTGTATGTCAATTTTTATTATGTATTACAGATAATACATTTAATATATTCATAGCCTATTTTTAAAAAAAAATTAGTTCTTTTCAGAGTTAAACCATTTTTAGAATATTATTTTTTAAAGCTATATACTAAAGCTTATTTTAAGGAAAGATTAGCAAGGGTAGTATTAATCTCACTTTATTTTTTTATTACTAGCCACTTGTGGAATGGCTTTGTTTTGTGAGAGAATGTCTGCAGCCCACTGTTGCTATAGTAAGTCCAAAACTATCTTGAAAAAGTCATACTTGTAATATCTCAGTAACATGTAATTTTATTGTTAAAATGAGCAGTTTCTAATAAATGACAGTTTATTCTCAGGCTCAATATTAATTGATAGGTTCGGTGTGTTAGGGGTGCATTTTTTTTCTCTTGCTTAAAAAGAAAAACATGGATCATGAAACAGTAACTTGGTTTGTCCGCAGAAATTTACATTTACTTAAGGTATAAATTTCACTTTTTTTTTTTTTAATACATGTATAATTGACATACAACATTACTAGTTTCAGGTATGCAACATAATGATTCGATACTTGTATAAAATTGGTAATGATCACCATAAGACTCTGTTTCTGTTTTAGAGAAAATTTATCACATATTTTTGGGCTTCTACTAATCTCTCAAATGAACTCTAGTTGTCATATGAATGACTTTCCCATTGCTGTTGCAAATCCCTTTCTTTTCTTTCTATAGGAAAAAGTTCAAATATCTTAGCATGTCACATAATACTCATCACAATCTGATACTACCCACTTTATCAAATATATTTTCAGCTAGTCTACAACATCCCCACCCACTAATCCATTAGCACCCCAGGATTTGAATGTATTATCATTTTTAGCACTAATATCTGTAACAAATGAGAACTTTTGCAATAGTTTCCTTCCTTCCATATCCATTTTTCACCACTACAATGATCTTTTCGTCTATTATGTTTTCTCAGTACTTCTAATGTTATTCTTATACTTTTTAATATTTTTATACCCTTATTACTTGATTTCAGCTTTAAGTAATTGTGTATGTGTGTGTGTTATGTCAAGTAAGCTTCAAGCAAACTCAACCCTTCCATGAATAACCCAAATAAGAAGATAAAATGTTTTTTAAATTATGTGAAGCACTGGAGAGAAAATAAAAAGAGGCGGATTTTAGAAGAAGTTGACATTTGGAAGACAGAAATTACATATGGAGATTTTGCCAGTTTATGAGTTTTAGCCTAAAAGCTGGCCCACTTTAATTATTTATGACATGGCTAAAATTTTAATAAGAACATGCATGCTTTCAGGCCTGAAGAACAGACTTTAAGGAAACCAAAGTCACTAAAATGTGATAGAAGATCCTAGAAAGGAGAGAGACAGAAACAAGGAGTCTCAAATGCTGCGTAAAATTTTGCCCAAGATTTTGTCTGAACCAGGCACAGGAAAAAATACAGCTAAGTATAAAAGGCTGACATGAGATTTGAGCAGCTTAAAGGACAAAGTGTACTTTTTGTGTCCAATAAAATTAATTATCTGCTTAAATTAACAAGTAAATTCTTCAGAAGAATATAAGAGAATCCAGAATCTTCACAACATAACATTGACAAAGCGCAGCATTAAATTAAAATTACATGGTATACAAAGATTGATAAAAATGTGACCTATTCTCAAGAGAAAAATAACAAAAAACAAAATAATAGAGACCAAACTTGAGATAACCCAGATTTTGTAATTTTCAAAAAAGAATTTTAAAGGAGCTGTTCCTTCGATATTCAAATATGTAATGGATAATATGTTTACAGTGAATGCAAATATAGAAAATATTAACAGAGAAATAGAGTATATAATAAAGAACCAAATGGAAGTTCTAGAACTGTGATTTCAGAGAGCTAAAACAGAGCAGGGAAACCTTTACTCCATTGTCTTTATTTTTAAATTTTTATTATGAAATATTTTAAAACTATACAGAAAGTAAAACATATAGAAGGAGTATCCATGTACCGTTACCCAGTTTCAAAAAAAGAGATCAACATTATAACTAATTCTTTTTTCTATTAATGCCTCCTACATATTTAACTAGAGTATTTTAAACTATAATCATCATGTAATTTTATCCATAAATACTTCAGTATGTATCTCTGACGTGGAATGTAAAAAAAGTATATGTAATATCTGTGTTTATACCCATGAGAATTACCATGAATTCTTTTTAATGTTAATATCAATGATATATTCAAATTTACTTAATTGTCTCAAAGAAAGCTTTTTCCAGTTGGTTTGTTTCAATTCAACTCCAACAAAGTCCACAAATTGTATTTGGCTGTTGTTTATCCTTCTCTCTCTCTCTCTCTCTCTCTCTCTCTCTCTCTCTCTCTCTCTCTCTGACAATTCCCCCTTCTTCCCTTGTTTGAAGAAACTTAGTTTTTGACCTATAAAATATCCATATTATGTTTTTGTTTGATTGCATTTTCATGTGCCTTAATTTGCTCTTCTATCCCTCATATATATCCTGTTATCTGGCAGTTAAATCTAGTGGTTTGATTAGAATAGAATGGTTCCTGCTTTTGTAGATAGTGCAATTTAGATGTCCTTATTCACTTCCTATCACACACCATCATTAGGCTCATAATATCAGGTTTCCACAATTCTATCCATTACTTTTAAACTGGAAACTCATCAGCCTTTCTTAACTTATGTTCTCTTTTCTTGACATCTTTGTTTGTATTCAAAGACTGCATTTGTGAAGTCTTTTCCCAGTACTTCTCACCTGTTTTCAGAATAAGCAAACTTTTTCACTCTTTTCCCATATCATTTCAAACATAACTTTCAACCAAATGTCGTGTGCCATCTTGAACTACTCAACTAACTTTAAATGCAATCTCAAATGTAGATGTATCTGAAGAAGCACATAATCTGCTAAAAACATCATCAAAGAGCACCTTTTATATTTACTGAAGGATTTTGATATCATAGGAGAGGAATCTCACCATGTAGAACCCAATAATATTCCCTAATAGTCTGATGTAGATTTCCTCTTTCTCTACCAAATAATGAGCCACACCTTATAATAACTTCTTCATCTCTCAGTCTTAATCCACAATTCTCTCTTGCATTGCAATTTGACTATTCTAATGTCTCCTTTCATCATTGTCACCAATCTCCAACCTTCTTACCATGTCAATTCTTAAATATTTTCCCAGGTGCTTGTATCTTAACCTCAAAGCTAGTAAATACTTTTTTGGGCTCACCATTTTGCAGCTATGGCCATGAGTTATTTTATTTTATTTTATTTTATTTTATTTTATTTTATTTTATTTATTTTATTTTTAAATTTTTTTCCTTGATCTTTATTTTTTAATTTTTAATTTAATTTTATTTTTAAATTAATTTTTATTATGGTGACATTGGTTAACAAAGTCCAGTAAGTTTCAGATGTACAATTTAGCAGTAAGGCATATATATTCCTTTTAGAAAAACTAACATATAATTAGGCTTTGCTTACAAATGATACTCAAAAGATGGAGAAAAAGACAAGGATCTATGTTTTGTGTTATTGTGACTTTTGTCCCATTAGTTATAGCACTTATACTTTATCATTGTCCTTTTTATATGACTGTGAACTATTTAAAATCAAATTATGCCTTTTTCTTTTTTAATTGTAATCCCAACAGCCCACTTCAGAGCACATCATAAATGTGTTTACTGAGTAAATGACTACTTGAAAGATTAGATTTGTCTTCATAAAAATTGCTTCCCATCTTCCCACATTTATCTCACTATATTTCCATATATGTAAGTGTAGATCCAAAATAGTTTAGTTGCAAATTCTACTTTGTCAAAAATCTTAAACTGTAATATTTTAATTCATGAACCACACATAAATCAGCTTCCTACATTTTCTTTTATCTATATGTAAACATATTTTCTCTTCACAAATTCAAGGAATTCTACTATGCTTTATGAGGCTTTCAGTTATTTTATGAGAATTTGATTCAGATTAAATTAAATTAAGTCCTAAATTAGAAACTAACATGGCAGCTAACTTGGTAAGTTGAAAGTATAAAAAAATGCATAAACAATTGTATGTAGGTACTCTCAGTGGAGAGTGAGAGCCATTTTACTCAGAGTTTAATTATGAAACCAAGCAGAGCCACACATGAATAATGTACAAATCAGAAAGGTATAATTATGTCAACCTGAGAAGTGAAAAGCATTATTACAAAATCAAATTATACAAAATCAAATTATACAAAATCAAATTATAAACTTGTTTTGAAACTAACCTGGCAACATTAAAAGGCTTTCGGGAAAATGACTAGTTAGTGGGATATTTTTCTGGTATTAATCATATAATATATATTTATTGAGTATCTATAATGTATTTGGCACTAAATTAAACAGATTCAATCATTCTTAGTGCTGATAAGAAAATAGTTCTCGTGCTGATAGCTTTTGACAAGTTTTTAAAGTCTTTTCATGGGTAGATATCAGATATTATTTTATGATAATCTCAGAGCATGAAGCTAAAACACATCAACTATAGATTACAATTAACAGCTGGTTATCTTATCCACTTTTCTGGAATTATGGCATTTTGAAGGTAATCTTGCTTTATAGAACATTTCATTACAAAGTATTTCGAATGAATCATAATATGACAACCAACAAACAATAAAGAAAAAATAATTTATATATGCCCTTCCCTATAGAACTGCTTTCTGTGGAGTAGTGCAGAACCATGTCATAAGTAAAGCAGAAAGTATGTTTCCTAATATTTGTAGGGAATTTGAAAATTAAAAATGCTGTCTGATTTACTCCTTACACAGCCTTTAAAGATAAATTTTTAGTTTAATGCATGAGAAAACAGTTTTGCAGGTTATCATATTTTGCAGGAGGAATCTTCAGATTGAAACTTAAAACAGTCGACTATAAGTCTAAGGAGTTTACTAGAACATAGAAACCTCACTTATAATAAGGTAAATTTGACATTTTCCATAATAAACAACCTAAAACTTAATTCATGAAGTCAAATCTGAAAATGCCTTATAAACTATAAAATAATAGAGATACATTTTTATACATTAACCAGTGATCAATGTATCAACATATGACATGAGAATCTAAGAGTTTTCACACTTAAAATAGCCTTTTAAAAAATATAAAACATGTATTTTTTCATGTTTCTTTACCTTTAATATAGAACATAATCTACTTAACCATAAGAAAGTTATCAATAAAAATGGGATAAGATAAACTGTCTAGTCATAGAAGAAAAGTGAATGGTCAGCTAGAGTGAACAGATGTTCTGGTGAAGGTGCTGAAAAGTGGACTCTTTGATAAATACTGATTAATTAGTACCTAGTTAGAGAGTAATTTGGCAAGCCTTTTAAAGTTACCTTTAATTTAAAAATGTTACTGTAATGTTATAGTATTTCATTATACAAATAATGCATATAATAAATTTCACATGTGCGTGTATATCTTGACAAAATTGCAGTCCTTCTTTATAAATAGTATGGATACTTGTCACTTGATATTTCATGAGTTCTTATTTTACTATATAAACTTTATAATTATTATTGTTAGTTGTATTAACAATATCAGTTTTAGTGCATGTAGTACAGTTTAATTAGCATTTCCCTACTGCTAGATTCTTAGGTTATTTCTACCTTACTATTTTAACTAATGTCATTGTAAACATTTTTGTATTTAATGAGGTTTTCTTCCCTTGGGGTTATTTTGGGTAGTTTTTTACTCTCAAAACTTTTAAATTTAGATACTTCCAAATTGTAAAGAATAATACACATTTACTTGGACATCAGCAATTTATGTATACTAATATATTTTTGAAGTTTTGAGGAATTTAATAAGCAAAATGGAATCTTATCTTTGGTCATTATTTAATTACTACCAAGGTTACTTTTCTATGTATTTTATTAATTGAGCTTCTCGACATTTTCATGTCATTTATTTACTAGGTTGTTGATGATTTTCTTACTAGTTATATTCTTTTTATCATCCCCTTTGAGGCATTTATTTTTATCAGCCTACCTATCTTTTTCTAAGTTTCAGAGTTTTAACTTTTACTTATAAAGTTTGTCATTGTTTAATATCTGATTTTTATCCTACTACGCTTAAAATTTTAAATGCTTTCTTCTCTAGCTCTCTTATAGTCATTTTAAAAGTAACATTCTAATACAAAGATTTATTTTGCTTTATAGTATGAGTTGTAAGTCTAAAACAGATTTTTGTTTTCAAATTCCTAACATGTTATCTCAGTGTCATTGATTAAATATTTTTCCTATTGTTTTCAGATGCTTCTTTTATAAATATTAAATATTTGTGTATAATTTTTTTGTACTAGCAACATATTGTTTCAATTATAACTCTTAAGAACTTTCTTATATGACAGGAATTTTTTCTTTTCTTTTTCCTTTGCTTAATATATTCTTTCATACTTTTGTCCAGTTTCCTACTAGATAAAATTTAGATCTGAATCTTTTTGCTTTTTTGTTTGTATTTTTTTCTACAACAGTCTGTATTACCTTCTTATTTAGTTCCATAAAATAAATTAATTGGAAAAATTCACATATTTGTAATCTTTCCAGTTTTCCTAGTTTTATATTATATCTTTCTGCAAGGTTAATAATTTTTCTTTTTTCAAGTAGGTTGAATCATTCCTTATTAAAATTATTAAAGAGTTTATATATTTTTTTCTTATTGTTAGTGGTTATCTCCCAACACGTCTCAAATGATTCTGGCACATAGCAAGACAATATATATTTTTAAAATATTGATCTATGCATTTATTTTATTAACTCCTTTATTAATTTAAATTTTTAAATTTAATTTTAGGATTTTCTAGTCACAATATAACTTCTCCTTTTTTCTTTCCTTGATACTTCTTGTTTCTGTTCTCATATATATATATTTTTACCATATATTGAAGACAATTTGAATAATGGCAATATACTGATGGTATGAATACTTCTTTCTGTTTTAATGACTGTGAAATTACTTTTACTTAGTAGGGCTTAACAATAAATTCAAATAAATTACTTCTAGAAATATCTATTAAACATATACTAAGAATAAATATTATGAAATATATAACATCCTAGGCAGTGAGGTGCAAAAAATTTATGGTTCCACACTCAAATTTCTTATACATGCAAATACTCACATAAACATATGTTCACATCATATTGTAGCAAATTCTTAAGTACCAAATCATGTGGTATGGTCAATGAATATTACAGGTTAACAGAAATGCTAACTGATAACTTGGAGAAGGTAAATCTTTAAAAATGAATGAATTTGGTTGGATAGAGAGCAGAGGGAAAGGCATTCTTGAGTATGGAGAAGGAAAACCTAAGATGTGGATATTTTATTCTCAAGGCATATTAAGAGAATAGGTAAATAAGTCTTCAAGGGGACAACAGTGGGTATTTCCTTTTCCTGACTCATTTATCTTGCTTGACTCACTCATGAGCCATGCCTTTGTTGGTCTTTAGAACTACCTAATGTTTTGGATAGTGGATGAAAATTTCCTCTTTCTCAATTTGAGCCCAAGCTTCTTTCCCTAGTTTCCTTTGTCAAGACTGCATACTTTTGCTTTGTATTCTGATTCACTCTCTAATGAGGCCTCTTTCTGATTATCTCCCTGGTCTCTGGACCTTGACTGTTAAACATGATTTTTGGCTTTGCAACTTTTTATTATTGGTTTTACTATTGACTTTTATTATTAAGAAAATCTTTAGCTTAGATTTTATTATCTGGTTTATCCACTTAAATATTTATGATGTTTAGTCTTTTTGCTCTTCCTATTGGAAAGGAAGTCTATTCTTACACTGTAAAGCTAATATTGGGCAGATGAAGCTTTTGAATGCTAAGGTAAGGAAATTATTCTGCAATAGAAAACTCTTAAGAAAGAAGTATGATATAGTTTAGAACTATAGCATAACTATGACTAGAAGGATGTTTTACATAAAAAATATTCTTTGCAGTCATTTTTTCAAAATGAAACTTATGTGAAATATGAAATAGGGTAGAGTTTCATAATTAGGAACATGAGACTCTGTAAAAATGTGAAGTATTTGCCACACTGAAAGAAAGAATGGTTTACAGTATTTATTTAAAAGTGCATTGCTTAACTTAAAACAAAACTAAGTTATTTCCAGTTACCAAATAACAGTGATCCTAGCAATTAGTAATTCGGATTTCCCTGTAGCACTCTTAAGATGCAATCTTGTGGTGAAACCTACAGATTTTTTGTTTTCCTGTTCCCAATTCCTGAGCAAAACCTTGAAATTGAATTCTTAAGGCCTTCAAAGCTTGTAAGTTCATATATGTTCTTTATCATACTTGGAAACCTGAAATGGAAAAAGAAAGACATTTTTTACAGTGATATTTTCATTTTTCCAAAACATCATTCAATGGACCCAACTTGTCTAGTCTTGCAAGTTCTTTGAGGGACTCAGGGTTTTAACATTTCTTATTGGTTAGTCATCTTAGAATGCACTGCATCAGATTTCAGCCGTTTTCAAAGATCTGCAGTCTTTCAAAATTTCAGGATATTTTCATTGTGCCCTTCATTAACTCAAGTGGGAACCCCTTGTCATCATTCTATTGAGGACTTTTATTTTAACTGCTGACAGATGTTTAAGCCTGGAATGAGTGAAAATCCACAAGAATTTTAATGTTCCAAAGTTCTACAGGTAGTAAAAATTTGGAGGAACAGAGTCATGATAGAATTTTGGTAAATTATTTGGTGAACTTCTATTGAATTAAAAGGATCTCTATGACAAATGGTATAAGTGACTATAAAGGATATCACCAGCCTTTAGTTTGTCCCCTATTATTTTCTCAATGATTGATTTGACAAACCTAGTAGGAAAAGTAGGTCAGGTATGGGTACATTTTTAACTGTATACTTATTTATATTGGCTTTGTTTTTCAGTCTGTGATCTAGCAAAGTAAGTCATGATTTACCTGTTATTGTATCTATAATGGACCTACAAGAAGAAAGTGATACATTATTTAAGTATTTCTTTTACATTTTTTAAACGGAGCTCCAAGTGAAATTTGAGACAGGAAATTAACAATGTTTTAGGGAGCCTTGATGCTTAAAGAATTCCCTATGTACCTTGGTTGGTTTCCAGAAACTAAATTTGAGAAAACAAAATCTGAAATAGCATCTTCTCATGATTCCAGACTTTGCTATTACTGTAAAGCATATAGTATAAAGGAAAAACCTTGTTTTGCTTTTAAAAAATTCCCGAATTTATTAGCAGCATTATAGTACTGAGGACAGAAGAAAAACAACTGTGCTTAGTTTGTTTAATACACTGCTGGCAATGTGTGTTAACAGTCCTAAAATACAAGTTGCACTTTTAATCCCTTTTCTTGCAAGAATTTTACAACTGCCATAGGAAATAAGGACATGAGAACCTCAAAATATTGTGAGTTCAGAAATGGTTTATATAAACAGCTCAAAGTCAGCAAAAGGTTTTCCAGAAACCCTTGTCAGATTTCTGCATACAGCTAATCAGTCAAAATTTTGTCCCACAGTCATGGCTTGCTACAAGGGTGGCTACAAATGCAACTATTTAACTTCTGAAGCCTCTGTAAAAGAGGTCATCAATAGAGAAGTTGTCTGGAAATGATTATTGCATTGGTCATACAGTAGTATACATACCTAAGTTATATTTCCTATGATGCACCAGTCTTAATTTCTTCTTTCTTACATATAGATTCCTTTATTTGTTTATTATGACAGTAACATTATTTATTAAGTATTTACATGTGTAAATACTTAATAAACCCCAAGCATTTTCTAAATATTAATTAATTTTTGAACAATTCTATGGGGCAGGTTTCATTATATTCATTTTACAAATAAGAAAACTGAGACACAGAAAAGTATTTCAAGTTCATGCATGTAGTAATTGGCAGAACAGAAACACTTTGAAACCAATGCCTCTACATACTTTATACCTTCCCTTAATTGTAGGTTGATGACTATGCCATTGTACTTCTTTAATGTCTTTCTTTTTTCTTTTTTTTTTCTTTTTATATTACATTATTTATATGTTAAGTGGAATTGGTTACTTTTGTGGCCAATGTGGATCAGATCATTTTCTGAAGCATAATTTAGAAAAGTAATTTGGTTACACTGCCAAATATGTTTTAAGTTGCCCAAGAATCCTTCATTTTTCTTTTTGCAAAGTGGGAGATTATTTTACATGTCCTCTAGCAGCCCTTCAAGACCTAACACCATATAATCTCTGATTTTTTTCTTTAAAGGGCTTTGAGGGTCCAGCAGAATAGTTACCTCAGTTCGTTTTTTATGACAGAGAAAAATGTTAGATTGAAGGAGTCATCACTAATACGTCTGCAAGGAATCTTTGATTAAAAAATACAAAGCTAATGCTTTGAGAGGAAGGCAATGACAAGAAGCTAGAATGCAGCAGTGATAAAGGAGTAAGAAATCTTACTTCTCACATATGTTCCTTTGCATGAGTAGGAAAAAATGCAGAAGTTGATAGCTAAAATTATATTTGATTTATAGGTGGATTTGGCTGATGTAAAAATAATTGTAGTAAATCACTCAGAGAATCTAAAAACATTAAGAATGCAGCATTTTCCTACTGGTACTTGATCTCTCATTAGTAGAGAATGAAATAACGCAGTTCTGACAATTCTTCCTCCCACATTGGACAAACAGGCCCTGTGCACCATGTTAATAACTTGAAAGAATGCCAACTTTGGGCAATGTTTGGAATTTAACTAGCACTCATAAATATAGGTAGATGTGACATGATCCTAGCACTAGCTCTGGTTTGGGTTGACCAAACCTTAAGTTAAGCACACTACACAATAATTTAGAATGATAGGTGATGAGATTTGAAAGAATGTTGTTTAATGTTTAATGGGAGTGCTCTACTAAACATTTAAGCAGTGTAACTGTGATTACATAGAAGTAGTGTAAGAACAATGCACCAGTCAATAAAATCCAAATAGAAACTATATCCTGTTGTGGAAGGAATTAAAACCCTGTGAAAATCAAATTCTGTCTACTTACTTCTCTCTCCTTCTAGCTATATTATTTCCACACTTTCTCTGAGAAATCCTTGTACTTTGCAAAACTGGTTTTAAATCTTCCAGACTTAATGATATTGGACCATTCATTGCAAAGGCATGTTGGCTATAAATATAAATGTTTGCAGAAGAATCTTCTTTTGGTACATCTCAAGCCAAAAAAAGCACTTTGAGTTAAGTACAACATTTTTATGCTATAATCTGCATGCTGTAAGAAGTTTTAGAGTCTGTAAAACTTGTTAAAAACTTAGATGTGACCATTACTGCTTGAATGAACTTGAGTAATTTCTTTAGAGATTTACCTAGGATAGAAATAGCATGGATTTGCTCTTATACCTGAGATCATCAGACTTCCCCAGCAAAATAGTATTCCATATGACACAGTTTATGGTATTCAGTATCCAGAATTAATCAAGAAAATGAGTATGTTCATTTACTTGTATATTTATCCTGATTATGTTCAATAAATCCATCTCCTTGGAACAGGTAACAAATAAGTGCTATGTTAGAAAGAAGTCTGTTGACAAACTCTAAACCATTGTTTTATTAGCATTATCTTAAATAGTTCTCCTGGAAAATGCTCCAGGATTAAAATAGTTTAATGGTGGTGAGTAAGATTTATGCAGTGATAATTGTATTACACTATGTCTCTATTAATAATAAAATGATGAATAAAATAAACCTCCTTAAGACATGCTTTTGATATATGCCAAGGATATTATTTACTGATTTTGCATTAATTCAACAGTACCTCTTTTCACATTGAACCATGCTTCTTATTTTAGTAACTCTCATACTGTTTCATAAATGTCTTTCTTCATTTCTCCTTAAATTATAAGCATTGTATGGGTAAGAAATATGTCTTTTCAACATAGATAACTAAAAATATTTCAGAGTTTTTTTTTTTTTACTTTTTGGCTGTAGTTCAGGTGGCATTTAAAATAGAAAAAGAGGCAGTGCTACTGGTTATATACATTTTATTAAAACTAATGCTGTTAAGCACATTTATACTATTTTGACAGTACAGAAAATGTATTTGAAACTTAACAGCTCTTTAAACAAATGGCCGTCAGATAGTAAACACTTCAAGATAGGATAACTTTGAGTTATCAATCATTGAAGAAATAAACAAATAAAAAATGTTAACTTATGGAAATTAAAATACCCGGTTTTAAAAATGGCTAATCTCCCTCTTAACCAGTGTTCTGGGGAGGTTATAGAGCATGTGACTGATCCGCCCATGTAAAATGGTTCAACTCACTCTCCTAAGTGTACTGTGTGCGCTTGCTTCTCAGGAAGATACACTTTCAGGGCTTCCTCTCCGGGTAGAGGCTGCTAGTGGTGTCATGTTAGCTACTAAGAGCCCAGGAATATTTATAGCGTTCACTGTGTTTATTCATGGAGTCAAAAGGAATGGGAGTTTTAAGACAGGAATTGTCTTAGAACATAATTTGTGAAAATTGTAGGGACCTGGCCAAATCCTAATGTACCCTCTCTCTTTTAATTTAGCCCAGAACTTCTTGTTCAGGTATATACTTTCTCCTTTGGCAGTGAAAAAGCATAGAACTAGAGCAGAAAAAGATAGGTAGAAGCATTGTGTTAGTAAGGTAACACACAGTAACATATTCACAGGTTTTGAAGATTAGGATTTAGACATCTTTGGGAAGTTTTTACACTACATACCAAAATTCATTCTCTGGGCCCTCACAATGCATGTCCATTTCATATGCAAATTATATTCACCCATTCCAACATCCCCAAATGTCTCAATTCAATACAATATCAACTTTAAGTCCAAAATCTCATTTAAATCTCATTGTTACTATTGGGAGCAATCTAAATCCATCATTCTTCTGGTGGTGCTGGAGGTGGGGGTGTTGAGGATGATCCTTTCTGCCAGTGCAGTAAAGAATTATAGATCAGTGAAGTTTACCAAAAGTAAGATTTATTGAAGTATGTTTTAAGAGAGAAATGAGCCACACCAGAGAGAGTTATAGCCTCCTAGAGGTGCGGAGGTCTGTCTTATATCTGGATGGCGATGGGAAGTTACAAGGGTGGTGCTAGCTGATTGATATGTGACAGTTGGCTTAGTTATAAAACCTATTGTCAACTGCACATGTCCTTACCCAGAATTCAGTCTGTTGTAATTAGATTTGTGAACTTCCAGGCCTATTATGATCTTACAATGAGGGTATAATAAGGCTGAGGTGAAAATATCAGAGTACTCCTTACTACGCAAGTGTTTGGGGCTGGCCTAGACTGGTTGCTCTGTTATGGTCAGTTATTTCCTTGTGCTCTAGGATGTAGGGTTATTGTTCATTGAAAAATGTTTTTTTCCTGGGAGATCCTAGGGGCGACCTTTGGGTTGGCCTGTCAGTGTTGTCATTCCTATGGTTACAGAGCCAGGCTTACAGTCCCTTCACTCATGGCTACCTAACTGCCTAACATCATCACCTCAAAAGTCCCACTTTTCTTCATCTAAATTATATAAATCAGGTATGGATGGAGCTCTGAGTATAATCCATCCTGAGACAAAATTTTTCCTTATGTCAAACCTGTGAAACTCTAGAAACAAGTTAACTGCTCCCAAAATACAATGGTGGCACAGGCATAGGATAACAGATACAGGTATTTCAATTCAAAAAGAAAAAAAAGGGAAGGAAAAAAAAGGATCACTGGGTCCCAAGCAATTTTAAAATGCAGCTGAGATATCAACATTAGGTTTAAAAGCCTGGGAATAATCCTCTGTGGTTTTCAGCTCTATCTTCTGGATTTATGACTCTTCCCTCTGAGGTTAAGGATCTATCCTTAGAGTCATCCTCTCTTTTTCATCAGAGGTAGTACATATTTGCAGCTGAATAGTTTTAGCATCCTCTCTCCTAACTAAGGGACTTTTCTGGGTCCTTTTATCAGCCTTTTATCATTTTGATCTCTGTATTCCTTCCAATCCAAGCTGGCAATGTTATTGCCAGTATAAAATTGTCAATAACCTTGTGATTCTCCTTTGTATGCCACAAGAATTTACATCATTATACTAGAAGCTCTTTCATAAGCCTTTCTTAGGTAATCCCATCTCTATTTTTGGCTTCTGCTCACCTGGTTGAGGGGATCCATGAGTCACATGCCTAATCTCTTTAAAGAGATCTCTTTGTGACTGAATACTCTGATCTGCTGACCCTTCTGAGACATTAGAAAAAGGCCATCCAGCCATACTCCTGCCTTTCTTACCAGAACACTTTTGCTTGATAGTGAACCTTCTAAATTTAGTGTCTTTTGCAATCTGGATACCTACGAATTTTCCATTTTATCAAGTCCTGGTTCATTTTTTATTAAGTTTTTCCCTCTTTCTCATATCTTTCTTCTTGCATCTCACTATAAGAAGCAAGAACAACCTAAGCCACATCTTTAAGCACTTCGCTGGGGAATCGTCTCAGAAAAATATCCAAGTTCTCTTATAAGTTCTGCTTTTCATATAATTGTAGGATACAGTTTTGTTAAACCTTCTCCCACTATATAACAAGACTTCTCTTTTTTCTAGGTTCCAATAATATGTTTTTCATTTCCTTACCAGCAGTGCTTTTACTACCCTTTCTACCAGTCATCAGCTTATGATGATTTAAATATTCTCTAAGACTATGAATTTTCTCTACTATGCCTCCTCACTTCCTTCTGAGTCTTTACTAGTAGAATAGTTAAAATCTGTATTTCTACTAATAGTCATTTCAAAGTAGTCTAGGCTTTTTCTATCATGCTTCTCAAAATTCACTCAGTATCTACCCTTTACTCAATTCCAAAGCCACTTGCACATTTTTAGGTATTTGTTATAGCAGCATCCTGCTTCCAGTTACCAAAATCTGTATTAGTTTCCTATTACTGCTTTAACAAATTACTATAAATTTAGTGTCTGAAAACAACACTAATTTATTATCTTATGGTTCTGGATGTCAGAAGTCCAAAATAGGTCTCACTTAGCTAAAATCAAGGACAGAATAGGCCAGGTATGCTATGTAAGAAATTCTCTTAGACAAGGTACCATTTGATTGGAGACCAAAAAGTACTGAGGAATCAAGACTTATTAATATTTAGGAGGAGAACATTTCAGAAAGAGAAAATGAAAAGTGCAAAGATTCCATGGTATGAGCTTGGATGAGTTTTGAGATTTTTAAGGAGTAGTAAGGGTACAAATGAGGTTCACAGTGAGAGAGGGAGAAGAATAAAATAAGATGGGGTCAAGCAGGTTGAAAGGTGACAGATCACAAAGGGCTTTGTAGTCTATGGCAAAGGTTTGGATTATGCTTGGAGGGAGATGGATGTACATTGCCAGAGGCTGGCAAAAATCCGACTTGTATCTGAAAAGATCACTGTGGTTGCTGTGTTGAATACTAGCTGCAAGAAGGCAAGAGTAGAAGCAAGTGTTCCTAGGGGGAAGTGATGCTGACTTTGATTAGAGTAGTAGCAGTGGTAGTGTGAAAATTTGTAGCTCATTCTGGATATATTTCTCATGTAGAGTTCATGTGATTTACATGGTGGATTAGATGTGATGTGAGAGAAAGATAGCAATTAAAAATGACTTCAGAGATTTGGATTGAGCATTGGATTAGTTGTAGGCACCATTTACTGAACTGAGAAAGATTAGAGAATGAGAGCAAAATTTAAGTTTTGGGTATATTTAAATTGAGATGCTTATCAGACAGAAGAGATGCTGTGGGGTCTGATAGTCATGGGAGACTGGAGTTTAAGGGAGAGACTGGGGCTGGATATATATATACTTTTAGGAATCTCAGCATGAAGGTGACATTTAAAGTTGTGAAACTAGATAAAATCCCAAGGGGAGCCATTTTAGAAGAGAAGTGGTGCCATAATTGAGCAAAGAGGCATTCTTGTGTTCAGAGGTCAGGAGTATGAAGGAAAACCAGCAACAGTGTGTGCTAATAAGCAAGCAGCGGGGAATGAGGAGGTCCAAGAGAGAGTGAGGTCTTGGAACCCAAATGAAGACAGTCTTTTAAGAAAGGAGTGATCAATGTGTCAATTGCTGCTGAGAGGTCAGTAAAATAAGTAAATACCACAAAATAACCATTTATTTTGGCATCCTGGAGGTAATTGTGTTTTGATGGAATTGGGGGTACAAATGCCTGATGGAAGTTTTTCATGGAACTCCAAGGATCTTTATAATCCACCTAACAAAAAAAAAAGAATCCTTACTGAAATTCTAAAGTTTGACAAATATGTCAAACTTTATGCTATGCAATTTGTGGCTGACTAGTAGTATAAATGTTGGAGTTTGAAGTTTAGTTAAAACTTCTATGTTAGTCATCTAGAGTTCCTTTATTTGCAAAACCCCAAAAATATACTAGCTTTAAATTGTCTAAATTCCTTACCTTCAATTATCTTCTTCTTCATTATAAGGCAGACGAGTCCATAAAAATGGAGAAGTTGATATAATTGAGGAAAATTCCATTTCTCTGGGACAATACAACTCAGTTTATGCAGAATAGTTTGAGAGGCACTTTGCTTTAATGTTTTTACCCCAATTTCTTACAGAGATTGAATACTTCAGATCAGAGATTAGTCATAGGTATTCTTTAGTTGCAAATGCATTCATTCTCTTGAGACCAATGAATATATCAGTTATTAGTGTTGTTTAACTGCATATTCCCTTCCTCTTAGAAAAATCAATTATCAAAACATTATTAGCTTATATATGACTCCATAACTCTAAATCAGAGACTCTATATTTGGTATCTTTTGAAAGAAAAATAGCATAACTGTAAAGTATATAACGTATTGAAACTTGGAGCCAAAAAAAAAATTCTCCTTAAGTATTCTGCCAATGTTTATTACAGTTTCTTTAAAATACAATGTATAAATGAAAACTATGCCATGCACTTATATTATATTCTATGTTTTTTTCATTTCCTTTCCTCAGAGGGGAAATTTATAGAGGGCATGGGATAGATAGACAAATGCCAGGAGAAGCTGACTGGGAAAATGAGGGTGTAAAAGAAATTTACAAGATTGAATTTATAATCTGAAACTGTGATCTCTGATGACAGAAATTCATCTTCTGTGTACCTGGCTTGATCCAGGCAAATGTTGGGTTTTGAAGGAGTTAGAATTTGCTCTTTCATACTTCTTATACTTGTGCTGTCTGCCTACTTCCCTCTTGTTGGGGATGTTCCCCTTGCCACAGACATATCATTACGTATTTCAGTATCCTCTGAAATTCATCAGTCTTGGTCCTAAGAATATTATCTCATCTAGATCATAAAGTGTACTCTTGGATTTTAATCTGGTAAACAACCTGTGCTAAACATTTCTTTAATTTCAGATTAAAATGGCGGGAAAAAAAAGCCAACCTACCAGGCTTTTTTAGGTTGATTGTAAAAGCAAGCAGAAAGGGGAAAATATATGAGGAACAGTTTGCATGTGACTAACTGCCAGATATATTTATAAGCACAAAACTGACTCTGGATGTGTGATTTCAGGAAAGGATTCAGAAAGCTCACTATTGGAAAATGCAGGTCCCATTAATTGGAATGAAAATGATTGGTCGCTTTTTTTCTTTTTTGTCATGGTTTTATATTTGCTTTCTCATCTACACTTTATTATTTTTCAGTAGCTACCAAAGGGTCTACTGCATGTTATTATTAGAAATAAGACAGACCCAAGTTCAAATCCCACTGTTGACGCTTTCTGGTTGATTTTACCCAGTTACCTACCTTATTTGTGCCTCACTGTCCTCACACATAGAAGGGAGACAATCCCCTACATCCTGAAATTGTTGTGATGAGTATTATATCAAGCAATTTATGAAAAAAGACTAGTGTTAAATATAGACCCTATAGATTTTAATTGAAAATAGAATAATATATATCATTGCAATAAATAATACATTTGATAAGTGTGTAATAGGTATGTAACAAAGGGAAATTGTGGGAAACTATGTCTGAGATATGGGCATTTTCAGTTATAAATAGGAAGACTTTTTGACTCATACTGTAAAATATTAAGTGCAGAAATATGTATTACAAAAAAGTTTGAAATCTTAATAGATTCATTCACTACGAATCATCAAGGTGAAAGAAATGTGGAGGATTAATAGTATCACATCAAAACTAAGTATTCACTATATGAGTTACATTTTCATATGTCATTTCAGAAAATTAAGAGATTATCCATCTCAGATAAAAGGATAACATATTAGACTTCATAAATGAATAGCGATTCTGCTTCCCACATTGTCTATACATCCATCTATATGTATGTATCTATGTTTTTATATATTCTATTAGATGTAAAACACTTAAAAGTGAATGTCAACAAAATTTCAAAATACAATTAAATTTAGGACACCTTAACCTCTTATCACCTTTGTACCTGATCTCAATTCTTCTTTGAAATTTGGAAGAATTATATATATTATCACACAACTTAGTCTGCAATTTGAGTTAGAATTACTGATGACAAAATGCGGATCTGCAGTAATAACACATATTTGAACTGAACAGATTGTATATAGTTGGGGCTTCCAAATGATCGTCATGAAAAGTGTTTAACAGCATTGTTATTTTACGCTAGGAAGTTGTGGACTAGAAATAATGCCTGACTTCATCCCAAGCATTTTGTTCAACCTAATATACAAACAGTAATAAACCTCAATGTCTTCTGGAGAATGAAACTCTGAATCATTTAATAATACAAGCAACAATATTAACTGTTATCAGACTTTGGTTTATTGTAAAATTTAGCAAAGTTTTTCTAGCAATCCCTGACCCTTGCTCTGAAAACAAAAGCAAAAACATGATTATTGCTTATTCTTTCTCCCTACTTTATTTGCAACACTATAAAAGAAGGGAGAAAAATCATTGTAATAAATAAAAATAGAGATATAAGAGAGAAAGGTAAATCAGTCCAGATAAGAAATATTAGGAGCAACAGAAATATCATCAAGCAGTTTCAAAATAAGCTTCTTTTTAAAGAGCTGTTATATAAAAAAAAAAAAAAAAAATCACACCAAAAATGTAGCAGCGGAGAAGAAAGATAAATACAAGTTAATTGCACAACAATCCCATGCAAAAAGACTAGGTCATTAGCCAAAGCAGTAGTATTCAGAATCCAATTTGGGATGCTTGTGCAGTGCCTGGGAGTCCTCTATTGTGGAGCTGTCACCGAATTGTTCCAAGTCTGACGGGGTTTGATGGCCTGGGACATCATCTGCCAAAGTGTCCAGATAGCTACCCACAGAGATACCGTCCAGCCCATCACTGTCATCATGTAGGCTATTGTAGCTGCCACGTAAGGAGGTGCTCTGACTCTCCAACAAACTGCACAGGCTGCCACTGAGACTGCTGCCTCGGCTAGTAATAGTGGCTTTCTCTTCAATCATCCACTTGATGGACTCAATGCTCTCATTGATAACGAGCAACTGGCGCATGAGCCTGACATCTGTGGCTCTGAGATTAACCTATGGAGAAAGGGGAGAAAGGAAAGACATGACAATTATTCTACATTCATGAAAGACCCGAAATTCATTTGGATTCTGTCTCCTTCAGTCCATAATTTTAAATTCACAGAATTAAAATATAAATTTACTTGATCTCAGGATGTTTTTGAAAACTGCTGACCAGTGGTAGGAGTCATAATCAAAGAACTCACTTCCTGCCAGATGCATCAGCGTCCCAAAAGGACAGTAAAACTCCCACTTCATCCCTGACCCTAACCAAGATGACTGAAAATATCATAATGAATGTCATAGTCTCTGCTAAGAAACTTATTCTCTCTCTGGCCAGACTAATAGTTTATCTGTGTTTACTTGGGAATATGTGTGTATATGTCGAGAGGTGGGGAGAAGTGGAATATATAGAAATTAAGGAGTCATCATATGATCATTGTAGCAGCTCCTATTTTTTGAGTGATAATGTACCAGGCATCATTATAAAAGCCTAGTGTTCGTTATAATAGCAAACCTGCACCACAGGTATTATTACTATTATTTTCCCCATTTTACAGATGAAGAAAAAGACAAAAGAGTACAGAAAAGGTCCATATATTACTATATTGAAATATATATAGTACTGAATAATGCTCAAATTATTTTAAAATTCCTTGAATCCAAAAGGGAACCAATACATTACACTGATCTACTTTACAAGATGAAGTGTCTAGATGTTTTATGTAGATCTGATTATTTGCTTCAGATATTATTTGCTTCAGATAGGGCCAGCCTCTATCAAAATTGGGAAATGAGGCTCTGAGATGGTCTAAAACTCCCCTAAGTGCCTTCTAAATGTGTAGCTTCTGAAAGTTCTAATTTCTTTCAAAGAAATTTTTCTTCAGAGCCACAAAGCAGACTTTCTCTGTAGGCCTTACAGTTTAGTGGGAACATTTGCTGCAATAACTCTCTTGAGTGCCCTTATTCTTGGAGTTGAAGAGATGTGGCTCCTATAGACTCCAGTGCCTGGAGTGGGAGGCAGGTCATGGCCACTAGAGGTCCGAGTTACATTTATTATAGTTTCAAATGGATTCCTGTTTTTTTCATTTGGGGTCTTTAAACTAAGAGGCTGGGTTCTAATTCTATCTTTAAGATCCAGGGTTAATTCAAATTTGTAGTTTCCTAGAATCATCAAAGGCACTCAGTCATGAGTGACTCAAGCCATAAGAGAGAAAGGAGCCTATTGTCTTCAAATGTATGCATTCATATTGTAAAAATATTTCCTGGTTAGGAGTTAATCCATAACTGAAGGTGAACTTTGGATTGAGTGTGATGAGCAAACATTAGGAGAGATGGAATTTCTACTAATGATTTCAAAGATGTAAGATTACAGGTTAAAATACATATATATAAATATAAGAAGCATGAACTACAATTTAAAAACCCTTAATTTTGCTAGGACATTAAATAAAGTAACTTGGATAATTTTCTTATCTTCTCTGAGAAATCACCGGAAATAAATCCTGTAGAAAGTAACCAGTGAAAATCATTTCTCTATGAAATGTTCACAAACAGAAGGATGTGAACTTAATAAGACTTGAGATGCTTTTCTATTTGTGTTGTTGTCTCAATGACCTTGTAATAATATTGTGTTGGAGAAGGAGGTTTTCTGGCAGTCTTTATGTTCAAATTCACCCACACACCCCATGAGCTATCAAGATACTTTTCAAGTTATATGTAATACAGTAAATATTTACATTTGGCAACAATTTGCCTAGGTCCACTGACAAGCCTAGAAAATCAATATGAGGCAAAGTCTTACAAAATTCTTCAGTTAGGCATCTGTAGCTGATAAAACTCACTGAGCCCATTGTAGGCCTGGTGCAATATAAATTTATGTGACCATTTCCCAAGGACTCCCCATATGAACTATAGCTGCATTTGTTCACATCCCCACCCTGTCCCATGGAAATGTTCTGTCCCATGCCCAGCTCTGAGTATGTTCCCTGTTATTCCCCTCACTTGAAATACTTTACTCTCTTCTCTAAATCCGCTCCATTCCTGAAGCCCTACTTCTTCCATCAAGCACTACTTGCTGATTCCAGCCTCCTCTGCAGTTCTTTTGGTTTTGTATCTCACAGTATAGCTAATTTTATACTGTCCTATATTGCTACCTTTATTGCATCTTTTTGCTGTTTCTTCAACTAAGCTTTAAGTTCCTTTAAGAAAGAAGGCATGTCTTACATTTCTTCCATCTCGTTGTCTGTTCTAAGCATTAATTTTTTTCTTTTTCTTTTTAGAAACAGTCATAATTTAGGATCTGTGAAAGTTAAGTTCTTAAGACAATGATAATACACATTCCCAGCAACTGTGTTATTCAGGGGTTAAAACATACTTAGGATAATTTTTCAGTAATTTTTGTCTGAGCTATATAGTGGCTGTGTCGAATAGAAATTTTTAAAATTGTATTGAGCAATATGAATAAGAGGGGTGTAGACTCTGAAGTAACAAAAGCTTCCTTTAATCATGACATGATTTATTTAAATTAAAAAAAATCTTTTATGAAAGAAAATATTCACAGGCCATTGAACTCTTTTAGGGGAAAAAAAGGATGAAAACAAGTCAGCTAGAACGTGTTGATCTGGCCAGTAATGATTACAGGTTTACTGAATCTAACTCTCTGTCCTCCCAGTGAGAGAGTAAACAGCTTCCCACTGTGGGAGCACTGGGCCAGCCGGTTCACACGGCTGTTTGTACATTACCTGGAGCTCCAGGCTGCTTGCTTCACACTTACTGCTTTCTCTTTGAATTAAGGTGTGGTTATGCTACTACCGATGAACCCTGAAAGTATGAGCAATCCACCACACACAACTAAATCACAGTGTCACTTCTGTCTCTAGTAGCTACCCCACCTTTCTTCACAATTATTCCTGTCCTTATGAAGTCTGGCCATGGATTAAGAAGAGAGTAGACTTGCCCCATTGACAGGAAACTATGGTATTTTCACTTTAGGTCTTATAGGGTCCTGTGACTTCACTCTGAGGATATTGAGAGTTGAGAGATCCTCATTATGGTTTGAGTTTAAGTGTCTCCTTCTTGAAGAGCCCCTTTCTAATCAGCCATTCTATCCAATTCTCATACCACATTTCTGGTTTCTTTTATAATATTTATGACTAGTTGAAATTGTTCTGCTTATCATTTGTTATTTTCTGTCTCTCTTCCATTAGCATGTAAATACCACAGAGTGCACAGGAATTGGTCTGTCTTGTTTGCCACTCTGTGCCCAAGACCTACAAGAGTACTTGGCACATAATAGGAGCTCAATTAATATTTATTCAAGGGCTGAATGATTGCTTCAGATTGGACCATCTATCAGGAACACCCCTCCCTTGGGTTTTGCTGTGGGCCAGTGATATGTGACTTGAGAGGAAGGAAAGAGGCAGCTTCTGGAAAAAGCATTTTTGTATTAAAGCATTGTCAGCATGCAATCCCATTCCTATTCATTCACAGGAATCGGACACTGAGAAACTGGTACAAGGTTATTCCTACCTTAAATATACAGAATAAGAGATAGGAAGGAAGTGGACTTGAAGGTGTGAATCACTCTCCAAACATTTTTCTGTTTGTTCGGAGGAGATGATTACAGGTACTAGCAAGTATAGGTGTTCTGTAAACACTTGGTGAAATGAGTTAAAAAAGGGAATAAACAAATAGGACATTTGCCAAAACAAAACAAAACAAAACACCTGTTCTACTATATGTAAAGGGATGTGGATGTCCTTTCCTCTTTTATTCTTCAGCCTCTACTCTGGCCCTTCCTGGTAATTCAGTGTGGTTCATCTTCATACTTGTCTCTCATGTTTCACAACTGTAACATAACAGGTCTTTGTACTCAAAACTAAATGAATGCTGAAATTTCATGTCATTTTTGAATAAGTGGTGAATTGGGCCTATTGTAGAACTTGAAATGAGGGATCTTGAAAGAGCAAATACTATTAATAATAAACTTTTCTAGATCTATGTTTTCTTTCAGAGTATCATTTTATTACTGAAAGGATACAAAGATTTTTAAATGGCTCAGTAGAATCCAAGAAAGAGAGAATGTGGTCAAATTTTCAGTTAAGGGAGTTGCCAAACAAGTTTACTTATTTTGTGATATTATATGAGAAACATAGTATGGGCTTCTGGCCTGCCACTGTATACCTCTGTGACCTTTGGGCAAGGTGGCTTAGTACTTAAGACCTCAGCTTCCATATACCTGAAAAAAAAATTGTGGAATTATATTCTAAGCTTCAGTGAGCCACTAGACTCCGTAGAAGTAGTAAAGCGGTCTGTGAACAAAGACTAATTTCTACTCAGTAATGAAGATTTAATTTGGCTAAGGAACCCAGCTATCACTTTTGTCAGCTCTTCGTATTAAGATTTCATTTAAGATGTTAGTTGATAAGAAGATTCTGTAGGTCAGGTCATCTCAGGATTTCCCTCCAGTATGACATTGTCTCTGTTCTTTGTCATTCTTGTGGCCATTTGCTTACTAAATTGTTTCTGCTATGAGAAAATTATACAAGCTCTTGAGGAGATAGATTAATCCATTTTGCTACTCAGTACCTCCTGCAGAAGATTACCTAGTAAAAACTCATGGCTAAATCCACAAGTTTGAGCTCCATGTGAATTTTAATCACCTTATCAGAAATTGTGTGGTGATAGTAATTTTAGCTCTTTACACTTGTGTTGAAATAAAAATCATATTTGTGTTCTGCTCCAAGGTAAACATACATATCATCTTTAATATGTCTACATATTAACTACAATATGCACATGAGCTACTAAATTGTATCTTCCAAATAGGGACCTGCTCATGCTTATCTTGTCATAATGCTAGCTTAGGTAGCATCACGAAGTCATCTCTATCTCAGAGCTCTCCTTCACTATTTTTTTCTTTTTATTTATGAGAATTGACTATTCAAATAAAAGCAAGTTATCTCTTAGCTATGTATTCCTACTGTAAACCCCACACTATCCATGACCTAAATCCCAAATGTCCAGCAAGCTGAAATGTGAATTAGAAGGGAGACAGACTACTTTGCAAGCAAGTCTATAATCACGTACATGAAGAAAGGAAAATATTAGATTTGCCTTTTAACGTTATGCACTAATTCTAATTTCAAATTAGAAGAAACCAATCAGCACTTTTTTCAGATTTGTAATTGGTGGAAAGCCCCTTTTCTAGCCATATTTATTTCCAAATATACCAAAAAAAAAATGAAAAGCATCTGTACTAAATTAAAGAGATGTTGTACAGGCACTCGGAATATTGTTTATCTAGCAGCTAATCCCAGTTTATCTGCATGTTCACTTTGCATAACCTCCTTGTGTCCAAATTGGCTCCCTCTCCAAATTTCACCACATTCTCCATTTGATGATCACAGAAGATTTTCTGCTTACCCATCCTTAACATTTCCAGCAGTTTTATTAATAACTTTATTTATAAAGCACTTCTTGAACTCTTTTCTCAGAGGATCCATAAGGATATTATTGTCTCTCTGCAGTCTCAGAAGACATTGTACAACATTTCCACCTACTGCTTTGATTTGGAATGCTTCAGGAGAAAAGCCTGTGGACATTTACAAGTCAGTGCTCTTCCACCAGAGTTTTTTTTTGGCACTCTCAGCCAGTCCAAAATTTACAACAAAATTTGTTTCTAATTGGGCAACAGAGGATTTCATTTTTATATCAGTCAGCTTTATCTTCCTCTATTTGTGTTGTTTATATGTGGAGTTGAACAATAACTAAAACAGTTCATCCTTTTCCCCAAACCTTATAGAAGAGTAATTTCCCCAAAGAGTAAATTACATATATAAAAACACTGTCAAAAGCACAGCTGACTTATTGATGTTGTTTTGATAAATTAGAAAGCTGCATTTGGTCTATTTGAAAGGGGCACATGTGACTCTCCTGAATCTTAAACATAAATTCCTGCCACCAGGCCTTCTCATGAAATCTGTATAGTTTTGCTGATGAGTCCACTGATTATCAAAGTAAGACAGGGAGCTTTTCGATCTTATTCTATCAGGTTTTAGGCGCAGTTGATGCTGGATGCCTGTGAAGTCAATTCCTTTTCTATATCTGAATACAGTAAATTTCATTTTCCTGAGTGCTTTCAGTATGTTCATGAGAAGTATAATCAACTGAGCTGAAATTCATTTGGAATGATATAACAAAAACATGAACTCCTCATATTTGTAAAAGGAAACTCACACATACATACCAGACAAGAAGTATTTCCATTAATTTATAATAAATGTTCTTTCTGCATGTACATTTTTCTAATTTAGAACTTAAAATAGTATTTTTATGTGGAAGACTAGGATATGGTAATGTGCTTCTCTGCAATATCTAGTGGCCATGCTTACACTGGAAGAAAGAAGGATGCAGGGTGATGTGCTGGTAAATACTTAACATACACATACACATAAATGCATGCATTTAGTAGTGTACACTTTACAAATAATGCCAAAATTCACAGTGCTTTTCATTGTAAATTTCATGTAACTGATTCTCAGAGAACACTTTTGTTCATTTTTGTTGAATTTTTTGTTCATGTTTGCTGAACTGCACCTATGGTTGCAGTTCAACCACAATTTAACAAATAAAATTGATCCAAAACTACTAACTCTTTTCTCAGTAATATTATGTCATTAAATCCGTTATCTACTGTTAAAGTATTTTTCACCACAGTACAAATTATATTCATTAAACTGAAACCTGTTTCAGCTGTAACAATAGTTATGTGCCTCAGTACCAGTTATGTCTAAACTTTACTGGTTTGTCAGTGATGTGAGCAACTTTGCTAAATTAGATAATAGTTTTTGAATACGTAAAGAATATTTCCCAATTTTTTTGTGCTATTGATAATGTAATAGCTAAAGACACGACATACTTTTAAGTTTAATTTGCAGTATTAACATTTTCCCATCACTATTTTATGACAACAAAATAAAAGTCAAATCCTGATTTATAGTATTTTTCAATTTCTGTGCTGTAAATACTCCTGCCATGGTCAATTTCAAGCTACCAGTGTGATGTCACTAAACACGGGTTGATAGGGGATTCTCAACAGTACAGCACTATGGAGTATTTTCACCCTCTAGACACAATAAATGTTTTAAATAACCTCAAGAAGATAATAGTAAAATGAAGTAAAATAATTACAAAGTAATGTTTTGAGTATTACCTTATTTTTCATATAACTTTTTAATTTGTAGGTTTATATAAATACTTTAAGTTTTAATAATGATTGCGATTGAAAACAAGTTCATAAAATTGAAAATTTAACAAACAGCTCACACAGCCCAGTAGGAGTTGGCTCTAGTATATCATCAAAGGTACAGATAAAGGCTTTACGTAATCTACATTTTTGTGATAAATCAATTAGGACATTCATTTTTTCCCTTATATTTTCTGATACAAGCTTATAAGCTCAATGTAATTTTTATCTTTTCCACTATGTATAATTTGATGAAAATGAAAAATATTTATACCAAAGTTATTAGTGTTTTTTTTTATGGATAGAGTTCAAATATTGAATGTAAATTATTCTTGAAGCATCATTGAGACATGAAATATACTTGGAAAAGGAATAATTTAGATATCTGAAACTCAATAATTTAAGCATTTGCATTTTTATATTATAATTTTTGATGGATATATTTTTAATATATGTGACACATTTCTCCATTTTGGTAAACAGAGCCAAGAAGAATCAAACAGTAAGGGGCCAAAGTATAAACAGCATTTCTAATGCATAGTTATTCAGCAGTACACTTAAGAATTGTTGAGGAAACAGGACTGTAGTCCTTTTTTTTTTTTTACATGATTCTATACATCCCACCCCACTCAGATGCTTAAACTCTCAGTAATTTTTTAATGTTGATATTAGATCTGTTTGCACCAGTCCTTATGTTGCCTTTTTCTTCTTCAGTCTCCCTGTTCTATTTCTAATTTGCTATCTGCAGCCCAGTAGTACTTCAGTAACTTTTAAGTTTTTTTCCTATTTGTTGAATAGGGTAGAACTGAGTTGCAAGGCAAACTGATCTTTGCACTTCTTAGAAACTAACATTAACTAGTGAATAAAATTAAGTGAGGAAGCAACCTCTGCAACAGAATAAAGTGTATGGGCCTTTCTTCCTAGAACAGTGATCCTCAACTTTTAATACACATATGGATCACCTTGGAATTTTGTTCAAATTTACCTTCTCTTCACTAGTTCTGTAATCCTGCATTTCTAACAAGTTCCCAGCTGATGCCAGCAGAGGTAGGTAACCTATAAGATATCTCCCAAATAAGCCACTCTCTCCTGGTATCTACATCTTTGTGTACTTCCCTGTCCTTGAGTGTGTGTATACTGGTCTACTGATTTGTTTCTAAGGAACAGAATATGGCGAAATGATGTGATGTCACTCCTGAGAAAAGATTACAAAAAGGTTGTGGTTTCTGTCTTGGGCACACTCTCTTACTTGCTCTGATGAGAGCTATCTGTCAGGCTGTGAACTGTTCTAGTGTGAGAGCTACATGAAAAAGAACTATCTCTGGACTTCAGCTACCAAGAAACTATGCCTGCCCGATTGCCAACTGCTACTGACTACAGAAGTGGGCTGGAAGCAGATCTTCCCTGAATCCAGCTCTGAGCTGCCTGTAGCCCCAACTGGCATGCTGGTTGCAGACTTTTGAAGAGACCTTGAGTCAGACACACTCAGCTAATCTGTGCACAGACTTCTGACTCACAGAAGCTGTGAAATAACATGTTTGTTTTTCATTTTTCTAAGTTTTAGGATATTTGTTATGCAGCATGAATAATGAATACACCAGTGCAGTTGGTAAATGGACTACATTCTGAGTAGCAAGGACCTAGAGATGTTTTTACTTTCGTATTATTTTGGGGAAATGGATGCTGGACTGTACTATCAATGGGATGCTACTCTACTGAAACATTTGTTTCATAATTTGAAAAAAGTAAAAAATAGAGTAACTTACTATTTGAAAATTATACTTTGATAGATTTGGAGTTGCTCTCAAGGTGTCCAGTGTGCTCTAGAACTATTTAAACAGAGTTGCCCAGGAACTCTAGGCAATAGAGTTCTCTAGCAATAGAACTTTACCTCTTCTAACACAGTTTTGATTCTGATTTGGTTCTTTTTGTTCTGGTTTGTTTGCTTCATTGTTGTTGTTTTAGATTCTTTGCCAATAGTTATATTTTTGTTTAACTGATTGTTTAGGTAATGTCCATCTCCACAGTGGATACTGAACCACTAGGCCAGTCAAGGTCACATAATCTATAAATTATTCTCCATTTGGAATAGCAATAATTGGCAGTCTGATTTCATGATGTGACCATCTGGAGATCTCTATTAGGATGACAGGAATCTATTATACTGTTGGGTGAGAGATGTCAAAATATGGTGAGTTGGTCTATATTGTTTGTCTATTGGTGTGCTCATATCCATGTAGAAACATTCTATTTCTACTGACTAGGAGAAGGAACCATTGAGAATGTGTTTTCTTTATTTTCTAGTGACCTATACCTAAGACAAAGTTTCATAATCCTGTTGGTAGCTGAAATTTTCACTGCTCGTTGATAAGAAAATGAAATATTTTCCTACTTATAACATATATTAATAAATTATAAAGTCCCTTAAGAAAAAACTTTCTAATTATAGAGGCTAGTACTTGCAAAATTTAATACTCCCAGAACTTCAAGAAAGTAAAAAAAAAAAGAAAAAAGACTGAAGACTGAAAACTTCAATACACTGAATATACCAAATTTGGTAGGTAAACAAAATAAAACAAAAACTCAACAGAAATAACAACAACAAAAATTATTTACAGATAGATCTAGTTCCAAAGCATTTTTGTAGAAGAATCAAAGTGAATTTTTAAACATGAATCAGTTTAGGAATTTTAGGTTATACATAGCTAAATATCTTTTTTAAAAAAATTTCTTCAGTATAGAGAATAAACATAACTTTATTTTATTTTTTGAGATTTACATTTATTTTCTAATAAAGAGACTAAATATTAACTTCCGAAATTTCTTATACTAGTTTAATGATAAGTGAAGAGAGAATATTGAAATACTGGCCACCAATTGTTATGGATATCTTTGTTTTTCATATTAACTGTAATAAAGTGACCATATCTTTGGGTCATTATAATGAACATATTAATTTTATCATCTACAAAGGTGTGCAAAGTTTGTTTTTGGTGTGAAGATCTTGTAATGTGTAAGCTTTGCTGTACTAAAATGCTTGTATATGACAGACAGTGATTACTCTCTCCAGCTTCCCTCTGAAAGAGTAGTAAGTTTGATTAAAAATTATGGCTTATCTGGGTGTTTGGGACTACACTGGGAATAATCATGGCAAAGAACTATAACTAAAATGCAGTTTTGTATATCAAAGAAGAAAGTATTTCGTTCTTAATTAAAATTGTTCCAGAATGTGAAAGAAGAAAATGAAAGACAAAACTTGACTTGATATAGAAAATAAATATACAAAAAAAGAGGTTTATTTGCCTTGAATTATAATCTCTACAAAGAATAATTCTGAAAATAACAAAATGAGTAAAAATGTTGGTGAAATTTGCTCAGTTTAGGTGGACTTATGAGATAAATTTTCAAAGTAGCTTGTGAATAAATCACTGCTACATATATTAATGCAAAGCTAGAACTTTTTTGCCCTCTGTTGGAATGAAAATTGTTGAAGAAGAATTTAGTTTGCTCTTAACAAGAGATAGTAAAAGGTTATTCTGTATTATCTACCCAGATAGCAGAGATTCCTCATCTAACCTGCTGCCTCTGGCGTGTCCTTGCTTTAAAAAACTTTTTTTTAAAAAAAGTTGTTTATTTAAAATTGTATTCTTATGTTTCCATGCATGTATGATAATGCTTTAATTTAATAACTAAATCTACTTGAATGATACTTAAACCCTTTTAATTTTGCTTTCCCAATATGACTCTAAATCCAGTGGGAAAATATTTTAAAATATTTTTACCCTGAAACTAATTCTTTGAGGTCTTTGCAAAGGCCCCTGGGCAAGTGCCTTAGATGAAGACTGCTAGATAGCAGTAATAGCAACCATAGTAAATGACTGAGCATGCCTATGTTCCCATAAAAGTACTTACAAAAACAGGCAAGCTGGATTTAGGCAATCTGTTGCCCTGGGGTCTCAGTCTTACAGGTACTTAAAAAAAAAAAAAAAAAAAAGAAAAAGAAAAAGAAAAAAGGCACTTTCCAGTGCATTTAGCTCTGTAATTTAACTCATTATATCTTTCCTAAGGGACTATCTGACTTCTGCTCCTCTATTTCGTCATTTATCTACCTTCTCTATCCTAATGATTCACCTCATTAAAAAGATAAATACATTTTTGGCATATAAGTGAATTATCTGTATGAGTCATGTTTTTAACTTCTTTATTTTTTGTTTGAAAAACAGGCTTTGACAGAATCAAATAATAGAGCCACAGAGAGAAATTTTGTTAGACCTGGTATAAATGCAGATGGCCCAGAATAGTATAGGTAATACAGATGAGGTGAAGGAACTTAAAAATGCAACTCTGCTCTAACACAAGTTTCTGTTGAATATCTGTCTCTAATTTTTTAATTTCTTTTTACCTTTAATCACTTTTCTCAGATTTATTAGAAAAAGAAGTTACCTGTATTACATAAGAGGATATTCATACTCTAAATTTAATACTTTAAATAAGAATAAAGTTTTGTCTTTTCAGTGTGAACAAAGGTGAAGTCCATGAGGAATGGATTTGCTCTTTATTTCAAATGGCTTAATCTGATTATCTATGATTCAGTGTATACCAAGTATTATGATGATTCAATGTTCATAGTCTTACTGAGCTGTTTACATTTATTTTCCACAAGTAGTTTAATGATGTCTCTAGTACTACATATTATCAAGGACTAAATTTATGTGCTGCTATCTTTAGTCTTTTAGAAATTAAAGTGTTTAAACTGTCCCTTTGTACACCATTTTAAAAAATTGTGTTTTATTAATTTTAAATGGAATTAATCAGTCATTGAAATGATATTGTCTAAAGCATTATATTCAGTTCCAATGTAGTATTCTCTTAGAATTTTACTTTAATTAATATTGACGATATTACCCAGATATATGAGAGTTTGCTTTCCTTTGATAGTGATGTAATTTGTCACATTTATATCTATATTGACCATTTCCAGCAGAAATAATATGCAAAGACATTTAAAACAGAAGTGATCACTGATTTGTTATTTATTTAAACCAGTGATGCCCTGTGACCCAACTACCTACTAATGGGGTAGTTTAGTAATAACAGAAAGGAAGCCTAAAATTTTGGTTCTAATCTTGGTTCCATTACTAAACCTTTGCCTTGTAACAAGCCACCTAATCTTCCCATGCCTGTATTCCTGTCAGTTAGATAAAAATATTCCTTTCAGCCCTACAATGTCTTGATTCTTGAATATATATATATAGCACAGTAAAAGTATGCGATCTGTACATTTTGCAAAGAAAAGAGGTTTATTTATGTGACCAATAGAGCATAGTTGGAATGATCTTAACAGTTTTATTCTGGGAGGTGACTACATTGGTAGAAAGAGTTAGTTAACATATGAAGAAAGGGGATTTTTCAAGGTAGGGAATTTTTAAAGATATGGGAGAAACAAACACATTGGTGACAATTGAATGTAAAGACAAATTACAAAGAAGTAGTAAGCATGAACTCCTGTAGAGTCGTGGGTTTATTCTATTAATCTCCATTTTTCTAACTAGGATTATTATTAGTGTTAGGTAGTTAGTCAGACATGAGCAATGGGGAACAAAGGAATATGGGCCCATCCTAGAGACCACCCCAAGAACACTTTGGTGGTGGTAGAATTCTGAGTACGCACAAGCGTAATAGACAAAGCTATTGCCTAGTATCAATCAGTTGTCACTCTGAATGACCTCACTTGCCAATCATCTAGGAATGCCTTTGAAATCACTCCTCATGGCCCAAATATAAGGCAGACATTCCCACTTCTGAGTCCTCTTTGCTCTTTTGGGTTCTCCCCCTTTTTGCCTTTCCGGGGTCCCCCTTTTGCCCCTTTTTGCCTTTCTGGGTTTTCTCTTTGGTGGTCTTTTTGTGGCCTTTTTTGCCCTTTTGAATCCATTTTGGCCCCTTTGTGTTAGTTACAATGCTGGGACAATGTGCCTTCCTGGGGCATACTTTGTCTTTCTAAAACATATTTTTAATGAAACTATTAAATCTCAATGATCTGTGATTCTTCACTGCTGTCATTTGAAGAAGAACTGAGGAAAATGCTAACTACAGGTCTGTGCTGTCTTTATCTCTCTCCCTCTCCTTCTCCCTTACCATTGGGGCTACAACAAACTCTGATCAGCCCCAACAGTGACATTAGTACATGACAAATCAATAAGCACATGCTGAATGAAGAAATGGATGAGAGAGGGAAAAAACAAAAACAAAACAAAACAAAACAAAAAACAGGAACATATATATGTGGCAATGCAGTAGAGAATAAGTATGGATTAATTTTCTTCGGGAAAAGAAATATATGTCAGTTCAATGATGAAAATATAAGATAGATTTGAATATAGAGAGATGTGTATGGGTGGCCTATGCCAAGAAGGACATTGTAATTTGAGCCTGCAATGAGGAAAATTAGCAAAGGACTGGAGATTTCAAAGTTCATTTTACACTTAGGAAGTGACAAGCCAACCAGAGGGGCTGAGGATCTAGAATGTAGTGGAAGGTGAAAGTGAAAAGGAAATTTGGAGGCATATTATTTCTGAAGTATTGAGCAAGGGTAACTCTGGAAAATGCCATGACAGTTCATTCTATAGAAGAACTCACCACTCTGCAAAAGCTCTTGATCAGAGTATTACCTCACTGCTGTGCTCTGGGTTACTGACTTTTAGCTACCCTCAAAAGAGTGTAAGGGAATTTGATTAGCATCTCAGGCCTATTCTTTAGTGTGGACAAAAATTTATTAATTGCAACTTCCAGGAATGTTCTGCTAAACTGTGAGTAACCAGCTATTTCATTCTCATAAATCCAAAATGATAGATTCACTCTTAGGGGGAATTAGGCTGGGAATTCAAAAACTGCTCATTTGTACATGTGAAGCAAGGCCATTTTCCATTTTTCCATCATAGGGCTGAAGTGCTTTCCAAGTATATGACATAGAAAGGCCAAGGCCTTGACTCCAAATTCTTATTCTGCTCTTCCATTTCCTCCCCATAAACCCCAGTCTTATTCTTAAAATTCTCATGACAAATATGTTCTTTCTCTTGAGTTTTGACATGTTCTCCTAATTTGGGGACATACCTAAGTTCCTCCAAAGTCTGTGCTTATTCTGCCTTTTTTTTTTTAGTGGAGAAAAAGGAAGTTTGTTACATGCCTTTCAAATACAATAACATTAATTGCTCTTAACTTAATTGTTAAACACACTTTGTTTTAAATGAGTCCTTTTAAAAATGTTCTTAAAAATAGACTTCTTTTTGAAATTGTATCTTTATAGCAGCTTGATGAAGATAATATAGTAAAATTTTCTTTAAGTGATAGATGATTTAAGAATCCCATATTTCCCTTCAGGAAAAAAAAGAGATCTGGTACACCATTCTCAGGAACAAGGGTACAAATTCTAAAGAAACATTTCCAGGTACTCCAAATTCATTTCACCATGAGCAAGTTTCAGAACAACTTTAGCTATCTTTAATATACTTAACCACCTTTAAAATAATATCCTGTTATTACTTCAGAGATGCAGCTTGACCCAATTAGTTATAGCATACAGATGATTATTTATAGTTCTAACAATTAGTTATAGATGGTGTTGGATGAGAGATGCTATGTGGAACTGCAATATGATTATTAAAATTAGGAGATCACATTCTCAATTTATGTAGCTCTTTGGGAAAATATTTTTCTACCAAGAATAAGTATTTGATCTTTATTGCTATATAAAAGCTCTAAATATTTTCAGTTGCTTTTATACCTTAGATTTCATAACTTTATGCCTAGTCAAAATTAAAATAAGAGGTATCAGTTTCTGTTTGAGCTTGTCAAGAAATACTACCATCCAGACACTATTTCTTTTTCATTGTACACATATATGTATACAGATATAATCATGTAGAGAGAGTTTACCAAGTGCTTTCTCTAAAATCAACTAAGGAACAATAGATTTTATTTATTTATTTGTTTGTTTGTTTATTTATTTATTTATTTATTTATTTATTTTCCTTTTGGACTCAGTATGTTTGTGCATTTCTCTGCTATCCCAGACAGACTGGTACCCTAGAAAAAACATGGGTTTGGATCTTGAAAGACCAGGAATAAAATGCAATTCTTATAATTAGCTTCTTGGAGTTTAGTCAGTTGGACATGTTACTTAATATTTTCTGTACATCAATTATCTAATCCATAAAATGGATTACTCAGTTAGTATGGTTGGAAAAACTTCATGAGATGATGTATATAAGTAGTATACAGCCTGGCCCAGTGGTGCTCAAAATTTAGTTACCTCCTGAAGTTTATAATGGGAAGCACCTACATTAGAAAATAAGATCTCAAATTAACAACCTAACTTAATGTCAAGGAACTAGAAAAATCAATAAATCAAAGTTAGCAGAAAGGAGGAAATAAAAAAGATTTCCATAGAAACAAAACAGAGAATAGGAAAAAAATCAGTGAAATGGTTGATTTTGTTGAAGAGATCATGAGAACTGACAAACCTTTAGCTAGACTAAGAAAAAAAACAACACAAATCAGAAATGAAAGAGGGGACATTACAACTTATACCACAGAAATAAAAAGAATTATGTGAATAATAATATGCCAACAAATTGGATAACCTAGATGAAGTGGATGCATTTCTAGAAACATAAGACCTACCAAGACTGAATCATAAAAAAATGAAAAGTCTAAACAGACCTATAATGGCATTTAAGACAGTTTACCGGCCAAAATGGCACCTTGGTATATTGAATATTTGAAGCTAAAGGAAATTGAGAAAACAGCAGAATCAGACTGCTAGTGCTAAAAGACACTGTACTTAATAATGGAGTCAGGCTACCACATTCTATGAGACATGTGTATACTCAAGATTGACAGCTCACCCAAAATTGTATCACCATTTAGTGGTAGAAATAGGACTGACACTTCAATCTTCTGATTCTAATTCAGTGATATTTCCACATTAATAAAGAAGTGAGAAATATTACATTGTGGTTTGATCTCTGTGATATTAACCTTTAATATTCTGTTAACTTTCTGATGATAGTTTAGGATTGGATAAAAATGGACCATATTTTTAAAGAGAAACAATTCTGCAACTTAGATTAAACAGGCACTGACCTGTGTAAGTATCAAGAACAATTCTATTCTATTAGGCAATGTCATACTTTGATGTAAATTCTATACATTTTACAATCAAAGGTCACTCACATTTTGTTGTTAAAGAAATGGAACTATGGAGATATTACAATTATCTAAAAATAATACACCAATTCAAGAAAAATAGTTGGGAATAAAAATACATTGCTGATTTCTGTTCTTATCCTCCTGTATTCCCTTGCATGTGAAAATCACTACTGCCAAATTAATTGATTTGCAAATAGCTGTTCTCTTGCAGATAATGTTAGTATACATTCACTGTTAATTTATCACTTCTATCTTTGAAAGATCACAAATAAGGGTAATAAAGCAGATGCCTGGCATATGGCAACAGATGAGTCACCACATTTAAAAAGAGCTAGTAGGAATAGGATGGTTCGCTTTTCTCAATTATTATCACATAAGGTGAAAAGGATGGACTTAAGAAAACAATCAAGGCAATGCAATTTTAATTGGGTCCTAATTTTCCTGTAGTTTTTAAGTGTCCTATTAAAATATAGGACTTGTAACTTGCTAGTATGTTTCATGTCATAGCCATGTAGAACAGTCCATACTCGAAAAAGTCAAGCAAATAATAGGTAAGAACTTACAATACCAATTGGCAAAATATGGCTGCTGGTGGCAAGAATTATTGGAGCAGATGGTACATGATGCATTCATCAGAACATGTCCCAGACACCCAGCTTCATAATAGTACCAAGTTTTTTACTATTTTTACTCAGATAAGGCCTTATGCTAACATTACACTGAAAATGTCATCTATGGAGCATTTACAATTTTATAATTACGCATGTCTTTTATTGTAACTTACAAGTAAGAATGACACTTATGATAAAACTTTGACTAATGCCTTTAAATTTTACAGAGTTACCTTCAGATGGGCTGCTTGCCCAATGAATTAGCATCTAAATTACTATTTATTTTTCAGGAATATTCCATTATCTATTTGGAATTGGTTCCATAAATATAATTCATTAACTCAGATGATAAAAAGAAAAAGTAAATTCATTCATAGTATACTAAATAATAGCTGGATTTTATTGGACATAACTGTTTGCCATGTAATTAGCAAAGATGATGCTAAATCATGTTTTCTCTTGGTATGAATTTTCTAAATAAGGCTGTATTTGGGTTGACTTAATCTCTGTTCAATAAAGAAAACACGTAATTTCTACTCAGATAAAATCCTTAAAGAATTTTCTGAAGTTAAAACAAAACTCAAAAGCTTATTCTGTTATAATACAGAAAAAAAAGACAAAGTTATAAAAATAAAAGCTCAAACTTTCACTCAAACTATTATTAGAATTTGAGGTTATTTTCTACTAATTAAAATCTTGGATGCAGCTTAAAAATGTAATCAGTGTTATACTTAGTAAGTATAGTAAAAGAGTCTATTTTCCTTCCTCACTGTCTCCTGATTTAGAAATGTAATTTTTGCAATCACCTAAAACTTGGCATTGGTCTCTCCTAACAGTCCATATGCGCTGACTTTATAAGCTAATCAGAATGTGATGCCCATAGCTAATCTTTAGAAATAGTGATAACATCTTTCTTGGCTGGTTTTGCAATTATCAGAATTCACTGCTCAGCAAGTAGGGTTAAGAGCACCTGGAAATGGTATATTTCATTCTAAGAAATAAGCATAGTTACCATAAGTAAAGCCCTTGGGTTGATGGTAAACCTAGGAAGAGTCCTAGTAGCAATGCACTTTAAAGATAGTGGAGGTTTTTGTTGTTAACGATGTGTTTGCTGTTTTGTTTTCTTGTTTTTGTAGTCCCACACAGAAAATTTTATGTAACCCAAGTTAACTTCCATAGTGACAGCATAGGATTCTAACAACAACAATAATAGGATAAACAATAATAACAACTAGTGTTTAATAAAGCACTAGTTCCAGGCACTATGACAAGTACTTTATATACATTTTTCACCTAATCTTCATAAAAACTCTCATGGTAGATATCTTTAAATCATGCCTCAGGATTTATAATTTGTAAATGTCATACAACTGTAAAGTGATGCAGTGGGATTCAGACCTAAATCTATCTGGCTCTAAATTCTGTGTGCTTATATCCTTCCTTTCTCCTATGCAAGAGAAATGACAGCTTGTATACACCCCTTAAAAAAATCTACTAGAATATTCAACTTGACAAAAATAAAACCTAAGAATTAGAAAATCATGTTGCAAAGAAACGATATTTATTTCCTCAGCCTAAGAATTAAAGAAATAACCTGAAATATTGCATCGTCACAACAAAAATATAAAAATCAAATTAATATCTGATATTAAAGAAATGCACATAAAATGGAATATCAGACAATAACAATTTGGTTTAAGAAAGTTACATTATATCATATGATACAACGATGTCAAGCAAAAATGTAGGCTATACAAAAAATAATATATAAAACATACTTTCAACAGTGCAAAGGAAAATTACAGAAGAAAAATACTTGAATAAAATAAGACAAAAGTTATACAGTAATGGCCTCTGGTAATGTAATCATGATTTTTTATCCCCCTGACACCTTAAATTTATGTACTTATTAAAATGTCTATCAGAATCGTATATTACATTTTTAACAGAAAAAAAAACTAAATTACAAAATAAATCATACAGTCAAAAACAGAATTATATAAATAACTAATCATGGATAAGTGCCAATTGAATGATTAGACATTAATTTTTTTTGTTTTGAAAATGTCAGTATACTAATAAGGGCCACTTAGATTGCTTTATTGAGAGCATTTTGGGTAATTATAAAATCTGCATAATTATGGATTTATATCAGATAGGAAGAAAACAAACATTTTTGAAATATTTATATCTATACAAATATAACCTTCTCTCTTCCCTTGTCCCAAAAATATTTTTATCATTTTTTATTTTATTGCATACTTTCATTCCCCAGTAATCAACAGTGTGCTTTCTTGTTTATGAGTATTTCAAAACTACAGCATACTTTAAGGATCCCATAACCGAAAACACATGGAAACTATTCAGTTCTCAAGAGGAAAATTTTAAGGAAAAAAAGTATGCAAAAATATAATACAGCTTTCATTACATAACTTTCCTAAAATAACAAATTAGTCTTTATTGCCTATCCACCCATAGTCAAACATCTTAGCTCAGATTCTCTATTAATTGGGATTGATTTACCTTTTCTATCTTATTTTCATTAACTTCAATCAATGCTTATTCTACCCCCAAATTTGCTGAAGCTATTTCTTCTACTACAGTTACAGTCCTATCTAATCAGTTCTTTGAAGGTCACTTTCTAGATAGTTTTACTAATTTATTCTTCTGATACTAAGTTCTTATACTATGCTAAATTTATGGAGATGAAATAAATTTGGACATGGTTCTAAGTATGAAAAAACTTAAAATCTAGTGAGCCATATAAAAAAAAAGAAACAACACAGTACAGTGTTATCAGTGATATGACATGGGGGATAAAAAGTCAGAGTTAACTGGATGAAGTATGAAAGATAGAAGCAGGAGAAGAAGAAATCCAGGCAAAAGGAACATGTACAAATATCATGAGATGAGTACACACAGCTCATCTGAGGAACAGAGGTGAGGCTGGGGTTGTACATGAAGATGTAAATGACCAAGTCTTAGGCACAGCCTTAAATGGTTATGAAATAATTTGTTCCTTATAAAAATTATATTATCATGGGCCTTTGGAATGAGACTAGAATTTTTAATACCATAGAAGTTAAATATTGCTATTGTTTTAGTAATAACCTCGTGCTTCATTTACCTGATGGATTTGCAAGTAACTTGAAATCCATGTCTTTGACTTCATTTGTATTTTTTCTGGGACTTATACAAGAGTGGGATATAGTTGATGTTTAAAAATATGTGTTGTATTCACTTGATTACTATTATAGTGACATTTCTATATGGTGGAGAATAATGTCCAGGGTAGGTATTTAATAGTTAAATGGTGTGCAACTGAAAGTTTCTGTTTGTCTTTAAGGCCTAATGAGGAGTGAGGATTTGGAAATATGTATATTTCCTCATATAATTGGAACAACCAAGAGTTTTGGCTGGGTCAAATTTAATTTCATGCATAAAGTCAAGAGATGGCAAATAGAGTCTTATTAGACTCATTTCCAAGTGTGTGAATCACTTAGTATATACTTATTTTATTCTCAGAAAAGTTAGCAAACTTCAGTAGCACAAAATTCTCCTTACAAAAAGTCATTGGGTTATTTTCATGTAGAAGATAACCTTCCAAGTTATTTGATACTATTGACACAAAATAAATGCAATGATGTAAAAAAATTGGTAAAGTGTATTTCTCCTTAAAGAATTTGGGGTGAAATCCAAATAGAATCCATCTGTCTTAAGGCTGAAAGTAAACAAAAATAACCCAACACTTAATGTTATGAAATAGCAGAGCATTCCCAGTAATAATGTTTGGTAATGTTTGGGCTTTTGAAATTATAGTATAAATAGAAATTCTCTCCTTCTATTTATATTGACCGCTCCTTGGGACCCAGAACAACTAGTATGGAAAGTGGAAAATCTGGCTTTGTCTTTACCTACTGTAAATCTGTCTCGCTATCTCCATTTCCAACTAATCAATGTGGCCATTTGATAGTGTTCCTAGGAGACTTAATGGTTAGCGGTTTTGAATAAAACAACGTTACAGACTCTAACAATCATTTCAACCCACTTGCTTATTAATGCTAATAACGTAAAGTGGTTGTGCTATGATTACTTAAAAGGCTCCAACACAGAAAGCATCCATTTGTGAGTTCAGCCTTGTTATTTATTTATTTATTGACTACTGATGATCATAGTTCAAACTCATTTCATTTATTAATTAAATAAAAATGTTAGAGAGTTCCATTTTGTGCTGGCATTGTGTTTCAAAGCATGTTGATTTTCCATCTGGGGCCAAGTAAAGCTATGGTTCACTAAAAAGATTACTTTGTGTCATAACTGAAAGGAGTACTGTTTACAGAAGCTTTTTCACTATGTCTTTTTAACTGCCCTTTAAATTTATAGTATACATCAGTATAATACATGACAACCATTAAGATCTCAAAATTCCTGATTTTAGCCTGTACGAATCCAAATTCTTGACTAAATAAGTTTCCTATCTTCTATGAATATAGTCTGTTTTAATCTCACTTATAAATGTGAATTGTAACATAGTTGGGAAGGAGAGCAATTAAAAATTACTGCCATTGAATAACCGAACAAGTGCAAAAAAAAAGCTTACTATAACATAAAGAAATTTCATCCCTTTAAATATACTCCAAAGTATACATCAAGGTCATGGACAACAAATATGTATGCTAATAAAAATTAACTTTAAGTGATAACCCAAAGATATTATATCACTATAACATCTAAGAAAATAGTTTTATTTTACATTAAGCATATTGGTGTAGAGGATTTCATTTCCCTATGGTACTAAATTACCTTGAAGCAGGACACATGTTTGTAACATGGTGATAATTTATAGAATTTCCCAGGTTACTTAAGGATGGAAATTGGAAGGAAGGGAACTGACAGAGTGGGGGGAAATTTTAAGATCCTTTCTAGGTCCTTATTTAAATTTGGTCCCTATTAAAACAACAGATAATTTAGGTTCATCATCATGAGTCCAGTGCCTACCAAAATAATCCTTGTCACATTCTAGTTCAATTTTTCCCCACAAACACACATATATAAAGACCATAAATCTCTTAGTTATCCTGATTTACTTCTCACACATTTATTCTGACATTTCCAAATAAGGAATTGGAATGAATATTACATTACAAAGCAAACACAGAAACAAATTTTAAAAATGAAGTAATATACTCAAAGTTAAGAAATAGAACATAGAAGTTAAAATTCTATTTCATTTCATCAGGATTGTCAGGGCCATAGTTTCTGGAAAACTCCGAACATAGCCAGATTAAAGGAAAAAGAAGTGGATATTTTTCAAGAGTTAATTCAACATGTAGATTTTACTATTAAATAAAATTCTCAAAAGGATTTTGATTTTAAAAAACTAAATTTACTATAATGCATGATGATAGGGATAGTATAGCTTGATACATTACGTCCTTAGCCAAGTAGCTATAGTATCAGGCAGAAGGCTATTGTTAATAGTCACATTTATTGGACAGATACTATATTCTAGCAAATATATGCTATAAATAGAAACATTGTACTGGAACATATGTAGCAAAATGTCATATTCACTGTCTAATCATTATAACCTATTAACAACTCTAGGACTGAGGAAAGACTATAGCATATATGAAAATGCTTTGTAAACTGTGGTGTATAATGCAAAGTAATGACTCACAGGAGAAATCTTTTCTTAGACACAAATGCTAAAAAATTATTCTCCTTTCTTGAATCCTTTTCTCTCTATTCTCTCACTTAGCAAAATTGGCTCTTCAAATCCTTATTCCCATTTAAATCTAAATAGCAGAAGGCAAGCGTTATTACTGAATCCAGAATTGAAAAAAATTTACTGAATACTACCTATGACCCAGGATATTCCAGTCACTGTTTCATATTTTCATACGGATCACCAGCTCTGCCTGAAAGATGATTCTGTGAGAACAGAATTTCTGGCCTTAAGTCAGTAGGAAGGTGAGAAATTGAGGGTATGTTCTTCTAATTGCCCCTACTATGCCTTAGGTAGACCTTTCTGTATCATCTAACTGAATGTTGGCTTCCAGTAGGTTTCCACTTGATGTAAGGCGGCTAGTTGTAGTGCTCTGTTGAAATATGTTTTTTAGGACATATTTGAACTCAGCAGAAAAAAAAAAAGTGATTTAATCCATTAATTATGACTGTAGTGTATACAGGAGGGAGGAAGGACAATATTTTTATCCCATAACTGTTCTTGTTTATTAGAATTGCTCACCAAAGTATTTAGAGATACAGTAATATCATGTCACTTTTAAGTGGAAGATTAGTTAAGAATAAAATGTGCGTGTGTGTGTGTGTGTGTGCGCATAGAGAGAGAGAGACAGACAGACAGAGACAGACAGAGGAAGGGAAGAGAGAATGAAAAGGTAAATGTAAAATGTTAATGGAGAATTTGGATGAGGGGAATATAGTGATTTTTGGTATGATTTTTATAGCTTTTATGTAATGTCTAACATTATTTTAAAATAAAAGGTATTTTTAACTGCCCACCACTTATTAAGAATTCCTTCTGTGGAAATAAGAAAGAAGAAGATTAAAGCTGCAAATGCCCATTAGTGTAGCTTTTGGGAAGGTGGTAAAACAAATGCCTTTGGGAAAGTGAGTCTTTAAAAAGTTCGTATAGGGACAAAACAGTCCAGAAGGAAGCCCATGAAGTTGCTGGTTGAGTAGTAATACTAGAATATATGGTAGCCGTTTTTATCTTTTGAGTTTAGTTCCAAATTAAAAACAGAAAAATGGGGTGATTCCTTGAAACTTTTTCCAATTCTAGAATCTTATAATGAACACTAATGAAACCTAACTTTTTTCATTCTGTCCATCCAGCTTACCCATCTCGACTTGGATAATGTGATGCTTACTGCAAGTTTGCTAACTGCCAGAAACACCTTAGATACAGTGTGCCCAAGTCAAATTGTATTCATAAGTCCTCAAGCCTATATTGAGTGCTGTACCAAGAATAGTCAGAGAACTAATCCTCTACTGATTAATGCTACCCGAACCACATAGACTCTACCATATATCAATATGCATATTATACAATAATAGAAATGTCTTTTTTTCTTTTAAGTTCTTTCTTTTCACTCTGAAACTTCAAAACCTCATTCCAGAGTAGGAAAAGAAAGTAGTAAAAACTAAAGTGTGCACTTTTTTGTGCATTTATCAGGGAAGAAAAAATACTCATTCATTTCTGTGTGCTGCCAGTACCCATGAGAACAGTTGTTCCTGAGATTGACAATATCTGAGGATAGAGGATGAAATTCTGTTGTATCACTTCAAAGCAAGCAGGAAAGTTCTTTTTCTTTTATTCTTTTTAAGTCATGTGGCATAGTAACAGACACTGAAAAGATGTTTTAGTCTTTCTTTAGCACAAAACCAAAGTTCAGGTAACTGGGCTTGGCTGCTGGGAGGCAGAGGGAGAATTGGGGTTCTGTGTTCCAGTCCAAAAAAGAAATGTTGCTGATGCATTCCAAACACAAAAATTGGAAGCAGGACTAAGGTGTACTTTAATTTAGATGTTAAATACTGAATTCTTAAATAATTGGCTGGGCACTAGGGAAATAAAAGCATTGATTAGTCATAGCCTCTGCCCTCAAAGTGATTATAGTGAGGGAGGAAAAAAGATAGCAATATTATTAGCCAAGTTGAAATACATAGCTTAAAATTTGGCACAATAGGGAGGTGACAAATGGAATCATATATGTAGAATTTTATCAGACTTTCACTCTGTGGAATTATTAAGCCCCAGAGATTTATAAATGTATTTTAAATAATGTGATTTTACTACAGGAAGTTTTTTTTTCAATGAACAATATTAGTCTACTATTAAATCCTTACGTTTTATAGTGTGGCTAAAATCACTGATTTCAGTGATTAAATTAAGTTATACTTGGTAGCTCCTTGTATATTATTTCCTTGCAATACAGTTTTATCATCACTTTTTAAAATGGTAGAAGACTCAAGTATGGTTTCAGATTCTTGCCCATGAACTCTTAAGAAAGGGCTTTGTCTGTATTTGATTAATTCTTATCCATTTTGAGCAGTGACTAATTTTCTCTCTAAAAACATATATGAGCATCTTTCTGAGTCCTAATATTTTCTGCTCATCTATTTCTGCCGAGAAGGGTCATAAGAAGAGACTGTGGAATACTCTTGTAAATATTTCTGAGAGTAGTCATCAACTTCATTACCTTCTTATGGAGAACTTGTTCATGATTAACATCAGCCATTATGACTAAAATCCTGAAGGGTCAGTTGGGTTTTAATTCATCTTACTCTACAGAGAGGGTATTCCAGAGTTGAAGTGGCTAGTTCTTCCTTGAGCACTAAGCATTACAAGTGTTGCTTCCAATCAGAGATTCTCAATGCCAGATTTAGAAACTCAGGCATACTATGTGAATGACAACAAGTTATTTTACATGTAGCCATGCCTCTTCTATGAAACAGAATAAAAGGAAGAAAGATAAAGGTGAATAGTAGGAACAATTCTAGACTAATCTTTTCCTATATGTGTCAAAGAGTTAAGCCATTAATCAAATGGGAATGACAAACTAATGCTTAATGAGTGCTTACTCTTTAGCAGGAAGAATCTCAGCTATTTTTCATATACTGAAGACACTGTGTGCTTAAAGACACTTAGATGATAACAGGCAGGGCTATAATTCTTTGAATTCAGCTCTATCTTATTCTAAAGCACATTTAAAAATTTTTTTAAATAGTATTTTATTTGTTATAAAATTTTATTTTTAAACAAAATAATTTTAAATAAAAATTCTATTTATATTTTTTTCATATCAAGATACAATATATGCTTAGTGCAGAGAAACTGGATAAAACAAAAGGGCTCAACAGAAAAACAAAAACAAAAAAATCACCCATAACCCTATCATCCAATGATACCACTGTTAACGTTACAGGATATTTTATTTCTAACCTTTTGTTCTAAGCACATTATATCCAAAACCATTTTCTCTCTTCCATAAATAATTTTACAATATAATTACAATAGCTACACAAATTTCTATCATGTGCACATAAATAACTTACCTACTATTATTAGTCATTTAACATATTTCAGGTTTTCAATTATACATACTAACAAAAGTACACTCAATCTATATTTTTGTACAAATTCATTATTACTTCCTTAGTATAAATTTCCATATTTATCATAATATTACTGACACTAAAATTGCTATGTCAAAGGATATTTTTTTTAATGTAGTGTCAGGTTCACCTCTGGAGGTAAACATAAACTTCTAGCAGCAGTTGCAGGAGAGTGCCCATTTCTCCCCACCCTTGTCAATACATAGCATTGCTGTTCATTTCTCATTTTGAAAGAAAGGCAAGAAAGTCTTTTATTTTAGTTATATACATATAAACCTAGGAGGAATTTGTTGAGCTTTTATTGTATTTAACACTTGATAGAGCTTCCATCTTAAGTTATAAATCCATGACTTATTGGAGGCACACATACTGGAGCATTTTTTTCCCATAGTGAATGATATATACTTGATATATGAATGATATATAGAGTTTGTCTTTTGATGAACAACTGGAATTGCCAGTTAACAAATGCAATGAGTAGAAGTGTCTGAAAATGGAATGTTCTGTTTTGGGAGCCAGGGTAGTTCTCTCATCACTGAAGAAGTTCAAGCAAAGAATGAACTGGCTAGGATGCTAGTGGGGAATTGGTCTAGGTGACCTTTAAAATTTCTGTCTACCTTAGGATTCTATGACAATCTTTTCTGTTTCTAGAGGTGATTGACTGTCTTTTTGCTTCATCAACTGCTCTAATTGCTCTTTTTTTATACAAACAGAGCAGTCTCACTGGCTGCTGTCCTTTGCCAGTAATCTATCTAAACTGGCAGCACTGTAAATTGTGCTTTGAAGCACTATATATATAAAATCAATCCCAAAGTATTTGCTGAATCTAGAAAAATAGCTGCAACATAAGCTCCTAAGAATCTCAATTTGAAAATTATGCATTCATATACATTAAAAAATATATGGCTATAATTATAACTAGAGGTATATAAAAAAATATAGGTATGTTTTCATATATTCAGAAAATTTCTAGGGGGATACATAAAATATTATTCTTAGTAGTTGTTTGTAGGGAGTGGAAATTGGGAAAAGGGATGTGGAGAACTTTTGTTTTCTACTTTAGATCCTTTTATACTGTTTGTATATTTTAGTAACTGAATATAGCATTTTAATAATAATAATTTAAAGATTTTATGAAGATAAGAGAAAACCTGGGAATAAAGTTAACTTCACACCAATAAAAAGCCAGTAGTACCTATTTATATTAAACTGTCATCAAAAGAACTTATAGGTAGTTCTCTGAATTGAACAGCTGTAAAAGTTGGACTTTATTACCATGAGAGAGTTTTCTTCTCAATTCTAGTATCAAGCTTCGTTTGGCATCAAAACAACAAATTGTTAGTTAAATATCTTTTCCAAAAAGAAAAGTGTATTTAAATGTCTTTTGTAAAAAAAAAAAAAAAAGAAAAGAAAAGAAAAAAAAATCAAGGAAATTTAGAATAATAGCCAGGGCTAGCTATCACTGTGCTATAACAAACATATCTCACTGTTTGGGATATTGGTGTTAAAACCTTTTTATGAGTTTACTGAGGTAGGTATTAATATAGCAACAATTTTATTCTGCTCAGAAAATACATGGAAAGTTGAAGACTTAAATCTAACTCATTTCAGGTGTCCTAATTTAAAATATAGGAAGAAAAAGAAAATTCCATAATTTCAATTACAAACAAGTAATCCTGATTATTTTCTAGTTAACATAAAAATAAGCCATATTATCAATTTAATGTTTTTTAAAATTAAAAAATTTTCTACAAAAGCAGTGTGATGCTGATTGTGTGTGTGTGTGTGTGTGTGTGTGTGTGTGTGTGTGTGTGTGTATGGCATGTATGTGAATGTGATGTATTCCCTGTAATTTAGAAATGGGGGAAATAATTATTCTTTGAAAATCTGAAATTGGTTATAAGACATTAGAGGTCAGAATTGAAAACTCATCCCTAAAGACAGTCTAATAGGTCTGACTCCTGATTGATGGGATCAACATTTTGAAGAATAAGATGTGTCAGAATGTAACTGCAATGGACATGCTGGCAGACTCAGTCAAGACACAGTCTAATTTCTACCTCACTCTTGTCCTGATTCTTCACCTCAATAGTCTTCTATATTTCCATGACATGGGCCTTCAGAGAGAGAGTTTATTAGTAATATAGTTCCAGTTTTATATATCACTTTCTTATCAGAGCCAATTTGAAGGATATTAATTATTTCTTCAATTGAAGAAGAGAATGGTCTGTTTATGCCTAATCTCTAGGGACAGAATCTTTTTTTTTTTTTTAATGAGCATTCCAAAGTTTACAAATCTAAGATGTTTTTGAGCCATGAGGACTGAAGGCACACTAAATTTTTGGGTGGCCATTCTGTCTCCTCCATGTGGCATAGATCACCTTTTGCCATGTTAGCCTTTTGGTTCAACTTTTAGAGCTTTTATTAATATTATCACCTGAAAAAAAAAACAACTGAATAAGGTTATGTAAAAATGGTATATGATTGAGAAAAATTACATTTCAATTTGAAGACTTTTTATTCAATTGAAGAATGAAGTGTTCTGATTAAGTCAGAAATTATGGATAGAATTTACTTTCTGAAAGAGCTATTACATATTTGGATAATTACTTATTATAAAAAGTGAAGTAATTAAGTAATTAATTTTATTTTAGTTACTAGCTAGTTGAAGTTTATATAAGAGAAGTTACAATATAAAAGTTTATGAGATAAACATTTCTTAAGCTGTCAGGAATCTATATTACCTAACACCCCACAGTGCCTACTTCATAAGTGTGTGAAGAATGAGAATGAAATGACATACTACATGAAATCTGTTTACAATACTAATCGTCATATTGTAATCATCCAATAAATGCCAGATAATATAATAAAATGTTACTATGTACAATAAGGAAAATGAAATCTAAACACACCAAACTTATGTAAGTGTATATGTTTCATACATATAGAGACAAAGACACAGAAAAAGACCTGAGAAGATTCACACCAAACTCTCAGCAGTGGCTTTCTTTGAGGTATAGAGTAATATGGGAAAGTGTCATATTGAGGGGAAGAGAAAGGGGGACTTTTTTCTTTTTATAATATGTTTATATTTCTGGAAGTTTTATAATGAGAATGCACAGGTTTCATTTTTTAAAACAAGGAAACAATGTTTTTAAAGGTATACCAAAAGATTCATTAGTAGATATGTGATACAATTACTGTAAAAATATTCATTCACAATAAATGAGTACACTTCATGGTACTTAGATATAGGATGATTGGGGGAGTAATTTGGATCCAGCATATAGCCAGGCTCACAGTGGTTCTTGCTTGAATAAATGGCTGGGAAACCACTTATAGTGACTTAGTAAGTTACTTACGCCATTGTTCCTTATCCATAAAATGAACATAATAACTGCATATAAACATCAAGCACAATATGTAGCATCATTTTAGAAAGATGAATTGTTAAATTTTATTTTGAAGTCTCAGACTGGGACTTTTGAAATTATGTTTGAAAATGTAACTTTTTTTGTGAATTCTGAAAATACAGTTTACATTGAGTACAGTTTGGATCAGTGTGTTTCAAGCACATATCTGAGAAATTATGCCAGTGTCAGGTTTCTAGTTCTTTCTAGTGAGTTATCTAAGATCCAAGCTTTATCCTCTCAGGGAACTAAATCTCTCAGGAAACTAAAATGCTACCAATGGTAAGCTTTTAAAACTCTACATCATGAACACAATTGAGCTTGATTATTGACCCCTGAGCTTCAAACTGGTCAGGGCAGGGAATTCTTCACTAGCAGCTGATTTGAAGTAGGAAGAAGTATTTATGGAGATCTTGTTCATAGTGACAAAAAAAGAAAAGGTATGAATGCTGAGAATCAAGTGACTTTTGAATATGTGCATCCAAATCTTCAGTGTTGCTAAGACAGAGACTTGTCTTTAGTTCTTGTTTCTAAAGGGAAGTATTCTGGTAAATAAGTATATAGTTTAACATGTTTAATATTTTGAATTTCTGGAAGAAGAACAGATATATACAGGTAATCCTGGGTGTCAACATGAGCATCAAGGTACTCTAAAGCAGGGATTCCCAACCCCCAGGTCTTGGACAGATACAGGTCAGTGGGCTGTTAGGAACTGAGCTGCACAGCAGGAGATAAGTGGCTGCCAAGTGCGAGTAAAGCTTCATCTGTATTTGCAGCCGCTCCCCAGCCATAGCATCACCACCTCAGCTCCACCTCAGATCATCAGGTATTAGATTCTCATAGGAGCACCAGTCCTTGGTAGCAAAAAAGTTATGGACTTCAGCTTTAAACTATGCTACTATCCTCTGCTTGCACTGAAGCTGGGAAAAGGCTACATATAGTTAGTTTTGCTTTTGTATAGAAATGTGGTATTTATGGAAGTTCTGATGATAAGGGAGGTGCTGTGATAGTCATTCTAGTAGAAGAGGTGTCTATACTTTCATCATTTCTAAAGCCACATTGCTTATCTAGTGCTACCTGTGTAAGATCAACAGAACAACCATGTAATTGACATAATATCTATTAACTGTCATCACTTTCACTGTTTTTGAATGCCTGTGTAATAGGTGATTTTCTTATATTATTTCATTGAATTCTTACAATGCCTTAATAGAGATGCCTTTATCCCTATTTGAAAAGAAAGCTGAGTCCTAGAATAGTTATATAACTTGCTTAATGCCACATACTCATGAGTGAAAGAGCCAAGACTAGAATGTGGGCTGCTGAGAGGTGGACAGGCCCTCCTCCATGGAAGATGGGCTAAAAGTCTCCACAGGGAGAGTGTGTGGGGCCTTGGCAGCCTTCTTGGCCCTCCCTGTTGGTTGTATCCTGACTTCTTCTAGACTTGGCTGGAATCCTAGCTTGTCTGATTCCAAAGCCTGTGAAGGGTCCACCAGATCACAGGAGTCCACCACTTGAGTAGGGAATGAACAAACTTTGAAGAAGAACAAAAAAGAATGTCGTACAAAGAAAACACAAATTCCCAGGGACCCAAGAAACTCCAGTCATGAATCTCAGTTTCAGAAGTAGGATCTTAAAAAACCAAAGTCTTAGTATGTGAAAAAGTCTTTTAATGTGACTCATCACTATAAAATGGAAGGTAAAATATGTGTTCTTCTGCTATTATAGAAGTTAACATACCCATAACATTTAAAAATTCTCATAAAATGTGGTCTGTTGAGATCAGGGCAGTATGGTTATGCCATTTGTATAAAATAGAAGGTAATTATTTTTTGTCAGAATATGTTCCTCCTGTGTGTACTAATCATTCAAATTTATATTCCTAGGCAGGGCGCAGTAGTTACTGTTTTCAAGTTGTGTATAAATCCTCTAAATTCTTTTTATATGTTTCTAGCAAAGTAACATTACTACCTTTTTCTTCACTGCTGTAAATTTTGAGCCACTGTGTAAGGAAACATGTTTCAACAAGATTTGTTTATTAGATTAAGTAAGTATAATAACATTCTGTGTGCAAAATGACAGAAGCCACTGTTGGGAATCCGATTTCCTCATTTCCTTGATGTCTTTATCCCTCATATTAAGCCCTTAATTTACATAGTTATCAGCACTTGCAATTCCTGTACAAAGCACATTTGTTGTGAGAAATTTTAGCTCTATCTGTTAGTCTCAACACTTATGACTGACCTCTGCTATGGCATCATAAACCTGCTGACCTGTTGATTTGTTATCTTTCTCTAGACAGTACCTATTTTATCTTTTTATATTCCTGTTTTACCATTTCAGCTTTCTTGTGAACTCATCAAGAAATGTGTCTTTGACTTTACAGTTTCTCAATTACACACACACACACACACACACACACCCTAAGGGTTTTCATTAAAATTTTTTCCAACTTAAAAATAACTAAAATTTGAACAAATGATAGAAATCTTCTAGCCTACTTTGAAGTATGTCTGAAGTAATTATGAAGTTAATTTAATGAAATTATTATCTATTTTTGAGGGAATATAAAATAAATGTTCTTTTTATTACAAAATAAGCAAGCCATTTAACATAGGGGTAAACACATGAAAAACATTAATAAGATAAAATATCAAACCTAATATAAATCTAACATTCTCACAAATTCTGACATTTTGATTTATGTTCTGGTATTACATATGTATCTTTATGTGTATGTGTTTGTGTCTAGCCCTGAATATTGCCTAGAAAACTTTATTAAAGCAAGTGTTGAGGAATTGGGTAAGGTATTTGAATGCTCTAATACTAAGAAAAGATAAATAACTAGCTGGAGATTGTTTATACTTCACTTTTACATAGCTGCTATGCAAATAATTGTTCCAAATATGGAAATCAGGACACAACATTTTCAAATTACTTTTCATAATGGCATTGCCCTAACCATCCTGATATAATAAAGAATTCACTAAAATCCAGAATATGTCATTAATAGGTAGTATATACTTCATTCCAAACTAACCTTTGAATTCGTAAACGGTAATTATGTTGGAGGGCAAAGATATAAGGGTGCATTACACTACTAATTCCAGGTTCCAATTCTTTAGTGATTGCTTTTATAATCTTATGTATTTCAAATATCTTCCAGAGTAAATTGATGAAAATAACTTTCACTCTCAAAATAGAGGTATGATATAGACATATTGAAATAGCACTAAAACCCTTTGAACATCTTGTAATGGAAAAATGTAATGTAAAATTTATCACTAAAGGTAAAACACAGGTTTTGACAGATTATTTACATTTATTGGAAAAATATTTTGGATATTATGATGCATTCTGAAATTTAGATTAATACTATTTGATAAGTAATGCTTAAAGTCCCATTCTTAAGAAAATTTTACAAAAGACATCTTCATATAGACAGTGGGATGAAAACTGCAAACATAGGACAGTACCTCTGAAGACTGACTTTTTAAAGTAGGCATTTTGTCCTATACTCCCAAGACATTGAGGCAGGACTGGTATATAATAGGCACTCTATAAATATTTGTTGATTATTGAATGAACCCATATCTGAAACAACCCTGACATGCATCCTGAGGTGGTGTTTTTGTTGGTCCTTCAGTACTCTAGAGAGTGCTGAGATATCACAGATTTATAAACATTATACTGTATTTTGAAGGGAAGTTGTTGAGATACACACTGGAATGGGCAAAAAAGGCACAGTAGATAGAGTCAAATGATCTGAGTTCAAGTTGTGATGCTGTTCACTAATTAGCTGTGTGACCTTAGCCTGCTTTCTCAACTGTGTCAAAGACACAGTGATCACATTTGTTAAATGTGGATGAAAATAATTTCTCTTCCCCAGTATGATCTTAGGCTCAAATAGTATGACAGATCTGAAAACACTCTGTGAACTGAAAAATAGTGAACACATATTGAATGGACTTTATACAAGAAATCTGGAATCTATATCCAATTTCATCATAAATTTCCTATGCGTATCTCTTCATTTGCTTATTGTATTGTCAGATTTTCTTATATCTAAATTCAAAATAAAAATACTTTACACATTGGGAAATTTGCTTCCTCCTCAAAATGTCCAGATAATTACCTTGAATTGGCCTACTTGTTATACCGAAAAAATTCTGAAAAATTTATTTTCCATTGTTTTCAATCTTATATCCTTTATTGTTTATGGTTCTATTTGTGTTATTAATAGGGGTTTCAACTTTAAGAAATCTGACCACAGAAACAATTTCTCTTGACTTCAATTTCTTTCAACTTTTTTCTATTGGAATTGCATTTCACAGACCTCTAAGAGCATTGATTATAACATTTACAAGCAAGAGTTAAGGAAATCATTTATAAAAGTATAAAAAAGGGATGAGAGAAACAATGATAAAATCGCATGTATATAAAGAACTTTTTAAGTGTTGAGACTGCTCCCCTGCAAGTGTATGCTGTACTGTGTCAAGGGTAGACACATTCATTCTAATAGGAAAAGAAGGAAGGCTTAGTTCCTGAAAGTCTCTAGAACGGCTTGTACATGGCTAAGGTATTTCTTAGGAGTTCTGAGGGCAGGTGCAAATACTGATAATTCCAGACTATCCACAGGAAAAATCTGTGAACAACTCAAAATAATGAGTGTGAAATGTAGAGTCATGCATAATACCAAGGAAGTTAACTCAGCGCTCATGGTAGAGGGTAGAAAAGGACATAAAAAGCATGATTAAGAGGTCATTGTTCAATTTCTCTACAAGGTGGTACTAAGAAACAGGAAGAACTGCAGAACTGCATCTATTTGGTATTTATAACTAAACCACCATATCTCCATAAAAACAAATCAGCCTCTTTGCAATTATGCCTAAGCTGGGATTTTTAGCACCCACAAGTTATATAAAATGGGAGAAAACTGTCTCATTGACAAGAGACTATACCTGTTTTCAATCCCTTCCCTCTAAACTCCTATAACCAATGTTATCATTTTTCTTAATGGAAACCTTTATTAGAGTTGAAAGTTGAACACAGAACATTTGTTCTGACATAAATTTTCCTAAGTCCATACATATTAATGCTTTACATAGAAAATATAATGGTCAATTTAGTAATCTGCCTCTGCTGTTACTATTTCTATTCGCTTTTTAAAAATGTATTTGTTAATATACCATAATCATTATATATAGCAATATCTGGTTTGGCAAACATATTTTTAATAACTCTATGACATTTCATTTAGAAAAATAGGTAAGTCTAGAAAGTGTTGAAGGGGAACACAATACATGATACCAATATATGTCACTTCAGCATGTGGATTATTTTGAGCTGAAGATAAGCAATACCCAGTAGGCTAAAGAAAAACTTTGATTTTTCCCTTAACCACCCAAAAGAATTTAGATAGGGGGCCTGGTTCAGAAAGAGGGCTATATCAGAGATAACTTTTATCCAAATGACCTATCTGTATGTCAGAGCAAACATTCTATTACCAAACATCTGGTCTTCTTATTTTCCTATGAATTGCCTTTAACCCCTTTGAAGCCCCAGGCCCCTATCTCATTCCTTTTTTCAGGATGGCATATAAATCTCAATTTCTTGACTTGCCATCATGTCTTATATTTTAATGGGACTACTGTACATATTAAATTAAATTTGTTTTTCTCTTGTTAATCTGTTTTATGTCAATTTATTTGTTAGACTAGCCAAAGAACTTAGAAGAGTAAAAGGAAAAAATTTCCTCCCCAACAGTGTCTTTAAGTTGATAATAACTAGATTTTTTTTTTTTTACCCTACAGAGTTCTAGAATACACTTGGCTTGATATACTACAAAAAGTAAGTGACAAATGAGTGCAAGAAATTTGAGAGCCCTAAGTAGACAGACTCCTTGACTTTTTCATTTTGTATTTTCAGCACCCAGTTAATTACCAGGTGTAGTAAATGCTTAATAAATACTTATTGAATAATATGTATAACTGTGTATATGCATTTAGACAATGAAACATATAGTATAAAATCATTTCTATGACACATGCTATATGAATATATACACATACACATGCCCATGCATATATATAATTTCAACATCTAGGTATTCCAAGTAGGAAGAATATAGACCGGCTTAAAGATTTTCAAGAAGATTTTTAGAATGATATCCTCGAGCCCTTTGTGGATAGTGTGGTGAAAATTCTGTACATAGGACATGATCTCTGAAGACTGGCTTTTCGCACTAATATATTTGCCAAGATTACTTTATGCTGTAGAATTTATTCCCTCCAGAGTGTTCCAACTGCAGAAAGAGAGGAGCTAGGGAAACATCTCTGGTTACTTTTTAATGCAAAGCCCAGAAGGGCAGGATCATTTATGCAGAAAATCCTTCTCACCATCCTTTGGGTGACTGAGGCCCCTGTTTTAATTTTCCTTCTCTTCAAGCTGTTAGAAAATGCTGCTGGTTTGTGGTCATTTTCTTCCAAAGATTTAGGAAGGAATAATTTCCTACAACCAATTCACTGTACAAATAAACCAAGGTCCACAGAGGTGAAGTGACTTGCACAAGAGCTTATGGCAAATAAATGTATTGAGAGGCATCCAGAATAACAGAATATTCACTGACCTTGTACTAGTAGTCCCATCATCCTATTCTTAGGCTAACATTTGCAAACAGCACAGAAAACAATTGCAGATCAAGGGCTGGTAGGGTAGATCATGGGGGAAGGGTAGGAACTGGTCATTAGCAAATCTCTGGGCCTGAGGATCACCAACTCTCTTGGAACAAAACAGGGTAACAAGCTATTCATAAGAACTTCAAGGACGAGTGGGCCATTGTTTTCAGAACCAGCTGTGGAGAATCAGCTTAACTGTGGCCTTGGAACAGCTTCGGCTGTTCCACCAACTGGCGGAGACAGTAGTGGTGGAAGAGGAGTGAGCAAGGAAGGAAGGCGGCAGGAACCCGGTCGCGCCACCTTTCGGCAAACCAGGAAGTATTTTTGTAGTTAAGTGCAATGGACTGAGCCACCTTTTGAACTGAAAGTGTGAACGGCTCATAGTAGGCCCCACAAGGGTGTAATCACTGCAAATCCTCAGCGGGCTAAAGTTGAGAAGGTTGCGGACTGACAGCAAAATGATCGAGGCTGGGAGCACTGAGTCAGAACTATCAGAAACTTCACTGGGCAGAGCAGGCCCTACTGTCTTATCAAACCTGACCAAGTGAAGTCCGGGGTAAAGAAACATCGCAGCAGCTGCGTTCAGATGCGCACCCCTTGCGCACTTTCCAACCCCTTATTTTCTACACGTCCAGCACTCAGCTCTGCAGCCCAAGCTACCTTTTCTCCCTGGCCCCATCTTTGGATTGCCGCGTCTTTCAGCCAGGGCTCCCATTCCCACAGCTAGCGCCGCACACTTACCATCTCTTGCCTGAGGAGGTGAAGCTTGGTTTCCAGCCTCTCCAGGGTGCTGGAATGGCTACGTTGTGGGGAGCCAGAGGTTGGGGAGGACGAAGAGGAGGACGATAAGGAGGGAGGGAAGCTGCAGCTGCTGCTGCTGCTACTGCAGCCTGCGCCACCTCCGCCGCTCCCCCCGCAGGGGTCCTTGTCCCTATTCAGGGGAACCGACTCCTCCCCACGGAGCGAGCGCACAAGACTCTCCGGTACTTTTAGCCCTAGCTTCAGCTCGATATCTCTGAGGTCTGGTAGCAGCCCGTCTTCCATGACTTCTCAAGAATGATGATAATGGTAATAAAACGCTGCAGATGAGAGGCAGCAGAGGCCTTCAAGGGTAGTGCAAGATCTGCTGAACCCTCCCGCCGCCTGGGTCTCTATCTTCGGCGGAAGATCGAGTGCCTTGTCCGCTCCATAACTGGCTGCGCGATATCAACCTTGCAATCTGCACAGGACGTGGCGGGTCGCCGCCGCAGTTCCCTGGGCGCTGTAACTCCTCTGACTCTTATTAAAATTATAGAGACCACTTCATCCTCTTCCTTTTCGGCCACTCCACTGCAAAGTTGAGTTAATTGATATTGCAGAGATGGGGAAAATACAAGTAGTATAGACCTAAAGAAAATGGAAATGAAGTCTGTTTTAGCGTTAAGGGGGAAAAATCACATAAAACTGTCCGTTCACATCTCTGCGCCATTCACTGACTGCCCATCTGGTACCATGCGACACAATATAATATGGACACACTCCAGCGTCGTTTCATTTTCCAGCCATAAATCTCCAAGCTTCGGAGTATCCTGGATTGTCAGAAATAATCTCTGGTCGGTGATAGAGGAAGTCGGTCGTGTGCATGGACGCATAAAAAATAAATAGTTTAGCAGGAGTTTAATGGCTTCCTCGATGCAGCAGAAATACCTTTCTCTCCATTTAGCCCTTTTGATCCAAGTCCTTGTGTTTGTTCTTCCGAGCCTCGGAAACTTTAAACTCCTCTGGCAGGTGGACCAAACCAGGGCCAACCCCTATACCGTATATCACAGGCAAGAAGAGCAACTGAAAATTTCCCACCCCTGCTAGTAGTAGGTTCAGAGTTGTTTTTTAGTTGGGAGCTTCTAATAAGGGTTCAGTTTTCCCTGCAAAATCCCTGATACCTGCAACATTCACAACAGTTAAACGTTAGAGGCAGAAAAAATGACTTTAAATGTGGTGTCCCCCCCCCACCCCCAATCTTCCTAGGGCAAAAACCTAGCTTTAGAAGCTGTTCCCAATAATTTTATAATTATAAAAACTGTAAACATATCACTAAAAGTTCAATGAGAATGTACAACCTAAATTCATCATCTTCCAAATGTGTGCCACTGCAAGTAGAAGTGAAGAATCAAATAGCCAGAGTAATTTATATGACTACTAAAGATAGCAGTGGATTTTAAAAAGTGGGGAATTGTTGAGATATTTCTACTTTAATTATGAAGGAAAAATATTAAGTATAATTGATGAAAAACTTGTCTTCCATAATTTATAAATATTTTAACCATTTAGAAACATGCAATCCATTGACTTGAGATACTTCTACCAAATTATTAGGAGCTATATTGATTATAGGTTTAATTCAACATTGAATTTGTGCTAATAATCTTCAAGTAGAGGATACTGTTCAACAGAGTAAACTCCTAATTTTGGGATTCCATTGGAATATTTCAAAATATGGCCCCTCTATTTTTGGGACAAATAAGTATTTGTGTTCTTGGTCGTCCTGAGCCTCTGTTCTAAAAGACATCACTCAGGTTTCACACTTGTAAACTCATAGGCAGATACATCTCAGACATTATTTTTTTTTTAGCATAGCCTCATCTAGGAAGCCTATGGATAGGAAACAGGCCTTCTGAATGAAATATTTCATGTTAGAGAGAAAGTTGCTGAAGTTCTCTTGTCAACATGTCAGAAATTTGTATGTTATTTCTTACTTTTAAAATAGTTGTAAATGAAGTGGCCATTTTAAAGATGGATCAACGACTTATGGAATCAAAGGAGAACAATGCTAAATCTCAACTCACTAATAACACTGCATATTTTGTCCTAAATTTGGAAAACCACAAGCTCATTGAATAAGAATTGTACTGTGATATATAATTGTGGGAGGCTTGCATCTCAGTCAAGAACAGTTTTTTATTATGAACCCTTACTAAGTTCACCACAAGGCTGGCTGAGAAGAGTAGCTGACAGATGCAGTATCTACCTTGAATTTGGTCAATAAAAAAAGTTTATTGTCAAATTATCATCAATATAACCTACAAAAAAGGAACATCTTCTTTGCTAAGTTACAGACAGTAAAATTTATATTCAATACTGATAACTCAAAAATAGAAAGCATTTTTTGTTTTTTAATATCTACAGAGAAAACTCTGAAATTAAAAATATGACCTGTGTGGAAAGTAATACTTTGTGCCAGTGCAGTATAAAACAAATGTAAACTTTGTAAGAAAAGTTTAATTATGTTAAGACTTTAAAATTTTTTCATTTTAATGCTTATGACATTTTAGTTTAAGATAGAGATATTTTGCATGCCAAATGCTAATTTTCAAAACATTAGAATCATGAAACTCTTATTAGGCCTCTAATAGATTGTGTTAACCTTGTCATTACTGCTTTATGGGGTGTGATCTAAGAACAGTCCTTATCCAAAATGTTAAAAAAAAAAAAAAATAAGGGTCTTTTTAACCTTTGAGTCTTGAGAATATTTTTTTGTTTGTTTTTAAAATTCTGTGATTTAAAAAAAAAAATGTGTGCCTACGACCATGCCACCCGGAACAAGCCCAACCCCGTCTGATCTCGAAAGCTAAGCAAGGTTGGGCCTAGTTAGTACTTGGATGGGAGACCACCTAAGAATACCAGGTACTGTAGATGTTTAATAAATAAATAAATAAATAAATAAATAAATAGATAGATAGATAGATAGATAAATAAATAAATAAAGTGTGAAAGGTTTAACAGTTGCTGTTAGGCTGACCTGGTAACTATACATCTTGATTTGGGGAATTAATTGATAAGAATTTTCAGTAATAGGTCAAGGATAGGTAGGGGCTTGGAGTAGGAGTCAGCGAGATCATCAATGAGAAAAAGAAGGCACATAGGGAGAACTGAGAAAGAAATAGGGAAAAACTCTAAGAGCAATTATTTTATATTTCTCAGAGCCCTGACTCTTAGCAGCACTCTCTTCTTGTTTCAGCCTTTCTCATCCATCTCCAACCATCTTTTGTTTCCTTCATTAATAGCATCTCCTAGCAACAACCTAAATTTAGGGTGTTTCCCTAATCCTAATATATTGAAAAGTAAAATTATGAAAGTAGTTATTATATTATTGTGTTTATGATATATGTTTTTAGACTCAGACTACTTTATATTCCTTTTCTGAATGCCTTATGTATGAGCTGGATTTGCCTTTTTTTTCTATTTAGATTGTCTGAGGAATCTTAGGATTAGTATTAAACTATGGAGAACTTTAAGAGACTGAGCTTCTTCCACAGTCAAATTGTGCTTACAGAGAAGAAAAGAGAGTCTCTTATTTATCATTAAAGCAAGCCCAGTGGCTAATTTAATAGTATCATTGTTGGACCCAGATGACAGTTTTTAAAAGAATGTCTCAGTCACAAAAACAGTGATATGAGACATGCTTTATACATTTCACACTTAGAACACTTCCTGGTATGAGACACAGTGGTTAAAACAAAAGTAGACTCAGCAAGACTTTGTACGGTATGAGTAATGCCACTTCTTAATCTGCTGCTAGCACTGTGGTTTAAAAAAAAAAAAAAAGAAAGAAAAAAAGGCCGTATACCTACTTTCTAGCACTGACTGAAAGTTTGCAGCATTCCCAACTCTTGCTAGCACAGAGTCTAGGGCAGATTCTTCAATCTGAGGCTCTATTTCCCACAGTACAGAATGATTCCAGGCAGTTTATAACCTCAAATTACCTTTAAGAATTTTAAGAAGTAACTTATCTAATTAGTATCAGCTTCTTTGGATCTTTGTTTCAAATGTATAGAGGTGCTGTTTTTATTAATATTATTTTTCTATTGATAATGTGCTTCACAAGAAAGATATCATAACAAAACTAGAGAATGTTGATCCTCTTCACACATAGTGGAATTGTATATCTGCTAAAGCTACAAAGATTTTACTTTGCCTATTTATAGAGCGATTTAATTTACTTATAATTTTGTTTCTGGGTTGGGTTTGTTTTACAGCATAAAATTATCTAGTTTATTACTAACTTGAGCAATTTACACATGTGTATGCCATATATATCACTGTATTTCTCTATCATCTATCTATCTGAAATGTCTCTCCCTATGGAGCATAGATTTTTTAAATAGTGCTCTGATTAGAATCTAATTAATCTTTATAATCAAAGCTAAGTACTTCCCTGGGAGATTTAGTAGACAATGCTAAAAGTAGGTCACCAGCATCTAAGATAGCCTTATCCCCTCTCCACAATCCCTGTCAAATCTCTCTGCCTTCATTATTTGTAACAGAGTCCTTTATTTGCTTTTACTTATCTTGCTGAGCTGTGCATTCCTACTGAAAGGTGCAGAGCAGGGCCCTGAAAAGAGATTTCTTCAGTGAAGCTAACCTGTGTCTGTTCCTCTGTAGCCATCATCCCCTTTTGGCTTATAGAATAGACTTATAGTTTATTTCATTGGCATGCTGATAAGTTTTTACAACTGTCTCTCTGAAAACGTAAAAATAACCAATTTATTCATGGTGTAAATATTCTACCAGAGCTGATTTCAAGCTACCAACATGAGTTAGGAAAAGAAGGGCAATATACAGCATTATACAGCATTTCCATGTACAGATACATTATATATGAATAGCCTCAAGAGCATAGACTGTAGTAAAACATAGTCAAATTATTAAGAAATGATGAATTTTGATTTTTTACTTTGTTTTAGTATAACTTACCTAATTTAAAACTTATACAGTATAATTTTAAAAATAATAGCTGTGTTTAGCAATCAACTGGAAAAATTCCTAAAAATTTTACAGTTGGCTTCTGCAACCTGGTATAGTCTGGCTCCAGTGCACCTGTTTTATAAAATATTGGAGGATGATTTTTAATTTTATTTAAGAAATAAAATACAAGTTAAAGCCAGAAAAAGCAGTGCAGTTTTAAGTCTAATTGTTGGGCAAAGTGATAATTTGAGAAGTAAGTTCCAAAGTCAAAAGCAGGAACATTAGGGAACTCATAAAACTATGTGTTAGTGTCCTTGGGCTACCATAACAAAGTACCACAAAGTGAGTAGCTTAAAAGAATAAAAATATACTGTTTTAAAGTTCTGGAGACGAGAATTCCAAAATCAACATGGTAACAGGGCCATGTTCCCTCTGAAGCCTTTAGGGTAAGATCCTTCCTTGCCACTTCCAGCTTCTGGTAGCCCCAAGTATTCCTTGGTTTTTGGTAGCATAGCTCTAATCTTTGCCTCTGTAGTTACCCAGCTTCCATCTGTGTCTGCATCCACATTTCTTATAAAGACACCAGTCATATTGGATTAAGGGCCCAACCTACTCTAGTATATCTTATTTTAGCAAATCAAAACTTCAACAACCCCATTCCCAAATAAGATCACATTTGGAGGTATCATAGGGATAGGATTTCCTCATCTTTTTGGGGATACAGTTCAACCCATAACACTGTGGAATGGTGTTTGGTTTTGGAGTACACTTCAGATATGAGACTGAATAATATGAAAGAACTAGAATCTTCTTTTTATTTGGCAAATTTTAATATTTGACAGAGAAGTATGGAGACAGCCTTGAAGGCTTAAAGGAAAGAAATAGATAACAGTCTTTTTTCCTAATTAGAAAAAAAAATATATTAAAAATGACAGACTAGTTTGCCTCTTTATAAACAATTACCTATGCATCAGCTATTTTTTGGGTATGCTTTTATAGGCTAGAAAACTTTGATCTCAAAGATATCCTTATCCTGTAGTCTGTGTCATAGTCATGAACATAATTCATATAATTCACCTTTGCTATCTTTCACCAAATATCTTGATAATTTCTAAAATTGAATTTGAGGTGGGCTCCAACAATATATACAATAAACATTAAAATAGACATAAAAGACTTAAAGAAATATTCTGTGTCCTAGCTTAGGGACAATCTTACGAATTTGATTTGAAAAAGACTTGACAGATTTTACTTGAAGTGTTGATCTTATACAACATGGAAGCTAAGTTGATAATTGATCTATATTGATCTAGAACCCCAGTGAGTGTAGAGTAAAGCAGTGGTGAACAGTTACAAAGAGGATGGTGTCTAAGAACTTTAGAGAGAACTATAAGATTCCACAAAGGTTTTAACCTGTAGATGTGACATATGCCATAAAATTCCCACTTTAATGTCATGGCTTCATGATCAGTGCCCATTTCTGGCAATGTCTTATCAATATCTCAGTTCCTCTCCACATTTTAGGCTTCTAGCTTCTCCTTATCCTTAGTGTTATAGGTATGGAAGGAAAGGCAGAAATGCCTCTCGGAGGTCTTAGGAGGAAGAGAATAAGGAATAAAGTTTTTATGCATTTTTTCATTTGAAAAAGATCACAAATATTCTATGTAAAGACACACATGAATAAGTTGTCATTATTTGGAAGTTAAAACTCAAGAACTCCCCATATTGGAATTGCAGATCTTAGTCTTATGAGTTAAGAGCATTACTCTGCAGTTCAAAGTTAGCCTTCTTAAGCTGTTAATTACTCTTGCTGCATTTATGGAGAGAGAGAGGAGAGGGAAGAGGGGAAATATTGAGAGAGAAATTGAGAAAGATTGAGAGAGATTGAGAGAGGGAAGAGGATGAAAGATAATATGAATGTGATTTTCTTTCAGAGGTACTATTGAATGAGAATACTTCTGTGACCACAATGAGATATTTTGAATGTGTGCACATTATATAAAAGATAAATACTATAATTATGTCCTCAAAATATTAAGGCAGATGGTTACTGATTGTTATATCCATTTGATGAATCTGCAAGAACATTTTTTGAAGTAGAAAAGCACTTTTAAATCAGAGTAACACAAATAACAGTTTATAAATTAAAGTGGAGGAAGCTCTAAAAATTCCTGGCTACAAAGAAAGTTGTTATGTATTAAACATTATTTTATGACAGACTCTTCACATGTTTTGTATTATTTAATCCTGATAACAACCCAGAGAAACATTATTAGCCCTACAGTCATAAAATTAACTTAAAATTCCAAGAGGTGAAATCACTCATGCAATGCTCCACTGGCATCAAGTCCTAGAGAAGGTGGGATTTGCCCCATTATATTTTACTCCCAAATTTATGTTGTTTTCATTACTTATAGATGGACATTAGCCCTCCTTCTGAACTGTTAAGGGGTTTCACTGCTGAACATATATTTTTATTTTTTATTTATTTTTATTATTATTTTTTTAGGCGAGGCGACCTTTGGTTGATCTCACAAATTGCAAGGACTTTGTCAGCTTACAATTTCTCATTTTTTATTTTATACACCTACAGTACCTGGTCTTCCTGAGTGGTCTCCCATCTAAGTACTAACTGGGCCCGACCCTGCTTAGCTTCTGAGATCAGACGGGATTGGGCTTGTTCAGGGTAGCATGGCCATAGACTGAACATATATTTTTGAGAAGCCAACATCAACTTAACTTCTTCTGATGTTTTTGGGGAATTCATATTCCAGATAAGGTAAAGATAAAAGCTAAAATAGATTTAAAAAAAGATAAGTGCATTCATGGAAGATTCATTTATAATGAATCATTAAGGAGCATTAGGATGTTCTAGAAGGATGTTCCCATTCTCCACCTTTGAATTCATATGAATTATCACTTTCTCCTCTAACATGGGCCAGTATTCAAAACTGAATATGGCATTTGATGGAGCCCAGCTCTAAATAAATATGGGAATTGATTCTTTGGGTTATAAGGTGATGGCATTAAAAGAAATGAAAGGGGAGCAAAGCAGTCATTAAAGGTGCTGTATGAAAGCTTGTGCAATAATCAGAGCTGGGCAGAAGGGTTTATGACCTTGTGACCAGTGAAATTTCTTGCTGGTTTGATGTGGCAAATGCCAAAGGTGTGGCAAATGCCAAAGGCATGGCAAAGTCTTGGTGGCAGCGGGGAATCCAAGACACCCTGTGTCATTCCAAAAGATAAAAGTAAGAGTGCATTTGCTCAGCTTCTTTTCTCTTTTTCTCATCTTCTTATACCCAACCCATGTGTTTTGGCTGATTTTGTGGTAGCTGACCCTCAATTCCTTTGGCTTATTATCTTAGGCTGTACTTTGGTAGTTCAAACACTTCGGTGTTTAAGAACATTGCTAAATTCTATTTAAAGATCATTATGCTCTACTAGAAAACTTTCATATGTGGATTGCGTTTGTGAGTCAGTGCCGGGATCAGTTAAAAAGATGTGATTATAAATATCTGAGGTGCCATAGCACAATATATGATCTCAAGAGAAAGAGAAGAAGGGAGGGAGGAGGGAAGAAGGAAAGAAAGGGGTGAGGAGGAAGAGAGCTAGTGTGGAGAGAGAGCGAAAGAGCTCTTCTGACAGGTAAAAACCGGAGAGTTTCATGCAGACAGATATGTACAATAGCAACAAAAGCAACCAATCTCATTTAACAGCTGTGTAGAAATTTTGAGCAGAAATGTCTCTCATTCTCATTCTCATTCTCTCTTTCTTTCTGTTTTGGTTTTGAGCTAGAGATGATTTAAGGGGAAAAATGGGATTCCACAAAGACAAATTTTGATTACTTGTAAGCAAGAAAAACAGAAAACAAAGCATTTATTTATCTTTATTTATTTACTTAATTACTTCAAATTTAAAAACACCTGAGTTGTGCCTATATCTGGGGTGAATTAAATATACTATTGGTGTACATGTAAATTGGTAACATTTTTAGAGGGCCAATGATTAAATTTTAAAATCAGACATATGTTAGACTCAGGAATTCATTTTCTAGGAATTTAATTCCAAAAGGTAATAAGTAATTGTGGAGAGATTTCTTTACAAATATGTTCAATACAAATCCCCAAGAAAAACAACCAAGCAAGCAACAGCTGCTACATAAAGGTCTTGCAATAGGAATTAGTTAAATAAATTACGTGTAACCCTACTTTGAACAACTTGGCAACCAATAAAAGGGAGGTGATAGAAAAATACTTAACAGCATGGGAAATATTGCTAATATATTGTTAACCAAAAAAAAAAAAAAAATGAAAAAATTACAGGTGTCAGCAACATGTTCAAATATATATACACATATGTGTATTTATACATACACATATACATAGATATGTATAATAGTCATCTAAATTTATATATAATATATATGCATATTTAGCAAATAATGAATAAGCTGTCAATGTGTCATGAGTTATGGGAAGTTTAATCTTTGTGTTTTTCTATTTTTATTAACTAATTATAAGAGAAACACAAAACATTGCTTTAAAATTTCTTTTTCATGCTTTCCATTTTTTTGGTTAAATTTTTGTGCATACATTTTATAACAAGTGATTTTTTTTTAAACTCTAAAGAAAGAAATTAAGTGGAACAATTTTGAAGGGGAATCCTGGGTGTTTTAATAAGTACAAATGTTATTTACCCAATAACTCTATTTCTTAATTATAGAGGACTTTCTAAATAACCTTTGCTAATGCTAGATATTAAAACCCTAACTCTACACAATAATATTCTTGTTCTCTGGCTACTTACATGGCAAATTTGTGTTCTGCCTTTCCCATAGTGAAGTAGGCTGCCTACTCTGGCACAATATAGATTTTGGAATAACTCTTTCAAGTAGAGGGCAAAGGATAACTCTAGAAACTGAACAGGATTATTGCCTGATGCAACATGGAATAAAAGTCAAAAGCAGACAGACTACATGTGACAAAATAATGAGCCCTTTATATTTTGAATAAATGATCTAACAAAATTATCTTCCCCACAGCACTACCACTGAACTTTTTTTTTAAACTGCACCTTTTAATTTTAAATATATTAGCCAGAAATGAATTCAATCTGTGAATGTTGAGGAACCCTTTAGCCTAATTTGTGTTATGCTGTGATGGATAGCAAATAACTGGGTAGGAAGAACTGAGATATAAGATTATATTATGGGAAAGGGTCAAAATCAAAACTGGAAGTTAAGGATCTGTTTAGGAGCTGTGTTGGTAGAGATAGATGTGTTCCTTGGTATGTGTATTTGGGTGTGAGAGAGAGTGAAAGGATTGAAAGCTGATGGGTCAAAAATATAACTACAGGTACTACACAATTTTCTCTGTGGCCAACCCTGAATTATACATGTCTTACACATTAAAAGTTTGCAAAAATCTCTGTTCACTGAATCTAAATATCAGTCTCTGTGAAGAATTTTCCAACTCACAAGAAAATTACATTAAGTCCTAACTCAATGGGCTTTCATCATTTATTAATATTCATTTCCTAAGCATATGTGAGCAGCTTAAATTGAATGATTTTTGGTTCTTGTGTGAGAATTGCAGCAATCTATAATAGATAGACCACAGAGTGTATCCATTTCTTCAATGCGCCATCAACTCCAGACAGATTTCTCAGGCATTTGGGTCAGAGGGTCATTAAAAGAATGGTTTAGTTGACATACAACCTGACATTACATCATTCCAAATCATGTATGCATAGAGATTATAAAGAAAGATTTGCTAGTTTGATGGAATGTAGACTCTGTTTTATAGAATTTAGTTTCCTGATGTAATATAATATCTTTGTACTATAGTACCATTCCTAATTATGTAAGTATACTTTGTTTAAAATAGTATATAAAGGCCAAACCATATTTGATTAAGAAGGCTTTCAGTGCACATTATTTAAACAGGCATTTTATATAGCTATAGAAGTATATAAAAAGAAGACACAGGAAATAATTAGATGAAGTCATAGTTCAGTCTTTTAATCAATTCTCATATACCCAACACTAAGGCTTTTTCCTCCCTTATCCTTCTGCTCTCCAGTTAAGTCTTCCAATGAATTTTCTATTAACATTTGTTTTTAATTTCATTCAGAATTATATTTATTTTGTTCTGCTTCTATTTAAATGATGAAGAGATAATATATGAAAATTTCAAATTGTAAGTGTTAACTTTAATAATCCTTTCCGTGTTCCCATTTACCATTGCTCTTTTCAACCTTTCCTATTACTTTTCTCCCTCATTCTGTCCTTTTTATTCTATTTCTCCTTTACTTAACCTTGCTGCGTTAGAGACCTCTAGTTTTTTTTCTTTTCTCCTCCTCTTCCTTCTCTTCCTCCTCCTTCTCCTCCTCCTCCTTCTCCTTCTCTTCCTCTTCCTTCTCTTCCTCCTCCTCTTCTTTCTTTGCTTCCTCCCTCTCTCTTTCTCTCTTGCATTTACTCTCTGATTTTTGTCATTGTATTTAAAGACTAGAAATTAGTGGTGTCATGCTGATTAAAGTAGGTATCACACTGTTTCCTTTTAATAATGTTAGGTAGTATTTGAGTACTTTATATTTCATCATGTTTTCACAATTCTAGAAGGTAGGTGATCTTATTGTGCCCATGTTTCAGTTTGTGACCTAACTAAATTCTGCAATATTCCCATGGCCACACAGCCAGGAGCTGTGTTTATCTCAAGATGAACACTCTTCTGGTCTGATTCCAGAGTCCATGCACCCAATCATTATTGAATGCTTGCTCCCCTTTTAATCCAAATCCCCCATGTGATCAAGTCCCTGTCTTCTACTTGGTTCTTGCTCTTTGTAGCTCTGCTGTAATTTAGAAAGCCGTATATCCTTGTCACCCAGCAGCACTTCTACGTGTTCAGCGTCCTTGTTCTTCTGTTTGCTGAAGCTTGTAAAACAAATCAGTTAGAAGGGTAAAGTATGTCTTCTTATTTTATAGTTAGACAAATAGAGGTACTGGGTTGACAGAAGAAAGTTTAGCCAATCCTAGGATTCTTTTTTTCCAGAAAATAAATTCTACATTCTCTATAGTTTTGTTATCTTCCATTTCTTTGAAAGTGAATATGAGAGAGTAGCATTCTTCTATAAGATGCTAGAAAGAGCAGGTAAACCACCTCTACGTGGATCAGGAATAAAATTTATACCTCTGCCCCGATCTCTGATTTATAACATATAACATTTGACAGAATTCTAAGAGTCATCTTTTTTTATCCTCACAATGTGATAATTATGTGCCCTTTTAATATTTTAAGAAACTTAAATACCCAGATATGTTAAGTGACTTGAATATAAAAAGCTAACATCTAAGTACCTTTTCCATGCTTTGCACAGAACTACAGGCTTTGCTTATTTTATGTCTACTACTTCATGTTACATTATTAAATCATCATGTCCAAAATTAAATTTGTCATTTTCCTCAAATGAGCTATTTTCTGTTCTTCCTTATTTTAATTTATGATACCATGATTTGTGAGCTCAACCCCTCTCATACATTTAGAAATGTGGGACTATTCACTATGTCTCTGTCCCTTTTATATTCAGTTAATCATTAACTTCCACTGATTTTTTTCAATAAAAGATTTTATATTTGGTGACCCTGCTATAGTTCATCACCCCATGATTATATTATCATAATTGAATCTAAACTGATTTTCTTTCTTTAATGTTTCGTTTCTCATCTGTCTACCTTGCATGATATTATTTGCAAGTAGTTTTTTCTAAAAATGCTTTTCATCATCTTAAGTACCTGTAATGGCTCCACTGTCTCTAGCTTCAATTCTAAATTATTCTAACTTTTACAGTATGATCTCCACAGCACAAAAAATACCTTTCCTATTCTACATATTGTGCCATACCATCATAAAGTAAATTTCTTGTTTCTTAGTTAAAATAGCTTCCATGTCACATAGTTTCATACATACACTGCCCATTTTAACTACTCTGCCTTTGCTGATAATGTTTTTTTTTTTTGTCTAGAATGTCCTACTTTTTCTCACATTAGAGTCCATTCTTCAATCACCAAACTCATTCTTCCCTCCTTTCAATTCTTCCCTTTTTACTTTCCTTTAATAGTCAAACATTGCAATTTCTACTATGTGTCAGACATCACGCTAAAACAAAAACAAGGGATAAATGTGAAAAAGACATAATCCTTATGCTTAAGGAACTCACAGTTGAAGTAACCAGTGTCCTGCAACATAACAACCTCATATAAGAGTTGCCCCTGTGGTTGCTCTATTCTGTGAATTCATATTTCACTAACAATTGTCATTTTTATGATAATTAGGAAAAAAACAATACATTCTTTGTGCAAAACAAACAATCTGGATTTGAATATATAAGAAAAATCACATCCTTTTTGATCAAGAGACTTATGATCTAGTTGGGAAAACGAGTTATTTGTTAACAAGTTTTACATTTCAAAGATATATATGATAAATTACAAAAAATATGACTCAAATGAAAACTGATCAAGGATGGAAGGTATGAGCTAGAAAATACAAGGAAGGCTTCACAGAGTAAATAAGGTTTTGGTTGGCTTTGGGGAAAATATGTGACTAACAACATGTGCCTAGAAAGGACAAGATGTTTCATAACATTTGATTCTATATTTTCTCCTAGTGCATTCTAACTCTTTTATGTCTGTGAATTCTGTCTGACTTCTTGGTGGTTTTCTCTGAGATGGAGCATGTACCATGTATATGTGTGTGTGTGTGTGTTGTGTGTGTGTGTGTGTGTGTGTGTGTGTATCTCCTAGAGCATCTAGAACTGATCTGAGCAATAAAGAATTGTGAGTTGATTATGTATAAACATTAAACTATACAGCCAATAATATTGTGAATTTAAGTTTATTACCATTGAGTTATTCATTTTTTTTCAACTCATTCATGTTGTACAGTTTTGATTTTATACTTAGGAAAACTATTATATAAATCGATTAAATAATCTATCAAGTATTTTCCAGTAATGTTAAAAGAATACTCAGTGTGACCTAGGATCAAAACACACATATCTTTATATTTTTCATTAGGATTCTCTCGAGATGTCTGTGAGAGATTATTATACGCCTTTTTCAAAAGTGTTAACCTAATTTTTTTTAACCTTCTCATATATACACACAGACCTAGTGGAGGCTGACAATAGTAGCACTATTTGTACTGTTTGCCCTCATTAAATATTTATTAGGCAAAGATGTTCCTGAAACATTATTTTCTAAACTATGCTTATGAATGCAGTAGAAAACATAGAAAGGTCCATACTGGGAAGAATTGAATAGGATTTTATAGATAACTGTGTTGTAATCTATGCTCTCCTTTTTTCAAAATGTGTGTTTGGTACAAGTTGTTTAACCTCCCTGAATCCAATTGTTATTATTCATAAAATAAAGCTATTGATGATACCTACCTCACAGGATTGTTTGGAGGGATAAATTGATTTTATCCAACAATTTCGTTTAAGGAAGCTGACCTCCTATTTCATATCAGCTTTTTTGCTCCATGAAAGAAAAGATGATAACATATAAAACTCACCGTCCCCTTCTGAAATTAGGAATTCTGTGATTGTTTTAAAAAGAATGACTAGAATAGTATCACTACTGCAATTTTTCATAACCTATAGGACAATGAGGAGACTTTCTAGGTTCTCTTTGAGGTTTGTGAAAAGTGACTCAGCCCTGAGCATGACTCATTTGCTGTGGCCTTATTTCTGTATGCTTGGAAGCACACAGAATAAGGAAACTTCATTAAATGACTAAGGTATACATTTTGAGGCCCATAGAGCTGCTAACATGATATAAGGTAGCAGAGCAAATACTTAAAATTAAAGGCAGGTGCCAAAGGTTCCCAGAAACCATGGTATTGACTCTGTTGTCATAGTAATGCAGCCATTGTTCATGTTTTTGTTTGATTTCAGTTACAAAACACCATCTACTGTTCTATGACAGTGTGTTAAGTGTTTTGTACTTCTGCCTTTTGTAACATTGCATCAAAGAGATTCTGTCCTATTTGACTGCCACAGGATAGGGAAGTTGAACAAAGGAAGATTAAACATGAAGATGTTCTACTATTGTGTTTTATTCACACCTTGTTTTGTTTCAGGTCCTATGTAGAATACTTGAGACATTAAATAGAGGATATTAAAAGAAAAAAAAGAGTAATTTATATTTAGGAAAATGGTTATATGGGTATGGTTTTTTATCTTTCTATATCAGTCATTACTATAAATCCCTACTCCTCATTCTATTGGTAATTTCATCTAATATTCATTTCTTTACTAAAATACTTACTGAGTGCTGACCTAAATAGGGATAGGTAGAACATTGGCATATCTTTGCAAAGAAAATTATTGTTAATTCCTGGAGAAATATAAGATAAGGAGAAGTATATAAAATGAGTGTCCTATTTGCCTCTACTCAAAAAAGACTTGTCCAGGGAGGTTATTTGCTTCCAGAATTTGGGCCAGAGAATATTATTCTTTTTATTTAGGCCTGGAAAATGGTGTTCTAATAGATGTTTACTGAATTTTTAATGTGGCAAAGTCTGAATTAGTTTACAAAAGGCATTGATAAGATTAAATATGCTCTTGTCTTGATATCTATATATGTGGGCTTACATGTAATTTTTAAAGACTTAGATTTAGGTAACATTCCTGTCATGAGGCTGTTCCTTATTGCTGCCTTTTTATTACTTACTAGGTGCCAGGTATTTATACACTTTATTTCAATTAATCTTCAAATAACTATTATATTCCCATTTAGCAAATAAGGACAGCACATTCTAGAGAGATATAGCAATTTGCTCAGAGTCACCTAGAATCCATACAGTTCTGTTTGACTCCAAAACCACTTCAAATATAACACCAAAATTTCCCCCAAATCTCTGCTTTATGATTAGGTAGGTCATTATGGGTTAAAGGATAAAGCTGATTATATTTGCTTACAAATTTTTTATGCTTAGCTGCCTCTAGTACTCTGGGCTACAATGTACTATCTGTTACTTCACAGATTACAAAAGGAAACAAAAACATAAAAGTTGTATGTATGTATGTGTACGTATGGAGGAAGGGAAAGAGAGAGTGTCAGAGACAGAATTGTCTCCTCTGCTAATCCTTGTGATAGAAATAAAGAAAAAATAAAGAAGTTTAAAAAGGTGGTATTTTGAACAAAGAATTTTGGGGTAAATGCAGAGTTTAATGCCTATTTCTGTGGAAGGTAGTTGGGATTTATAACATGAATGAATCTACCATGTACTTTTCACAGGAACAGGAAAAACAATTCAACAAATTGCTTCAATACTTGTTTCAATAAGCATCATCATTTGTGTACTTTGTGATAGAAATGACGTACTACAGTGGTAGTCATGAATTTGGGAACTTATAAAAGAATAGAATATATCCCTCCCAAATGACAGGAGTCTACTAGAATGTTTCCCAAAATATCCTGTGTAGGATACAGGCTTACAATGCTAATGGGCGTGATGTGACAAGTTCAGGGGTCTAATCAATTTGGAGAAAGTTTTGCCCAAAAAAGTTAGATTTCTTTACTGCAGAACCACTCAGATCCTTTCATATGGTCAAATACATTTTCTATCTCCAAGAAAGAAATAGTTTATAGCTTTTCTTAAACTTATATAGCCATGTGTTTCCTTTTTCTTAGAAATCTTTGTGAGACTGTTCTACATAAAACCCTTTGTGATATACTTTTCTACAGCTGAAGTAAAAATACATAACACTCTCATGCAGTCAATTATAATAGCTATTTGTGGGTGAAATGGACCTTTTCTCTGTACTCTGTATCAATAGGATTGAAGAATATGAAGTGTTTTACAAATCCTCGGGAATCATTATATTATCACTGCACACTGCTTGTGAAGAGTTTTTGTGCATTCAGTTTGATTAGGTAAATTAGAGATTCATTTTAAAGAAATGTAATAAATTTCTTTCACTCATTTATCCATCTAGTTTTATAAGTATTTTGAAATTTAGAATATTGTGAATAACAAAATGTACAAATTATCTGTCTCACACAGTAATACAGGACATCCCTATTCCCACCATCAAACAAGACAAAATACTCTTCTCACTTTCAATCCTTTAAAAAAGTTTTTTTTTTCCTTTATTTTAGGGGTGCCTCTGCTCCAGACTGGCTTCCCTCTTCCTGTGCTAGAAAATCCAGAATTAAGATAAAGGAGTAACTTGCCTTAACTAGCTAGAAAGTTAAGCATGCTAGAAAATCCAGAATTAAGATAAAGGAGTAACTTGCCTTAACTAGCTTACCTAAAATATGAATGTTCCCTGAAGGAGTATGACTTTAACAGTTCAGTATAATTTCATTTATCCTAATAATTTCTCCTTTTACTCAAGAGAGTTGACAAATTTGGGGATTCTGGCCAGTTAAATAGCTTGAGCTAAGTGCTGAGAGGACAGAAAAAGAGAGACTGTAAGGCAACTGAAGACATGTCACCCACTTAAACACTCTGATTTAGGACCAGTTCTAATATTCAGATGGTGGGTTCTTCAGTTATAGTGTGCATAAAGAATAACATTTCACTATTTGAGAAAAGGTGATAGACAAAATAGGCTTCAGAGCAAAGAAAACTGCCACGAATAAAGAGGGGTATTACCTAATGATAAAAGGGTCAGTTCTCCAAAAAAACTGAATGATTCTAAATGCTATGGTCTTAAAGAAACTTCAAAATACATGAAGCAAAAACTTATAGAACTGAAACAGGAAATAGACAAATCCACAATTATGGCTGTAAAGATTTAATACTTTTTTCTTAGTATTTGATGAAACAAGTTAACATTAAGTCAGTAAGTATAAAGAAGAACTGAATATCACCATCATCCTATTGAATCTACTTGATATTCATAGGACACAATACTTAACAACAGTAGAATATACATATTTTTTAATGTCCATGAAACAATCATCAAGATAGACTCAATCCTGAATCACAAAACAAACCTTAACAAATATAAAAATTGAATTCATACAAAGTTTATTCTCTGACAATATAATTAAACTAGAAATCAATAACAGAAAGATATTTGGGAAATTCCCAAATAAAAACATTCTTCTAAAAAATCCATGAGCTCTAAGATGAAGCCTCAACTAAATTAGACCTGAACTAAATTGTAAATGCAATATGTGAAAATGTATGGAATGAAGCTATATCAGTAATTTGAAGGAAATTTATATCATTAAATGCTTAAATTAGAAAAGAAGAAATCTAAATCAACAATTTATGTTTCTGCCTTAAGAAACTAGAAAATGAAGAGCAATATTAACTGAAAGGACTCAGAAATAATTGAATACTAATAAAAATAAGATCAGAAAAAAAGAAAAGAACAAAATCGAAGGAAAAATCAATAATATCAAAACTTAAAATAATAAAACAAACAGTTTAAAAATGGGTCAATAACCTAAACAGACACTTCAGTAAAGAAAATATATGTATGGCAAATAAGTGCATGAAAAGATGTTCAGTCTTGTTAGCCATTAGGGAGGTGCAAAATAAACCACTACATATCTATTATTTTATTACTTTTGCCAAATATTATATTCTGAATTCTCTCCTTAATTAAAGATTATACATTCTGCTCTGATGAACTTAGGAGTGGCCATTAGTAATGTGCGTGACATTTCCAGAAAGAAACTACAAGAGTCAGGGTCTGATTTGCCATGTGTCTTTTCCCTTTGTTTCAATGATTGGCAATATTCTAAATACTCCACAAGCCTGATTCCCAGAGTGATGGTGGTGTAAAATAGTGCTGTGGCTGATCTGTGATGAGTCATGGAATGTGAGTGAGACCACTTTCATTTTTGAGATCACTTTTACTGCAGCAAAACCTAGCCTATACTCATGGATACTTTTACACAGCCAGTAAATATCAGTTTGGATTTCAGCTACCTATAAGTATGCTTATTTTTCAGAATCTCAAATAGCATACTGGAAGAAATTTAATTTGAAAAACAGTAGGCTACACATAGTATACTTCTTTGAGAAGATGTACCTACTACAATCATTATCTATCTCCATATGTAAGAAAATTTCTGAATATATACTAGGTATAGTTACAAATGTTTGTTATTCTTTCAAGGGAGTTGTTTTCCTTCATTCTTTGATATAGGAAGATGGTTAAAGTTTCCAAGCCAAATGATCAGGATGTAAATATAAATGTAAATGTACTTATGAATAAGGTAAAAGACTTGAAATTTAAATTATGTCAGAAATTTTAAATTCTTTTATCCAACAAATCTATTCTTTTATTTATTGTTTTAACTTACTGGGATGCTAAGAAAGATAAATTAAATTTATGCTTTCCATAGACTCATGTTAACTTTGGTGTGTGTTGGGGGAGAGAGACATATAGGAAGAATAATTAGAGGAATGTGGATGAGTGATAGAATACAATGATGACCAAGTGCCATGGGAGCACCTAGGAGGGAAGATTTAAATTAACATTTATGAGGAGGTTGAGAAAAGCTTCTTTTGATATGAACAGAGTTCCTCAGACATCAAGATAAGGGCATTATGAACAAAGAGAATTGCACATGCAGATCCATGAAAGTGAGAAAAGACTGGACTTTTCTGGGAATAAGTATTTCAGAATTCTTGAGGGCTGGGCATCTGTCAGGAATGGTAGGAGGTAAACCACAAACCACAACTATTAAGCAGCACTAAAGGAAATTCAGTATGAATCAAAGCTAACTCATTATTTTCCTGGTTCTCTGAATCATCAGAATATATAGAGTTGTTGTCCTATTCTGTGTAATAAAAGTCTTTGTCCATAAGAGGAAAATGACAATATGAGCCAGTCTCAACTGGTCTGTTATGACTGGCTTTTGCTGGGGAGGAAGAAGCATGTTTTATACTATTGACACAACATAAAAAGTGCTTGTTTTACATTGAAAAAAATAAGCACATAAAAGTTACAAAAAAAAAAAAGGCATTTTAAGAAGTACAATTTAAGGTAAGCAATGACTAATGGGAAAGGTAATTTGCTTACTTGGGGAAAGAAAAGTCTTTTCAGCAAATGATACAAAATAACTGTATATCCATATTTTTTTTAAAAAAAGAATCTAGTTCTTTGCCTTATTCTATACCCCAAAACAAATAAAAAAATGAATCATATACCTATGATCTTACTCTATACCAATTGAGCTTTTGGAGGAAAACAGAGGAATCTTTTTGGTTGAGTGGTAGATAAAGGTTAATTTAGTCATAGAAAGCAATAAACATAAAAGAAAAAATGATAAATTAGACATTATTGAAATGTAAAACTTCTGGTTATTAACAGACATCATTAAGAAAATAAATAGTCATAGGCTAGGAAAAATATTTGCAAGACATATGTCTGACAAGGGACTGATATCAAAGATGTATAAAGAACACTTACAACTCAATGATAAAAACATAGACAATCCAATTAAAAAATAAGAAAAAAATTTTTGAACAGATATTTCCTAAGAAGAAATTATAGAAATAGTAATAAACACAACAAAAAATGATCAACATCACCAGTCATCAGGTTAAAGTCAAACTAAAACCATAACAAAATACCATTCAACTGGAACTCTTACTGATTGGAATATAGAATGGTAACAACTAATGGAAAAAGTTCTGGAAGTTACTTATAAATCTAAATATGCACCTATATTATGACCCTGCAGTTTTAATCTTAGGTTTTATTTTCTTCATTCTCTTTTATTCTGCAGTTTTATTCTCTTTACCCGATAGAATAAAAATATGTCTACAGAAAGAATTCTTTAAGAAAATTCATAGCAGTAAACTCTTTTTAATGTATAATAGCAAAAACTAGAATATTTCAGGTATTCATAAATAGGAGAGTGGATAAACAAACCATGGTATAGTCATACCTTGAAATACTGTTCATTAATAAAAAGAAATTAAATACTTATTTACACAAAAGCATGGATGAATTTGAAAAATGTCATTTTTAAAAAAGTTCACAAACAAGTATATATTATATGAATTAATTTTTATTAAGTTCTAGAATGGATAATCAGAATAGTGGTAGCTTTTGGTGAGGTGGAAATAAAGGTTGAATAGGAAGAAGTTTGAGAAATCTTTCTTGGATGATGATAATGGTCTGTATTTTTGACAGGGGTTTGGGTTACACAGATATACATATTTGTGAAAATTCAGTGAATGTACACTTAAGAATTGTTCATTACACATATAATTTTTTTCATCAAAAGTAAAAATTAAACAAATATTAATTTTAATGTTTTGCATGCTGAAGGATATGTGGTGGGAAGTGTACTATTCACAATTTACTTTGAAATGCATAAAAAATTAAGTTGAATTAATAGATGAATAGAAGGATGGATAAGTGGAAAGAAACATTGTAAAGCACCTTTGCAAAAATTTTACTGCTAAAATCTAGGTAGTGGGTTCACTGTAAATTTTTTTTCAATTTTGCTGTATATTGAAAATTTTCATGATAAAAATGTGGAAAATGTTTACTTATTGCATTTTTACAGCATAAGCTAGGTTTAGAATATTAATTAATGTCACATTTTTTTGGCAGACAACCATAGAGCAATATCCACCCACTTATTCTTTCTTTCATTACAGCAGAAATGAAGTTACAGATTGGGTGTATATTGTTATGACTAGTCAATAAGCTATCTCTTGCCACTTCTCATTCCACCACACTGTCTCAGGGCTGACAGTAACCAAAACATAAGGCCCAACTGGAAATTAGGCTATAAATGAAAGGACAAGAATCAAGCTGGACAGTTAAGGTTGAAGGTTCTGCTAACAAACTGTGGGAAGAAGGTTTTCACTAAGAGACTGACGTGTCAAGTTAATAGAAATCTTACAGATCTATAAGAATGCTTTTAATATGAAAAAAATATATTTATTTGCAGTCAGATTCTCCTTTGGCATCTAGTATTTCCTACACATCCTCTTATTTCCCAAGAAATAAGTTACATAAACAATTTTATTGGAAAACTGTCAAGCATAGTTCATGTATTTTTCCCTATTCCTTTTAATTCTTCATTCACAATCTTTCACATCTCAGGAAAATTATTAACTACCGAGTAATACGAACCAGAAAACTAGGGGTAATTTCTGGTTGTCCAAGTTCCCTCATACCCCAAGTGTTCAGCCTATCATCAAGTCTTGTTAACTCCAAATGTTCTCATGTTCTTTTATTTCTGTCTTTACTGACTTGGCCTCTTCTCAAACATTATCATCTTTTACTTGGACTACTGCATTAATTGCTTTACTTGTCTTTTCCTTTTCTCTCTCTCACCATTCCTATCCATTACCCATATAGCAGCAGAAGTGATTTTTCTCCAAATATAGCTGCATTGTGTCACTACCTTGCTGAAAATCTTTGTTTTCTCCTTGCACTTAGTCTTAATCCACACTCAACGATAAACTGTAAGAATCTGCATTACAACTCTCATCTAGTCTCTCTAAAGTCATACTATCCCACTTGTACCATGGCAAGCTCAGTACACTGTACATGTCAGGCCTTTCATAGTCCATACCCTACTTCAGAGTGCTCTTCCCCAGCTTTATGTTCTTTAAGCTAGTTCTTTCTGTTCTTTAAGTTTCAGCATAAAATATTGCCTCCTCAGAAAGACTTTGCTGGCCATTATGTTTAAGTAGTCCCCAGCTTTTGATATCTTCTTAAGATGAGTAAGATCTAGCTTCTATTTAGGGATGCTTAAGTCAATCTTTTTATACTCTATTTCGGTAGTCTCCCAAATATTTTTTGAGTTATTTTTGGAGTACTTGCAAGAGACCCAAGAAGCTGTTTATAAACTGAAAATTGCACTTACATTGAATCAGTTCTCTTTTATGTCCATAGATGCTATTTTTCCAAAGTATATAGATACTGCTGTGATTAATAAAATAAAAATTTATTTAAATGTATTCCTGAATTTCTAGTAGAATTTAATGTTGTTTTAAATTAATCTCTCACCAAAATGAAAATACTATCACATGGTATTTATAGTGTTTTCTTTAACAAAAGAGCTTCCTATCCATAAAAAATTCTGAACCACTGCTTCATCTTATTTTAGATAAATTAAAATTAATTAATTCTTATGATATATTGTAGTTGTTTACTAAATTGGGTAACATTTTCTATATTTAGTTATTAGAATGTTAGAAATTAAAGAAATCCTTGAGATACTTTAGTTTAATTTCTTTATATTATAGAAAAGGAAATGGTTGATTAGACATTTAAAATATTTATACAATCACACAAATAGTAGGAAAGTAGAATTAACAAACTAGTATCTTATCTCGTAGTCCGGGGCTCCCTTCATCTTCCTCAGCTTCCCTTTTACATACTGCCCCTTCAAAAATGGGGTCAGAGACCAGATTCCTTAGTCAAGTGTCAAATGAGTGGTCCAGTCCATTTCTTCTCTTTCTCATTTCCTCCTGCCCTTTCCAGTTTATCCTGACAATAATCTTACTGTATCAGTGTTTACTTTTTACTGATTGTTAAAGAAATATTTAACTAGCTTCATGGTAAAATGAAAATGACCACACAAGAAAAATGGTTGCTAAGCAAAGGTAGTGTAACTCAGAACAAATAATCAAGTAATTGTACTGAGAGCTATAAAACATGCACTGAATCGTGTAGCACCACTAAAGCATCCTTTCTACTTACATTTCCCTCATAGGCTTCTAGAGCAGCATAAAACTAGTTCTTTGATGCCAGTGGCAACAAACTTAAAGTTTAACTTGTGACGAAGATTGGTTCCTAGATGTTCCTATTGGATAATACTGTTATACAACTGATTTAGTAATATAGTTGGACCATAAATGCTTTCATAGATTTCTGTGGCAGCCAAATCAAAGTCAGTTTTAAATAGGAATGCAAGAATCCTATAACTCACATGGACCAGTATTCAATATACTAGATTTAAATCTACTATGAAGACATTGATTTCATGAGTTAGAGAGTTTCTAAATTCACAGAAAGAAATATAAATTCTCTCCACTTAAATTTGTTTTCAGACCAAGTTAATATTCTAACTTATACACAACATTTAGATAACTGGTATATCTCTGGCTATATTATCATCATCCTACTATTTCCTCTGTTGTTCTCAAATGAAAAAAAAAAAGACTTCTTTTTAAAGAGTCTTATTGAAGACTGAGGCTACATATAAAATGATCTTATTCTATTGTTAAGATTCACTTTGGAACCTTGCAAAAATTAGATTTCCGGGCACCACACTCAGAAATTGTGATTGAGGAGATCTTGGGTCGAATTCAATACTTAATATTTTTATTAAGCTCCCCCAGGTGATGCTGATGCAGGTGTTCATGGACCACACACTTCAAGGAAACATTGCAAGCCCAGCAGTAATCATCATGTGTCACACAGACTTTCCTTATCCAAACATGTGTGAGGCCAGGGTGGTCAGAGACAGGGCAGTGACGTGAGAGAAGCACAGCTTTCCAATAAGTGGGGCATGGTTGAGGAAATTCTCCCTGTGGTAGCAATAACTAAAGAAAACCTACGTGAGTCCTGAGTAAAGTGGCTCTCCTCTTCACAGATTTTTGTGAGAAGATGGAACCAGAAAGCCATTTTACCTGACAAGATGACAATATTATCCCAAATTTGGTTCAGGATATTCCTCATTCAGCCCATACCTAAACAGAAGGCTCAGCTACAGTATTTTTACAATGAAATAGTTTAAGAATACTTTAAAAGATTCTTTTTAAAGAGTCTTATTGAAGGCTGAGGCTACATATAAAATGATCTTATATTGTTAAGAGCTAGAAAAGGCTTCATTAAGGAGATCTAAAAATAAGCAGCAGATGTTGCTGCTTGACCATGTTTAATCACATGGTTATGGTTCCTAAAGGATCTGCAAGGGAGAGCCTAGATTAATTTAAAAATGAGCTCATTAATGGAGGGTAATGTACTTCAGACTAATAATAATAATAATAATAATAATAATAATAATAATAATAATGACAATAACAACGACAACAACAACAAAAAATACCACCAGTTCTAGAAATACATTATCAGAATCATCAAACTGATTCACTCTGGTCACAAGTTTCCTTCAAAATCCAGTCAAGCACTATGGCTTAAAATGAACTCAAACGAAGAGGCTTTGTGTTTTTAGACTTAAAAGTTTCTATTACTCTAAATTACCACACATTTTCTGTATTGGTACCATTGTATAATGGCTCCAAGAAGAGTGAGACTTATTTTACTAATGTTAAACAGAAGAGACAGGCTCTATTAGTGGGTTTCTGGTCTAACTATGAAGCTGAGAAACAACTGTTTTGTAAGATAGCTCATATGCCTCAAGTGAATATCCTATTGGGCAAAAGACAACCAACTCTCCCTTCTGTAATTTCTCAGTTAAACTTACGGATGTCACACTTTCTGCCCACATTACTACTTGTGTTATCCTATGTTTATTGGGTTACTGTCATTTGCAAACAGTGTTCAGATACAGTACTTGTCTTTTGTGATGAAGTAAAATTCTGCAACAGGAATCTTTTCTCATACTCAGGGAAATATTATAATAAATTTATGTATAGATTTTTCTTAACTTTGAATTTTTCTTCTGTAAGTTTTCTGAAACATCCAGTGTGAAGTTGCAACTGAGGCGGACCAGGTTTGCAATCCTAAAATATGCCTTTTGGGGTTATTGATTTTAGCTGGTTATTAAGAAGCAAAAAACTCAAAAGGAACCTTTGACCTTTTCTACATGCCTAAAGGAATTCAGGTAGAAAAACCTACTTAAGGAAAGGAACATAATATAAACTAAATGTGGCAGACAGAGAAATCTAGCAATGCTTCTTTGTTAAACTTTCTTCTGTGTACCATTTTTTCCAGGTGGCCCAGCCAGGGTTTGTTTACCATGTTTACACTTTCTCATTTACCTGTAAATTATGTATTTTCTCTATGAAATCCCAGACCCCTGCCTCTCTTCTCCTTTGTCCAAATGGCATATAAACCTCAACTGTCCAATGTCTTCAGGTTTCATATTTTTATGGTAGCCCCACATGTACATCTATAATAAGTTTTGAATATTTTCTTCTGTTAATATCTCATGTTAATTTATTAGCCCAACTCGAAGAATTTAGAAGGTGAGAGGAAAGTTATTTTTGTGCCCCCACACAGTTCATTTAGAATAAAACAATGTATTTATTTTTATCATATATAAATGTTCTATGGAATATTGCTAAAATATCCATTATTTCCAGGTGCTGTGTCACCTGAATGAGTGAAACCACAGGTATGCTAGTGTAGGCTGTAATTATGACTTGCCTGACTCATAAATTAATGCCTCTACGTGAATATGTTGGGGGCTCACTTTCAACATGAAGTCACTATTGGGTCAATCACCTGGTAGGAATGGCTTATTCAGATGGGAAAACAGATGTGAAATGAAGTGCTCTAATGGGTGTTATAGGGGAAATCTCCAATTCTCGGTCTAAATCTTGAAGGTGCCAAGATGTCTAGTTGGGCAGTCCTTGAGAGGTGAGTGTCTAATTTTATTTCCTTAATGAGGAGTCTGAGAGGTCAGATCAGTTACTGTGATTCTAAAGTTCTAGGGCTGCACAGACCTTGTGTCTATGCTTGGACCTGCAGATGTGCTTACATCAAATCAAAGTTCAGACTCATTATTAGACCACATACTGGAAAGTTACCACAGAACCAGAGTTGCCTCACTCCTCCTCACCCCACAAAAAGCAATTTGAATTATTTTATTTTAATTTAGGAGAATAAACATAGAAGGGAAAAGTTAATATGTTTCTAAAGCAATCCATTAATATTTTATCAAAATTATCTGATCATTTTTACATAATTTCTGAACATTCATTCTTTCATTGATAGATTAAAAATGATTCTTGATGCTTATAGTTTTTTTTTGAAACATGATTTATTGAAAAGTTAAATAGCAATAAAAGAAATAGTACAGAAAAAAATGTGATCAAATATTTTTAAAAGCTGATGATTAAATGTGCATGTTTGGGAATATGACCAAAATATTGGGGCAATTAAATTTCGAATAATCTTATATTTTCCAACCTTGTTTTGTTGTCTTTGATGCCTACAGGTATCATATGTAAAGCAGTTCAAGTTGCCCTTTGAGTGTGAGCAGATGGAATTGGGAAGGTGGAACAATGGTCTTTGTTCCATTGTCCATATTTAGTGCTATTGAATGTACATGTTCTTTTGCATACAGCATTATATCCTGTTGCTTCTGTCCTCTCATGCCAAATGCTACTGCCTTTTAAATTAAAATTGATTCTCAGTAACCAACTTCAGGAAATCCCCTGAAAGTATTTTTGTAACTTCCTGCATCCTGAGTGCAATTTTGCTTAGGATATCTTAAAAAAAGAAAGATTCCTTAATGTGTCTTATTCTGTCCTGACAGAGATAGGTTGCTACTTGTTCAGTCTAATAAAATGACTTCATGAAAACACAGTAATGTAAAATATGTAGTTAGTAATAGGTGTTCAGCCATTTCATTTTCACAAGAACTTTGAGCTTTTTTTTTTTTTATGTGTACACACTTAAGTCTATTTGTAAACTGACCAGACATGTCCATTAAAAAAAAAAAATGACACACAGAGGTGCTCAGAATAGATTAGCCAAAGCAATATTATTTTACTGTCAAAACTACTGCAGTGATACACATGCAAAAATTCTTGCCCAAGTGTCTAGGAAAATGAACTTCATTATGATAGCATGAGGCTACAAAATTTCCTTTTGGCTTTCCCTTAGTAAGGGAAGGGTCATGTAAAGTCACTGTGCTCATGATGGTGGCTAGTCTCCCTTCAGCCTGCTTGTAACTTTCTGAACATAAGAATGATGGTAGATGTCTCTCACATGACAGTGAGATTCTAAAAGGAGCTGGGTGGAGAATAAATAAGGGTGCTAGTGTCAGCCCTGTGTGTATGTGTGTGTGTGTGTGTGTGTGTAAGAGGTCCCTGGAAATTAAGCAGAAAAAAATTATTGTATATTGAATATATTCCTGGTGCTCTGCTTGGTATATTTCTGCAATTACCTCAACAATCCTATAAAAATATACAGGATTTTATGGGTAAAGAAAGTGACACTCAAAAAGAGAACTTGTCTAAAGTCATTTAGCCAATAAGTGACACATCTGATGTTTTAACCCTATTCTGTCAGGAAAGATAGTTCAGTCTTGGGGAATAGATTGTACAGGGTACAGAGGCATGAAAATATATGGTATTACTAAGACTATGCTAAATAACTCAGTATGCTTGAGTAAAAATATAAACAAGAAGTTACAGGATATGAGGAAGAAAAGACAGACAAAAGTTACCTCCAAGTGACTTTCTACCAACTGAGAATTATAGAACTAGACCCAGTTTTCCTCAAATTTCATGAATATTCAGTGGGAGCTTGCCTCAAATAGGTCAGCATGCAATCAATTGGCAAATCTTATTGTTTTTTCTACTTCCCATGTGTAGCCTATTGTACTCTACTGAGACCATCCTACTTTGAAATTTTACGACTCCTTGTCTGAACAATTAGAATAGCTTTCTACCTGTCTCTTTACCAGCTTCATTTATTTTTAGTTCTCCTTCAATAATACTGCAGGTTCAATGTTCTAAAGTATGTGCCACTCCCTTTTTGCCAAAAAGCCGCGCGCACGCGCGCGCGCGTGTTTATGTGTGTACATTTTATTTTTTTAGAGCAGTTTTAAATTTATAGCAAAATTGAGCAGAGAGTACAGAGAGTTCCCATATACCCCCGTTACCACACATGCACAGTTGTCCCTATTATCACCCCACTAGAATTTGGTAACCCTTATTACAATTAATGAACCTACACTGACACATCATTGTCACCTGAAGTTCATAGTTTACATTAGGATTCACTCTTGGTATTGTACTATGAGTTTTGACAAACATGTAATGACACATATCCACCAGTATTGCGTCATACAGAATGTTTTCACTGCTTTAAAACTCCTTTGTGTACTGCCTAGTCATTCTGCTTTCCTGGCAAACACTTGGCATCCATTAATTATTTTACTGTCTCCATATTTTTCCTTTTTCAGAATGTCATGTAGTTGGAATCAAAGAATAGATGGTCTTTTCAGATTGGCTACTTTCACTTAATAATGTACATTTAAGTTTCCTCCATATCTTTTCATGGCTGTATAATTCATTTCTTTTTAGCACCAAATCATATTCCATTGTCTGGATGTACCATTCACCTACTGGTTGCTTCCAAGTTTTGGCATTTATGAATAAAGTTGATATAAACAACTGTGTGTGGATTCATTTGGTAAATACTAATGAACACAATTAAAGGATTTTATGATAAGGGTATGTTTAGTTTTATAAGAAACTACCAGACTGTCTTCCACAGTGGCTGCAGCATTTTGCATCTCCATCAGCAATAAATGTAAGGATCTTGCTGCTTCACATCATCACTGGCATTTGGTATTCTCAGTGTTTGGACTTTGGCCATTCTAGTAGATATGTAGTGGTATCTCATTGTTTAATTTTCAATTCTCTAATGACATATGGTGCTGGACATCATTTCATATGCTTATTGCCATTTGTCAGAGACCTCACATTCACGTAAGGGTCAAAGGCAGAAAGGGAAAATGAGGGTCATATGATATTCTGAACTAAGGCTGTAGTAGGTCATCTTGAGGCTTGTAAGGCAATATCAGAGAGAGGACATGTTCAGTAATGAGTAGTTTGCCTGCCATATAGATAGGTTATCTCCTCTGATAATCTCTTACTATGGGCCAGGTACCTACTTCAAATTCCTCTAGTTAATTAAAGGGGAGCAAAAGGTTTTCTTGAGTTCCCAGGGACTAAGTTGCCTTTGGCTCAAAGTAATTTTCATACCACTGAGACATATCTTGGGGTGGTATCAATAGATCCCTCCTCTGAAACTTCTCTGAAAGTTTTACTGTCTATTTTCTGGAAAATTCCAGAAGTTGAGTTGATACATTGTTCTGTATCTCTGAAATGTTCTGTTCAATCAAATAGTTGTGTCTCATTTCAAGAGGCAGTGATGCTGGTGGACTCCTAAATTGAGCCTGCAGTGCAAGCAATCAAATATTTAATAAGAGGTATAGCTATGGAGACATAAAGGAAAAACAAAGGTTAATGATTAGAGCAGACTATAATGCCAGTTCCTGAGTTCTGAAGGCAGGCAGTCAAGATGATTTCTAGGTGCCTGTCTTGAAGCATCTTAGATGGACTGAAGGTAATCACAGTCTGATAGATTTTCCTGGTTTGCAGTTTGAATGTCTCTGGTGATCTTTCTGCAGTAGGCACTAAGATTGTCCATAGATGAGTTGTAGTGATGATTTCTCTAAATTTATATCAAGTTGTCCAACTTTACCCTGCATAGCTTTGGGAAAAGGGAAGTTTTAGTTCTCAATGATTATAAGTCAAAGATGGGAGAAAAATTGGAAACATTAGTTTGGAGAATCATAGGCAGATATTGGAGGTAACTAGAATTCACGATCAAGTCTGGTTTACAAGTAGAAAACAACACTCAACAGTGAACAGCTCTAGAATCTAATATCACAAAAATGTATTACAGGTCTATTGAAACTCAATTTTTCTCTCTAAAATAACCCCCATTTTTCCAAAGATAACCAAATTAAAGCTTGATTTATTTACAAAATAAGTCGATTCAATAAACTTATCCTGTTTATTTGTATAAGTCCAGCAAGAATACTAATTAACCATACAGACTCTTAAGTCTGCTTTGTTGGAATTTTTCATAAGGAATCTTTACATTAAATTTAAAAAGTCTTTTTGAGGCCAGAAAAGCCAAGGTAAAGATTTGTGATCAGTGGTTGACTGTAATACCTACAGATGTGGAAGAGTTCCTCTCTTCTTAACTCCCCCCCGCACCAAAAAAAAGACCTTGAGGTTCCTGCCAGGAAGTGACCTTCTTTGCTAACCTGGTAAGACTTTTGGGGAACCTGTAAGCAAGGTACCAGGTGATACTTCCAACAGTGTTATTGACTTCCATAAGTCAGCCTTAATCCCTTAAATCTGTCTGGTCATATCTGAGTCAATGTATGACTTTTTCAAATATGACATTTCAGTCAAAGCCTTGGTAAATAGCCAGTTTCCAGTGATGTCTTGTTACAAGGAGACCAGATTCTTATTGAACTTACAAATAACAATATTTCCATGGAAATAAGAATACTTACTAAAAGTTCCAAATTCTGGAAGAATCAGTTAGGGAGAGAAATATTAATGTTATAGTTTTGCTTAATAAGTTTAATTTATAAAATTATTCTAAATCATAGCTACTTACTTTAAGAAAAAATCCTTTTGTCTGGAAAAAAAAAAGAATCAGCAGTGTTTCAAGCAAAAAGTCACACAAAAGTTTTGATCATTCTCATCAGTTCATTCAATCCTGGCAATGAAAACTTTTTCTGCTTTAATTAAGTTTTTCTATTCATTCTCCTGATCTTGGCTGATGATTGAGGGTGACAGGGATAGTGATGATACTGAGAAGTTTGCAAGGCTTGTACTCTTTGCTTGGTGAAGTGGGTGCCTAGCTCACTAGAGACTGTGGAAGTTATACCCTACTTGGGAAGCACATTTTCTAACAGTTTCTTTGCCACTGTAAGGTCATCAGCCTTGTAGCAGGGAAAGGCTTCAACCTACCCAGAAAACATACATCATACAACAAGAACACATTAATAACCCATCTAAATGGAGATTGGATGAATTCCAGCTTAAATGTACTATAGTAGATAAAGGAATGCAAACACTATTAAAAAATGGGGTTTGCTAGGGAACTGGGAGGAACCAAATGGCTATTTTGGGTTTCCCATAGCTGTGACTATGCATTTGATTCACAGCCATTGTTTACCCATACAACATACCCTAGAAGTTTATTATCACTTATTTTTCAATAATTTCCATGTAATTTAACATACCACATGAACCTAATTAGTTTAAATTTTCTCTTTTGTAAGGAGAGAAAACAAATCTTTTGTGCTGTTCCAGGGGCCTTACTGAAATACCCCAAAGTCATTCCTAGGTCAAAAGTCTGTTTATAATTTGAATTTTGGGAAGTTTGTCAAAATATATCAAAAGGTTTGGACATTCAACTAATAGGATCATAATTCATTATGAAATAATACTAATTATCCATTTAACCAAAGTGACAGTAAATGATTTCAAAAACATAGTGGTTTCCCTATTATTATTAATTCTTGTAGCTGTAATTATATATATATACATATATATATATATATATATATATATATATATATATATCAGAATTCTAAACCTTTAAGATTCTTAATTTCTAGTGAAAACTAAGTAGCAATTGTAAACTGTTATATCAGTATATTTTAGATTGACAAGTTTATGAACACATTTCATAATATCTAGAAATATATATTTCTCATAATACAGTTTTTTTCAATGTGGCACAAGACATGTTACTAATAGACCCAAATATCTTTAATTCCTTTACAATAAGAAGCAAAAAGTGGATAAACCTGTGCTCAGTAATTAATGTTTCATTATTTTATCTTATTTGGAAATGATCTAGACATTCAGTGGCTATCCATCATTTAATATAGCTAGCAAAACTTTAAAGTTTCAAGTTACCAAAGAGATTTAGGAAACCAGATTTTAAATACATATACCATATAATTATTGCTAAAGAGTTTACCTATAAAGATATGTTTTATCCTACTTACATTTATTTAATTTACTCTTAATTATATTTAGATTACTTATGGAATTTCATTATACTGAGTTATTTTTCTTGCTGACAAATTTTTCAATAGAGATAACGAGTTTATTTGGCTAATAAACTCAGGTAGAATAATAATATTATAGTTAATGCTGATGACTCTAAAAATATGCCTATTTAACCAAATTAAACTCAAACCAGCTTTAATATCAAATATTTTTGCATATCACATGATTCTGAAAAGCCTTTGGGTTAGTTTCTGCTATATTTTTGATAATTCTCATATAAGCACTTGTTTGTTTAAGCTAAGTTGAGAGAGTTCACAATTAACAATATCCTCCAGAGGTAGAAAACACCACACAACACATATGAATATACAGAAAGACACAAAACTCCTTGCCTTTATTTTTTAATTGCTGCCATAACATCCATTCCCATAAGACATTCATGAGAAAAATTGATATGGTATTTTTAAAACATAAACCCTGTTTAAGCATTCCAATTTTCATAATTGTATCAATCCTTACATTTCTGTGTTCTTTTAATCTAATTACAGCCTGATTCAGGGCTTCACCAGTGGTACCACAGTTCATAAATTCTCATATCAAGGGGTCCTAGATTCTCTTTTCTACCCCCTGACCATTTTACACACTTTTTACTCTTGAATAAAAAGGCTTTGGGTCAAGCCAAAGGACCATGCTTGCCCTGTTGATTTAAACAATCTGACTCTTGCCCCAAGCTACTGCTGGTCAGGTCTCTCATTATAATCTCTTCCTTCCAGTCTTTTAAATTTCTCAGCACAGGGGTAAATAAAGCAGACTTTTTGGGGCCCTGTAATGTTGTGGGACCAATAATGGGTCAATTTGGCCCACTCAGCCTTTGGTTGTTCTGTATTATAACCTTTGTTTTAACCCCATTGATGTCTGCTTCATTTTTCCTCTTTTTTATTTTTTTTTATTTTTTTTATGTAACCATCTAAAGATTTCCACCCTGCTGGGACAAGTCCTGTGACTCTCCTTTCTGTTTTCTCTTTGTTTCATCCTTATCGATATGTAAATATAGGTATCTCATCATCTGGTTTGATTTGGAAACCCTTGCTTTTTAAGTGCTCTTAAATGATCTAATCTAATTGGAACATTCCTCATAATTGCCTTGTAATTTTAGGTTATGATTTCCTTGAGGACTAACAGCCGTTTGATAGAACTCTAGCTGGAAGCATAGTTTAACCCACATTTCTGGCTGGCCATAGTTCAGAGATTTCAACCTGACAATTATCAAGCTGATTTCTTAGGACATAAAATTTTTAGGTTGTCTTTTAGTAAGATTTTGCTATTCGTTTTCTTCTTAAATACAGGACAATTGTATTTCCAATTTCCTAACTTTTATAATATCTGTAAATGTCTCAAAGTAAATAGGAAGGGCTCTCAGTAGACGTTGATTTTTGTTCTAATTAATGTCCTTCTATGGGAATCTGAATGACTAGTCACTACAACAATATGAGAGCTCACTAAATCTTCCCTCCTTTCCTTCCTTCCTTCCTTCTTTCCTTCCTTCCTTCCTTCCTTCCTTCCTTCCTTCCTTCCTTCCTTCCTTCCTTCCTTCCTTCCTTCTTTCCTCCTTTGTTCCTTTCCTTTCCCCCGACCCCATCTCTTTCTCTTTTCCTCCCTTCTTTCTCTCTCCCTCTCCCCTCCACCAAAAAAAAAAAAAAAAGTTTTGGGGGGGTTCATCATCTGGCTTTGACGAGAAGGATCTTAATAGCGACTCGAATAAGTCTTTTATGGTTTAATCAAGCAAGCAAGAAAATAGAGAAAGCAAAAACCTTTGTTGCACAGGCAGTAAGGGTGGTGTAGCTCTGGTCTCCCACAAAATCGTGAGACAATTCCAGCTACAAACTCACTAATATGTGGCACCAGGCAGGTGCTACTGGAATGGGATTTTTCCAGTATTATCAAGCAATGAAAGCTGAGACAACAAAGGCCCATTATGACCTAGTGCCTCTTATGACGAACTCCTCTGAGAGTTGCATGACTGGACAAAGAGGACCAGTAAGACTTTTATGGCTTAACCAAGGCTTGAAATCCCAGTCTTTTTGATTAGCCACCAGATGCACCCTGGTAATTGCACCTTCCAAATGGTGAAAAGCAGAGAAAATGTTCTTGCTGGTCATAAAGGCCAAACTCTCAGGACATACAACAATACAAAAGGAGAGACACCAAACAGAGCAAAGAAAAAACAGAATTAACAAAACCCATAAGTACTCATACCAAATAACCAAGACTCATTAAACCCAAGAAACTTGTGTCACAAAGGTTTTTTTTTTTTTTTTTTTTTTTTTTTTTTTTGGCTAATCCTAATTTAGGAGGGGGGGAAAAAAGGACTCTTACCACTCTGCTTCCAGCAAACTTTGCAGGTAGAGACCTGAGAGTTTGACTTGGAAAGTACTCTTGCCTTTTCCAGCATGGGCCAACTATGGGGGATAAGAAACATTCCTCTACCCTCAAGGTCTTTTGGTAAATCTAATAGTCATACAGACATGAGACAGAATACATATGTATGGGAACCTTACATACATGAGAGAGAGACCCTGCATGCATGAGGGGTTCAAAGATAGAAAGGAAAGTGAGGTAGAGCTAATATTCTGAGCTAGGGATGAGTTAAGACACCCTGGGACTTGAGAAGATAATTTCATGTATAATGCATGTTCAGTGATTATTAGTTTGCTCTGCCATATAGGTAGGTAAAAGTCATTTCTAGTGATTACTCTTGTTATGGATTAGACCCCTAATTTAAATTCTTCTAGATAGTAAAGGAGAATGGGGGCAGAAGTTCTTCTTGAACCTGCAGGGTCTCAGTTGCTTTTAGATCAAAATAATCTGCATACCACTGAGGCTTGTCTTAGGATGACTTGTTCTCAACCCCTACACTTGCATAATAACAGTTAGCTTAGATTGTATCGCAGCTGCCATTTTAAAGTATATATGTTTCCTGAGGCATTTCATTCATTTTTATTATCTCTTGGCTTCTGTAGATATTTGACTCCAACCATGGCTTTGTGGGACTCTTAACACAACAAAGTTATTTTGATGCTCACTTATTTTACACTACTTTGCATGGTTGTTTTTCATATGTAGGTTTCCTATATCATAAGTCTCCTGAAGCTAAGGCTCATATCTTACATACATTTAAAAATTTATTGTGCCTTATGTAGAGTAGGCTTATAGTATATTACTTATTGAATGAATCAAACCAATGAACAAATAAATGAAACCTTTGGCACATGCTATAAAATTGTTTACTCATAATAGTTTTTTTATAGTTGCTTTGATTAGTTAACTGAAGAAAGCATGTTAGAAAACCACATTGGTAGACAAATAAGAAAATTGCACCATGGATCGTAATTACTGACAGGCCCTGGTTGATTTTTAAAGGTGATATGTGAATTCTTGCCTAGCAGTGCACTAACAAAAATTATTTGCTTACAAAGAATTTTGACGAATTCACTTTTGTTCTTTTATTGGTAGAAATATGTTTTACCACCTGTCAAACAAGACAATGATAGAAATGCTGAAAATATAATAGAGCCATCACTTTTGCAAAATACTATTAGTCTGTCAAGCTGTGATGGTGAAATTTTGGGAAGAATCTTAACAACAGTCTGTTTTAACTTCTATGTTTAATTTTGTGAAGGAAAGCAGTAGAGTATCATTTTAGATTCCCTTACAACAGATCTTATAGTTATAGTTGTTTTAAGTGGAAGGGAGAAAAAGGTGGATAGCATATGAAATAATTTTGGGATGTGGAGAAATGTTCATAAAGTAATTAACTTTTAGTTATGATATTTCCTGTAAATGCTCATAGCTGCTGGAAGATAGGCTAGAATTTAAAACACAATCTTCAAGTTTTTTATGTATTAAATTAAAATTATTAACATGTGTGGAATGACAAGAAAGAAAGATCTAGATGCATGGATAAGAGCTATAAAGTTGGAGTTGCTATTTTAACAAGGGTTCCTTATTTAGAGAGTTCCTTTTTCTTCACTGTCCATAACATGGCAGCCTGTGGCAATATGAAATGGGAAAGGCAGAGCACCCAACACAGAACTGTGGCATTGATAAAAGTCAGTCTTGTCTTGGTCTCATAGTCTGAATTTTAAATATATGTAATTTGGAGTTAACAGATTTTCAAGCTCTACCACATAATGTGACATGGCCTCTCTAAACTTCATTTTACCTAAAAATGTGAATAAATATCTTACAAATATGAATCTAATAACATGTTTGATATTATTGAAAATCATTGAATTAGTCTACCCTAAACAGCCTCCTTTTGCCCTCAGGTTTTAGAGACTTTATGCTTCCTCTACCCTTACCTTTCCAAACCTGCTTAAGGGGAAAGAGTTCTGATAAGGCCACTCATATTTAGATGCAAATAACTGATAAAACTTAAGAGTTACCTACCCTTATGTGCAGTTTATCAGAGCTCAAAGCCTTTAGATCAAAAGAATGAACCTTCAACTGTGGAATTTTAGGAATTAACTACTTATTGAGGGAGATAATCATTGCTTAGATATTCACTTCCCCCGTACTTTTGTGTTCCAACTATGGAAGTGGTAGGCAGTCTGCCTATTTAGACTGGCCAACACCCAAGGGCACAATAGTGACAAGTAATATTAAAAAATAAAAATTTTCTGGTTAATGATATTTTTATTTTAAAGACAACAGGTTTCTTTTGTGGCTGCTCAATATTTAAGAAATAAGTACCTAATCTCTATTTAGGAAGGACAGAACTTCTAAATAAAATATATTATTATCATGACATTGTTATCAATCATTTTTTTTCATACCCAAGTAGAGGAAACAGAAGCATAGGATTTTAGGAAGCATCTATAGGGTTACATTTGTCATGTTAATATACAGAACAGGCAAAAGGGCTTTGCTTCCTTAAAGGGAAAGAACACTTTCTTACAGATAAGAATGGTCAAAAAATATATATTAAGTTAATTTTTAAACCCCATTGAAAGATATAAATATACTTTTTTAAACCCAGAGCTGTTTAGTGGGTTCAACATTCTGAACTGAAATGTGAGTTTTGAACCATGGTTTGCTACTAACGGATAGAGCTTTGGACGAATAATTTTTCACATCCTGGACTTCTAGCATCTTGCTCCACTATTACCATTAGATTAATAGTTCATTTTTAAGTCAAACCCGCAAACAATCAAATGAGGCAAGGATTGCTACAAGGTTCATATTATAGGTGACCTGTCACACATCAAAAAAGTGGTTGAAATAGATTCCAGCCCAGGCAGTCTGTTGAAGAAAAAAAAAAAAACAAAAACCAGCACTTTGAATTTTTAAACTTCTTAAGTTAATTAAACAAGGAGACTTGATATGACTTTACTGCTTTGGCAGTTTATAGTGTAAACTGAAATCTAAGCCTGTCAAAGCCTCAAGGTTACAAAATCAAAAACACTAAGGACCACGGTCACAAACAGCCCACTAGGCTTGAAGCTATAAGCAAACAAATAATTTCCATTCCTTGATTCCATACTTTCTTCATATCAGTCTTTCACCTGGTTCCTGCTTGCAGAGTGCTCCTAACCATTTCCAGTATGGCATTCCCTGATTCCAATTGATTTTTGCTCAAATAAACTCTCAAACTTTTTAATATGCTTCAGTTTATCTTTTAACAAACTTTAAGGCCAGATGAAATTTATGTTTCTTGATCTAACTTCTACTAATAATCATTATCACATCCTCAGTTTCTTTACTGTGCCAGGTACTTTAAATGTATTATAGGTTGCATAATATTTAATCTTTTGCTCTTTAAAGATAAGCATTATTATTTAGTTTTTATACTTGAAACCATGAATCTCAGAGAGTTTAATTGTATCTAACAAGGATTGTGCTTATAAGTCCTCCAATCTTTTCATCCTGTCTCTCTAGTTGAGAATAATTTGAGTCATCTCAAGAGTGGAAATCCACTGTCATCTCTACTCTTGAAAACCTTTAGGTGATAATACTGTAAATGAAGAGGATGTCAGGTCCCTTCTATTCAGAAATATTGACTACAATAACTGCCTGGTAATTTAATATTTTTTCCATTATACTTTTGTAAAGATCAAAAAGGAAATACTCAAATTGGCTGTCCATATTTTACATTAGTATAAATGGGTAGCAGTGAGAAGATTTCCACTTTATACACACAAATACACATGCATGTCTGTATACAAATACGTTGGATACCATTCTTGCACTTCCTATTTTTTGTGGTCTCTATTGAAAGTAAAATAGTGCCACCTGGTGGAGTATAGAAGACGTGAGAGCTGCCCCTTCAAGTTCAACCACTCAGTTTTGTTCAATTTGATAAATATCTACTTGCTTCTACCCTGCGCTGGGTAATTTTCAGGCTATCTGGTCACAAAAATAAGTAAGACATAGTTTCTGCCCTCAAAGAACAGCAATACTATGAGGCTGCCAGCATGGAAATGGCCAAAGATAAGCCTTGGACAAATTTCCATGCAGAGGAGGACTTGAACCTTAGAGGAGGGTGTGTGCTTTATTTGGGTTTTCCAGGGAGGCTATCTTGAATAGATGACTCTTGCCTGCCCAGACTCCTGAAAAGTAGTGCGGTGTAAACATGGTGGGCCAGAGGGAATATTATGAACAATAGCACATAAGTAAGAAAAATCACTGGTTTTTCAGAAAGGCAAGGAGTTTGTAGTCCTAGAACTCATAATTTGGGAAGAAGAGATGAAAATGAGCCAGCAGAGCTATCCCAGACGTCACAGAAGTCATACAGGTCATGCTAAGGAGAGTGTTCTTTGCTGACTATTTTAAATAGGGCAGGGAGACAATTAAGATTTAGCAGATCAATTTGTCGGCAGAGAAGAGGATAGATTTCACAGGGGGAAGGGCAGCATGGCTGATCAAGCTTCAGGTTCTCTTAGTCAGGGAGAGGCAGGGCAGAGGGAAGTTACAGGAGGATCAGCGGTATTGGACTCATATTTACAAAGAACCTCAGGTATAGATCTTTGATATCATCTTGAAATGAGATTATGCAGCCAGACTCAGCTAAACATTGACAATTTGAAAGAATCCATTATCAAACAATTTTAAACTTGTGTTCCAATATTTAGCCATATTTCTTGTAATATAGTCTGAATTGTTTGTTTTATAATTGTCTTATGAATAGCATAAAATTACTTGTATTGAGAATTATTCAGCTTAAGTACTTAAGGTAGCTTAAGTACTTAATATATATGTTACAGTTTATAACTGAATTGAATTTGGTTTTTTTACTTGTTATTATACCGAATGTCTCACAAAAATGAGAATATCTAAGTCCTCTTTTTAAGTTCTGGAAAAATCCAGGTAGGCAGTGGTAAAAGGGTTAGAGGAAGAGAATTAAAAATATTTTGGAGGATAAACAAGCAGAGATGGTGTGGATTAATTATAAAGGTGGGTTAGCCAACTGGCAGTTGAAGGAGAAAGGAGGAATCCAAAATGATTCCCAGGTTTCTGCCTAAATGACTCAAGGATGGTGGCACTTTTAACTGAGGCACAGTGTAAAGGAAGATGAGGCATTTTTATGTAGAAAAAGAAATAGTTCCATTTTGGATATATAGAATTTGAAGTTCTTGAGAACAGGTCAAATGAATTTGTCTGGGAGATCACAGTTTGGCATATGAAACCAAAGCTCACGACAGTGGCTAAGGCTAAATATAGAGATTTGGAAATTAGCAACATAGAGAGGTAATTAAAACTACTAGAATGGTTGGGAAAACCAAAGGAGAGTTCTTAGTCTGCAAAGAACAGTGGAATGAGAGTGCCCCCTTGGGACTATTCTTGTATCTGAAATATGTTTTTACAAGGGCAAGAAGGTTATATTTTTCTTGTGAAAGCTGTGATACATACAGCCACTGTGATTGCCTGAACATTTAAAGAAAAGGTAAAAGAAAACAAAACAAGAAAATTAGGATATAAAAGAAGAATTTGAAAAGTTATGCTAAATGGTTAAACCAAAATGTTTATCATAGAGATAGTTTGAATAGAAACATAGCAGAAAATAAGTATTCTAGGTGGAGAGAAGGGAAAATAATTGGAGAGTGGGAAATTCCATAGAAGATTTATGAGGATATAGCAGAATTCTTCCATCAGTTTTATAGTCGTAGTTTAATGTCTTCTATCATTGCCAAAAGAGAGGCTAAGGATAAACTTGTTACGACAGTTTAATGAAGAAAAATAAAGAATTTGGAAATAGCTTAATTTTTCTCTATTAGTAATAACTGAGCCAGTTTCTCAAAATGGGCCTATTTGTGGTAGACTGAAAAAATGGCCTCCAAAGATATCTAGGTCCTAGTCCTTGGAACTTGTGAATGTTACCTTATATAACAAAATGGATTTTGTCATATTGATTAAGTTAAGGATACTGAGATGGAGAGATTATCCTGGATTATCTGTACAGACCCTAAATGCATTCATAAGTATCCTAAGAAGAAGCAGAGAGAGATTTGAGAAACAGAAGAGAAAAAGGCCATGTGACACAAAATCAGAGAGACACAACCCTGTTGGCTTTGGAGATGGAGAAAAGGGCCATGAGCCAAGGAATACAAGGAATGAAGCTCTGTAGAAGCTAGAAAAGGTAAAAAAAAAAAAAAAATGATTCTCCCTTAGAGCCTCCTAAGGAAGCATGGCCTGCCTATACCTTGATTTTAACCCAGTAAAACTGATTTTTCTCCTACAGAGCTGGAGGAGAATAAATGTGTATTTTTTTTAAGTCATCAAGTTCATGTTAATTTGTTACAGTGGCAAGTAGGAAACTAAAACAATATTTTAAACTTATAAAATAATTACTCTAGGGATCTCCCAAAATATTCTTTAAAAAAATTCCTTTACTTCAGCAAATTAGAAAAAAATTTTTAATGTTTTGATAAAGTGAAAAATAAAGCCTCAAAAAAAGTAAACATAGTTCTGGAAAGAAGCCAAATACATAGTACCCAACAATGAGTGATCTGCTGCTCCCAGAGATGGTGAGACCATCTTATGAAAGCATGAGTCAAATAAGAATGTTTCTGTCCTTTTTTCAGGACTGTACCTTTTTTCACTCTCCTCAGAGTTAGCAAGATAGAGAAAAAAGAGTGGAAGTCAAAAATGAGGAAAGAGGAAAGAAGTCACCTTTTGACTATGAGAGTGACATGATCAGTAGAGTTGGCCATTGGAGTATGGAAGTAAATTGAATAGATGAATTTGGTGCTCAGGATAGGATAATATTTTTCCAGCCATTTGAACTGATCATGTTCATCACGAAGTTTAATTTAATTTAATTTAATTTAATTTAATTTAATTGTTTCCTTAGGCACGACAACCCTTGTTTCACTGAACAGATTGCAAGGACCTTGTCAGTTTACAATCGCTTATTTTTTTAATTTTTATGCCTATAGCACCTGGTCTTCCTAGGTGGCCTCCTATCTAAGTACTAACCAGGCCCGACCCTGCTTAGCTTCAAAGATCAGGTGGGATCGGGCTTGTTCAGGGTGGCATGGCTGTAGACTAATTTCATTTTTTTAAGTTTGTCTCCTTTCATCAGAGAGGGACCACTTAATGTTTTACCATAAATGGAAGTTGTCTGTGAGATCATGAGAACTATATTTCTTAATTTTCAGTGATGTCTTTTTAGACCCTTATAGATTGGTAACCTATGTCATCTAGCTTTCTCTCATAATTTTCTCCCTCAGATGACAGAGTAGTGCTATTGATATAAGAAATGAAGTACCGTGGGTGTTCAGAGGAGATAGAGGTTGTGCTGGCTATAGAGTGAACTCTGGGAGGGATTGTAAAGATTCTATCATCTTATTGTTTCCTGTTTGTTCATTGTGATTATCTGCCTGATCTAGATCTCCAGCCTTTTGGGGGGACTACAATCATACCAGTAGGCAGGTAGACATATAACTACGTATATGAACCCTTTGCATGTCATATAGTATAAGAATTGGACTGAAGACTTCATGGAAACAATACTATCAAAGCTTTAGATTAACAGTAATTTTCTATGCCTCAGAATTATATATTCTACTAAAATTAAATGTCAAGGTATTTGCTCAGAGAGATAAAACGTGATTAATGAAGTAGATGAAGGTATATCAATATTCATTCTTTTGCTTTTTCAATTTTCTGAGGATTTGACATTTTTCAAAATAAAGTGTGAGGAAAAATTAAGAGGTAGGGTGTAATGAATTTCTGAAATGCACTAAATCTCTAAGTGTAGATATTTCATTGATTTTTTTTCTGGTCTGATTATTGTGAGGCATCCAGATGACATGTAGCCTACTGAGGGAACTTAATTTGAAGAAAAGAAAGAAAAGTATTTTCTATGGCTAAAGGAATAGGGATTTCAGTGTTTTAAAAGATTATATATTATGATACATATCAACTACACACTCATTCAAATATTTGAATATTGTCGTATTTTTAAATTTGATGTTAATTTAATTAAACAAATCTATACTGTTGATAAAAATAAAAGTCAAGAGTACATGCCAGTGGGCGTGTTGGATTGTAGTAGATATCAATAATTATCTAAGTTAAAGTTTTTAAAATTTAATGTCTCTACAAAGGGGAGTGTAAATTATGATAGCCAACAATGAATGACGGGGTCTTAAAATAAAAAAAAATACATAAAACAATGTGTGTTTGCAGAAATATATGATAGCCACTTTTCGTTCTTTCTAGCACAAAATCCATTGTCACCTGCAGATGAACATTCACAGTTACAAATTTAGTTCAGTTTTCAAAAGAAAAATCTTTTGAATGTATAAATTGTATGGACTGGCAATAAACATATTTATTTTACTGTATTTTTGTTTTTGTTTTTGTTTTTTGTTTTTCATTAATGCTAAGGTGTATAAGTTCTGGGACTATACTGACATCTAGAGGAAATCATTTTTAAGCATCACTTCTTTTCAGTTTCTTTCAGAGTCCTTGAAATTTCCCATGGTTGGAGCTTATTTATAATACTTTGTTTTTTTCTTCTTTTCTAAGCAGACTTTGAATTTAGTTTCTATAGAAATATCCCATAGTAAAAGGTAAAGTAAATGTAGAAAACAGAGGAAACATTCAGAAACTTCATCCATTAAAGGAATAAAAATTCATACCAAGATTAAACTGTATCCTTGTCATTTTATAATGCAACATTGCAGATTTCATAGTTGCTTTGTAAAGTTATTAATTTGAAGATAATTTTAAAAATTTGAATAATTTTTTTTTTATTTTTTAAAGCACATATTATGTAGTGTATTTGAAGAATAAAGTTTCTAATGAAACAAAATTATAATTTTTTACATGTATGTTTAACAGTTTAGGACTCATTGTTTTGTCTGCTCATGCTTTAATAATTTATTTATGTATTTAAAATCTAAATTGGAAAATTATCTAAGGAAATACATTTCCTCTTAATTTGGAAAATTCGATATGCAGTCTGATTCTATCTTAAATATATGTTCATTTCAATTTTAAACAGAAACATCACAGTCACTGAACAGGGTCTATTAAACATATTGAGAAGAGTTTTAGTCTTTCCATGGTAAAGATATATACATTCAACATGAGTATGGAAAAGATCTATTTTGAGATTGCCTCACAAAAGCTGTGAAAACACAAAAGAGGCAGACGGAGCAGCCACAAATGAGGCTTCTGAAAGGAAATGTTGCCAAACCCAGGAGCTCCCACAGCTATTTGCATAAGTGCTAGCAAAGTTCCTCAGCCGATCTGGTTCTGCACCCCAGACGCAAAAAAGCAGATGAGGCAGCAGATGACCGTTTACCTTGCCAGAGTGTGTGAACCAGTGAACATCCCCCACATTACTCACTAAGTAACGAGGAGGGGTCTTAGATATGTTCCCCAATTCTGATGGGCCTGCCAGTTGGCCCCTGGGCTTCATTCTGTGTGATCCATACACAGCAGAGACACTCAGGAGGCAATGTAAATGAACCAACAGACAGCACGGAGGTCCCAGCAGCAGCAGGCAAGGTACTGCCTATGCAACAGGGCGTGATGACAGATAATTAGCTGTGACATGCCCCTTGATGGCAGTGGGATGAGAGCGTTCAGTTGGAAACCAGTGTGCAACATGGCATCATGATCCACAAGATTTAACTTTGGAGCATAAATTCTTTTTTGGCAAACCATTTTTTAAGGAGGTTATTAAAAAGTTAAATTTTCATATGATTCTAAGAATGAAAGTTAAAATTTATTAATCACTTACTATATTCCAGACATTAGGAGATATATTTACCTCACGCTGACATTTTTAATGTTCTGAAAATTCCTATATTGTAAGAACTGCTCTTATTTTACAGATAAGAAAACTGAAGCTTAAAGAAGTGATGTAATTTGCTCAATGACATTGTCAATAATAGAAGAGACATAAAACCAGCCTAGGGCTGTTTGGATACAAAGTTGATCCCATAATGCTACCTATCATAAACAGATGTTGACTTTTTTTTTGTATATATATAAGGAATTTGATAGACATCCTCCCTCTTCTCTTTCCACCCCGCTACTCTTTGGGTTTACTCAATTTGAGTTAAGTTTTTTCATGTTTTTGATATTTTCATGTCAAATTGTTTTTATGTCAGACTACTTCAAAGTGTTGAATTGGTTATTTAAAAAAATTAATGAACTCTTTCAGAACAATTGGAGCAATTTGATGTGGACTGAATCTTAGAAAATAGTATTGCATCCATGTTAAATTTCTTGAATTTCACCATTGTATTGTGGTTATATACAGGAATACCATTCTTCTTAGGAGAAACATGGACATAAGGACAAAGGGCCATGATATCTGCTACTTAATTTCAATCTCATTAAGGAAAGATCTTAATATGTACATAGATATATATGGAAATAGAATCACAAAACAAATGTGCAAAATATTGACAGTTGGTAAATTTAGTTGTGTTGTATGTGGGAGTTCATTATATTTTTGGAACTATTCTATAAGTTGGAATATTTTCAAAGTAAGTTCAATTTGAATTTTTACTTTATTTTTAGCCTTCTATTAGGCCAGTTTTCCTTTGAAAGCTTTAGGTGTACATTTACAAAGTTAACCATGACTTTCGTTATTTGTAGTTTCAGTGGGTGAATGGAACAGATTCCTATAGCTGGCTAGCCCTTTCACCCTTGTCACAAATTATCAGGCTCTTTGGTACTGGCATAATCATTTATTGTATATGAAACCATTTGGGTGATATGCCACTCGTTCTTCATTTTGTGGCCCGGTAGAGCCTAGTGATCATGATGAAGGAGCATAATGTATACAAGAGAGTTCTAGTCAATAAGAAGACACTTTTTTGTTTGTTTCTGGGGGAATTTTTTTCCAGCTTTATTGAAATATAATAGACAATTAGTTGCTCGAAGAAGACATATTTTTTGTTATTATTATTTGATTGAGAATTTAAGCCAAGTGAAGATTACTAATCTCACAAGCCATTTTTTCTACCAAAATAAAAAATTACATTTCTTCTGCTTTGAAAGATCACATGAACATTTTTAAAACAGATGAGGAATAGTAGCAGATGTCTTCACTGTTCATTTCAGTTGGAGGCATTTGATAGTCATAATCAACATTTTAAATATGTTCAAAGCTGCCATCTTGTGGTAATAGTCTGTTTAATTTTTAGCAGATACATTGATAAAAGTTTGACTAAATCTGAAAACTGGAAGGAAAAGCACATTGCAGAAATACATTTTAGGATGCATCAGAAGCCTGTATTTTGAAGTGTACATGAAAACAATACAAGAGTGTATTCCATGTATAATTTGCTTAATCTAATTGATTAATAACTCATTTTTGCTGACAGTTTCTGTTTGAAAGCCATGACAGATTTTATTCATTGTTCTTTTTTTCCCTCTTCCCAAAATTTAGTCTAAAGATTCCTAATTCATACGAGGAAAGATTAAGAATAAATTCCTTCCCAGTGATATTTATTTTGAAGTGAATCGTTCTTTATTGAGATTTCCAGAAGAGTCACTGTCTTCTTTAAAATTTCCTTTCAAAACGTCAAGGATCATGAAAAACTACCAAGGTTGTCTGCTCCAGTTTTCTTCACAAACAAATCACACAGTAAATGTCAGATCTTCAAGTTACTTCTTTGGATTTTGCTTCCTTGTTCTTAAATAATATATTTAAACTATTTCTTATCTTAAAAAAATGTAGAGGTAACACGTTTTAACATTCTATTTTGGTTAATGAGGACTTGGCTTTTATCATAGCCCTTTTTGGTTAACTTTTCTAGCAGTTCTACCATCCTCTAGGTTTCAGCTTAATTTTCACTTCTTCAGCTAATCTTCTCTAGTCACTTTTCTAAATTATATACCTCCCATCATGTATTTTCTTTACAGAAAGCACACTGTGTGTTTCTTTCATACTGCTATAATTATCTTGATTGCCTGTTTATTTGTATGGTAATATTTCAGGTTGCTACATCTCAAATTCATTCTTTTTTGTCCCTTACTATTAGAGTTTGATTTTATTCAGGGTAATAACCAACCAACCAAGAAAACAACCCTTCAATTTTTTATATTCCCTTGCCATGCACTTCTAATGAGATGTAGGCAGAATTCTTAGGTGTATATTCATTTGTGAATAAAAGGAACATTTCTGCATGGGATTGTTATCAATATGGAGATGTAAAATCCATTTTTTACAACTCTAGCAGTATAAATAAAAGGGTAAAAATGACACACATTAGTAGTGGAGAAAAGTTATAAAGAAACTGAGTCTTTGAAGCCATCATTGTGCTGCCTTACTTACCTTGCACTCTCTATCTTTCAGACTTTCTGTTTTGTGAGAAAATAATGTGTCCCTAATAGAGTACATTGGTTTTTGTCATTCTCTTCCATTCAATACTAAGCTCTGTGAGGCCAGGAGCACTATGAAACTTGTTTATCCTTGTAGCACTATGTCAGGTTTTCTTAACTTCAGCACTGTTGACATTTGGAGCTAGATAATTTTTTGATGGTGCAGAGTTATTTTATGCATTATAAGATGTTTTAACAGCAACCCTGGCCTCTACCCACTAGATGCCAGTAGCAAGTAGCAAACCCCTCGCCTCATGTCTCCTTGGGGTAAATTATCCTCCAGTTGAGAACTGCTGCCTTAGATGATGGGGTCAGTGCTCAGGATATAGTTGTCAATAGATATTGACTCTATTAACAAAATTTTAATTAGTTAGATATGAGGATTGAGAGAGATGATAGAATTCAGAGGTGACTTCCAAGTTTCTCTCTTGGGCTATTAATTGTATCATTGTGTTGCTTGCAAGATGAAGAGGCAATGTTCCAATTTGCAAACATTTCCCTTAAACTGCTTGAAAGCCATGACAGATTTTATTCATTAAACTGTGGCCTTAAAGTTGAATAAATACTCCACATGCGACTCAAATACTACAAATTTCTGTATCTGTATTAATGAAGCACAATACATTAGTATTTGCATAGTATTTTTCCCCTTTATCAGTTGCATAGCATTTTCCCTCATTATTGGTCACATTGCACTATTGGCTTACATTGAACTTGAAATCCACTAAAATCTGGTTATTTTGTAAAAAGAATTCCACTAGTTCTGGTTTTCCTTGACCCTTTAATTTTGCAGTTATGCTTTTCAAGTGCCAGCTTTTGCATTTTTCCTTTTAAATTTTCTCTCTTCCATAACAGGCTCTTTACTTGGTTTGTTAATATATTAACTTTTTTTTTTTTAAATTTCACATTAGCTCTCTCTGCTCAATTTTATGTTTCATTGGTTGGTTAGTTGATAAAAAATTTTGACTAGGAAACACAAAGGGCAAAATACGTGAAATTTTGGATATTCATAAAGTGAGCATAGAATAAATGTCTCATAATCAAATCTTGGAACAGTTATTTTAATAGCCCAAATCTTCCTTTTCTCTGCACTCAATTTTAAAAATTACATGGAACTGTAAATTATATCTCTGAAATCTGCTTTTAGGACTGAAGACAGGATGTAACTTCAGAGGACACAAAAGTAGTTGCTTTTCATTCTTGATTGTACAGGAAGGTGTGTTCAGGCAGTTTTACTCTATTTAGACTATTAAGCTTACCTCAGTTTGTGGCACTGGTATGCAATCAATGCTTATGTAATAGCAAGTGAGTTTAAGTGGTCTGGAAAATGCTTTCCAGTGAGTGCTTAATAACTTCACTTACTGTGTTTCATAAGAGAACTGGAGAACTGAGAACAGCGGGAAATATCTAAGATTGCAAATGAGTATTATTCACAACGAATGATGTAGCATATTATAGGGAGGGTAATGACCAACTAATCAAGATAAGCTATAAAACTAGAGTTGTAAAATGAATAGAAAGAAGGCTTTGAATGAAAGAAAAATAAAGCAATACATTTAGGGAGAAATTATCAAAGCTATATTTATAAGATAATGGTGTAGCTTTCTCTTATAGTTAGGATTTCTTAGAATTATGTTTATCTTTTGAAACAGGTCCTCCTTCTCTCATGAGCTATATTAACTAGTCACTTAGCCTCTATTCTTACCATTAATAAGTATTATTTACAAATAATGTAAATAATTATCACCATCGCCATTCTCTTTATAAAACACTTTATTTGTGTCTTGCCCCTATTTCCTTCTCCATATAGAATAATTCTAAATTTCATAAGATTGTGTATAAAACACTCTAATTTTATTCCTAATTTATCTTTCTACTCTCCTCCATGAAAACTATGCTCTAAGCACACTGACCTACTTTATATTTTTAAATGTTCCACGCTCTTTCAAACTTCTGTGACTTTGCTGATGCTGTCACTTCTACATAGAATGACCTTCTCTAATTTTATATTTGTTAAATCCATTGACACTCCTTGAGGATCAAGTCAAATGTGACCTTCTTAGTTTCACATTCCTGACTTTCCTTTCCCCAAATTCACATTACCTTGATCTATGTTTTAAACCTAGTACGTGCTTAATAAATGTTTATAAAATGGGTAATTAGTAAATTACTCCAAATCACTCCAGAGTTTTGAATTGAAAGACTTAGTTTCATTGATGTTTATATAAAAATATCTTACATTATGCAACAATTTATCTGAAAATCTGTAAGTATATAAATGAAAATTTATACTCAGAGAATGAATTGAGTAATGCTATTTGAAAGTTAAAATAATGCTATTGCTATGTGCATTCTATTTCACTAAAACATTTTGTCCACCAGTATACATAGCCTTAAGACTGCTTAATATCAAGAAAATCAGTAACCAATCGGATATACATAACTTTAATCTTGTTCCTGTTTATTGTTAGGAATATCAGACTAGCCATTTTTATAGTGTATGATTACTATTGTTATTCTTTATTTCTTTTTTTAACCAATTTTAATTAAAGTATTTGTTCAATATGACCAGCCTATAGAGTTTTTCATTTGGAATATTGTTTCAGTAACACAAGATCAAAAAGAGAAAAAGTAATTTATGATAGAAGATAGGAAGGAAAAGAAAGATATTTTTGCAAAATTGCATAGAAAAAGGGGAACAATTAAGTAATATTTTAATATTTTATTTTTAAAATGCATGAAAGACTGATAAATGATAAGAGAATGCTGTTTAAATTAAGCACAATTAACTGAGTGCTTTTCGTAGAGCACCATGATGCATGTTCTCCACCTTTATGCCTTCTTGAGGACCTCTAAGATATTAGAAGGAATTGAGAGGTGAAATATAGGGATGGTTAGTTCTTTTTTTTGGTGAATTGAGAGATAGCAGAACACCATGTCAAATAGGCAGTATGAACTATCTCTTAAACAGTGAAGCTTTTACTTCTTCAAAGTGTGATGGACATTGTGATTTTGTTGTGTTTTTGAACCTTAAAATAAATAATATATACTGATACCCAAAGGGGAAGACCAGATTGAAGAAGTTGATTGGGATCTCATATATAACACCACATAAATTATTTTAACTAATAAATGTGGCTTCTTTTATATTCGTTGGTCAATGTCAATGAATGAAATTATATTTACATTTTAACATTGTAAAAATGCTTACTCATGTATTTTAATCAGGAATTTACTATCAATCATGATTTTTCCTTACACATAAACAAAGCAGAAATAGCTTACTTGCATTGTCATGTAGCTGACCTTTAAAATATACCAAAAATCTTGACACTTCCTGCTTAAAGACCATGAAGCTGGTGCAACCTACCATTTCAAATAGAGCTGGAAAATAGAGCTCATTGAAAAGATTGTGACTCTTCCCAGCTCTGAAAAATAACATCTGGAGCTTTAATTTTAATATGTGAACGCTTAAAGAAGAAAGTAACAGTAAAAGAAGATACAGTTAGTAACTCAACCAAGAATTTTGTGATACTAATGTATAAGAAAATAGGTCTTTTATAAAAGTTAGACCATAGACTGATTAGGATTCTGGATTTTTTCATATTCTTCAGCGTAGTGTCGATACTGATCAGTGAGGAGAGGCTGATTTGCTTCATCCATGTTGCTTTTGGCACGAATCAGACAAGAAGCACCAACAAAAATGACTGCAACCAGTAATAAAGCAGCAACTACTGCTATGGTAACAATCTCAGAAATACTAAAATTCCGACCTATTTGAAAAACAAAAGGAGAACAAAAAATAAATAGTATAATAGTTACTATAAAAAATTGGGTACCCTAAATTAAGGCACTTTACAGAAATCCTCATATTTAATTTTTATTGGCTATTTTGCCTTTTATAGCATTTGTCATCTTGTAGGCCCTTCCTAATTTCTCGATGAGTAGACCCTTTTGGGATAGTCATTATTATTTCAATTCTAAACATGAGGAAATGATGGCTCAGAGTCTGAGTCACTTGCCCAAGGTCACTTGGTTAGTAGATAGTAGAATTGGTTTTGGAGCTCAGGTCTTTTCAGAATTCAAATCCTTTGCTCTTCCACTACATACAACCATCTTTCTTGAGAAAGAAATTTAAAGTTAATTTAAAAAGTTTTGAATTTCAAAATCTCAGGAAAAAACAGCTCAGGGTATCTCACTCCATTTTTTTTTTCAGGATAAATAAATGGAGAAAACATTATATAGTAGAAAAGTGTGGGTATCTTACACGAGCCTAAGCTCAAAACTCATTTTCTCTGCTTACTAAAATTGTTATATTTCGCAGTTACCCTCTCCAAGCCTTGTCTTTTTAATTTGTAAAATGAGTATTATAATACTTATCTCAGAATGTTATAAAGATAGAAGATGAGATAGTGTGCTAAGTAATCAACCAGGTCAGAGTGGGCTCTCAACAAATGTTAAATTTGCTCTCTTTATCCCCAAACAAAAGTCCAAATGAAAGCTCAATCCAAGTGGAAAATGTACACCTCAGAAATACTGCGATTCCTTTACTTTAAAGATAACAATCTTGCTTTTGGAAATTTCCACAGTAAAAATATATTTTCAGTACTTACTTGGCCATTGAACTTCATAAGTATATCCAAGATTGTCTGGAGCAGTAACAAACATTTCTGTGTTGGTAACTGGAGGCCAGAATGGTACCATATTGTATTGTCTATTATGTCCAATAGGGGCATTTTCCAGTGGAAATGTGGATATATCTAAAATATGCCAAAGACACCTTGTTAATATTAATATATTACTATGTTCTGATAGTGTCCTGACATATTCAAGGGTAACATTAAAAATATTCTCACATTTTACACTGAATAAAGACATAAAAAGTTTTACTACAGCACAACAGAGAATTGCATAAAATGGATTTCAAATGTTTTGAGTATAGTATTAACATGTCATTCAATGGAAGAAGAAAGTTCAAAAGTTGGAAAGTTTTAGTATTTTATGATCTATGATTATTGTTAATTATTTTACTTTTAAATTACAGAAATTAATTTAGATAAAATTTGTTAAATATTTTCAAAGCTAAATAAAAGATGGACCTATAGTTTGCTGTGGCATCATCTGTAATTAAATTTGAGAGACAGTGTATCTAATGGAGGTTTGTTTCTCTTTCACTGTGTATATTTCTGTTTAGTATTTTTTATTTTTTCTATTTACTTTTAGAGAAATAAATATTAACTTATTCCTTGGGTTTTATTCTGTTAGCAAAAATACTTAAAATTTTGAATCAAGGTCCTGGAATCCTATTTTCTTCCTGCTACCTCTGTTCTTTCTACAGTAGCATCCCCTTATCCATGGTTTTGCTGTCCACGGTTTCAGTTACCTACAGTCAACTATGGCCCCAAAATATTGAGTGGAACATTCCAGAAATAAAAACAACATAAGTTTTAAATTGTGTGCTGTTCTGAGTAGCATAATAAAATCTTGTGCCCTCCTGCTGTGTTCTGACAGCAGTGAATCATCCCTTTGTCCAGCATATCTATTGTATGTACACCTGTCTGTCAGTCACTTAGTAGCCCTCTCAGTGGTGGTATCGCACTGCCTGTGTTCAAGTAACCCTTATTTTACTTAGTAATCGCCTCAAAGCCATTCATATAACTTTATTACAATATGTTATAATTTTTCTATTTTATTACTAGTTATTGTTGTTAATCTCTTATTGTTCCTAATTTATATATTAAACTTTAGTTAATCTCTTATTGTTCCTAATTTATATATTAAACTTTATCATAGATATGTACTGATAAGAAAAAATATAGTGTATACAGTTACAGGGCTCAGTACTATCTGTGGTTTCAGGCATCCACTGGAGGTCTTGGAACATATCCCCCACTCGTGTGGATAAGTGGCGGGGGACTATTTAAATACAAGTCACTGGCATTTATATCATTATTGAGTTTCTGTTATCAGGGATAAAGATACTGAAATGTTCTTTGTGGCAAAAGATTGTTATTTTTTTTTGTTCTATATTTATGTTGGTACAATAAAATACCAAATGGAATACCAAATACCAAATGTTAAAAAAACAGAGTTGGAAGTGGGCTTGGGCACTGCATTAGTGTGGAAATATATTTAGAAGAGCTGAATATGAGAGAAAGCTAGTGAAGTATTAGATTTTGTTTACAAGAAATATATTACCCAGACAGTCAATGTGATCTCATGAAGCACAGAAGAATATTTTAGAATCTAGTTGGAAGAACAATTGATTATAGAAGTGGCAGGTAGTGTTTATATTTTTCTCACTTTGAATTTGGTATATATTAATGCTAACTAAGAATTTATCTATTAAAATCTGTTGAGCTCTTACTAGTGCTAGGCACTGGTGTAGGCATGGGGGCTATAGCATTGAACAAAGCAGACAAGAATCCTGCCCTCGAGGAAGTCACGTTTTGGTGTATTATTGCTAATTATTTATTAAGGTTAGATATTAAAATTAATAACTTAATTTTTTAAACTTCTCATTTTCTCTTTACTGAATCCTGACTTGATCAGCCTCAACCTAGTTCAGCTCAGCTGTGTGATAGAGTTACGTCCATTAAAATGAATGGAAGAACAATAGTAAACATAACAAACAATAATAATTGAATTGTAATGCAGCTCTCCTATTCAAGACCCTTTGATGACACCTCATCTCTCTTAGAGTAAAATGCAGCATCCTTCAGCATCTGCCCCATGTTATCCCTCTGATGTTAGTTATTATCTCTCTCTATTCTCTCCCTTCTCTCCACTCTTCTCCAGACACAGTGGGCTCCTTTGTTCCTTTGTCTTGGGAGGGCATTCCATAAATTTATGTAATACTCCCTGTCACCTTTGTTTTTTTTTTTTTTTTTTTTTGCAAAGACTATACATCACCTAACATGCTATTTATTTATTTACATGTGTTTATTGCCATTCTACCAACAGGTAGGAAAGTTCCAGGACAGAAAATATTTTTGTGCATTTTGTATGCTACTGTATTTCTTGAGATACTGCCTAGAAAATAGTAAGTGCTCAAATATTTTTTACAGCTTTATTGAGGCATAATTGACAAATAAAATTGTATATGTTTAAAGTGTTCCTTGTGTTGATTTACAATTGGCCAACTGGTATAAGAAAAGGTGCTCAACATCACTAATCTTTAGAAAATGCAGATCAGAACCATAATGAGATATTACCACAAAAATGTGAGGATGAGTATTATAAAAAAAGACAAATGATAAGTGTTGGTGAGGGTATCAAGGGAACCATTGTACACTGTTGATAGGAATGTAAATTGGTACAACCATATGGAAAACAGTTTGTAGGTTTTTCAAAAAATTAAAAATAGAACTATCTTATGATCCAGTCACCCACTTCTAGATGTATATTCAAAGAAAATGAAATCAGTATCTCAAAGAGACATCTACACTTCTATGTTCTTTGAAGAATTATTCACAATAGCCAAGATATAGAATCAAATAATAATTGTTAAAGGATTTAAGTGAGTGTGTGTGTGTGTGTGTGTGTGTGTGTGTGTGTGTGTGTGTGTGTTCTCTTGAGGCTTAATACATTAAGTAGTGATTGGTCTGGGAAATGTATACACTGCTTCTTCTGAAAAATGCACTAAATTTCCAGGCTGTTTTTTAAAGCTTATTTCACTTGATCCTCAGGTAAAAAAAAAAGAAAAAAAAAAAAAGAAAAACGAAAAAAAGAAAAAAAAAAGAATTGAATTAAATGTGTGCATGGACACAAACTTTACTGATTAGAATTTAACATTATATTAAATTGAGTTTGGATGCTCTGCATTTTACTCTCTTATATCTAATGAGTGGATTCTGTCATATATACTACAATGTGAATGACTGCAATTTCCTTCACCTGTAAAATGTATTTCTTGTTCCATTCTGACCTTAATAAGTCTATGATTTTTAAAGCTTAATCTATCTATATGTAAACTTTGCAGACATTTTGAAAAATGATTTTATCCTCCTCTTGTAGACTTATTTTCAATGAAGACTTCTGCTATATGGATATTTTAAAAATTCTTCCAGTCTTTTTTTCCTTTCCTATCATAGTTGTTCTATGTCTTTCTCCCTCCCTCCCTTTCTTCTTCCCTCTCTTCCTCTCTCTCTCTTTTTCTTTCTTTTCTTTCTAGTTTAGCTTTCATACAATTTGTGATTACATTGGCTTTTCCTCTAAGGTTGTGTCCACATTTTATTAGAAATATACTACAGGTTAGTTCTCTATCATTTATGGTACTTCTTCATTCACTAATACCTGGTAACTGAGAAACCCTGTACTACATTACGTATGGCACAAAAAGAGGGAGTAGAAGGAAAATAACTAAGAAACAGAGATTTTTTTTCTGGTTCATCAGTTACTTAGATGAAGATATGGAGAACTTTTAACAAATTATTTTGAATGTGAAATAATTTTTTCAATCAAGATATATAAGGCAAAGGAATATATGTTTTCATAGTTGAAAGAAAGCTTCACTTAAGAGACTTGCCAATTTACCCAAGATTCTTTATTTTCTCTAAAAAACTAATATCCATAGCATTGTGTATAGCTGAATAGCTGCAGCATATACATTGCTGTCTAGGTCCCAGAAGCATATGTTTAACAAAGTTTGTTTTGTTCATTCCTAAACCTGTTAATTCCAGTTTACTTGTTATCACAATAAAAATAAACTAGGTAAACATACATAAAGCAATAATTATGATTTTAAAAAGAGATGTTTTTATAATAAATAAATGCTTTTGAAAGAATTGTTAAAGATGAATGACTAAAATATTGCTATATAATTAGGAATGGACAATATGATTATATAGGGTTAGGGAAGCATTATGAAATCTAGAATAATACTGTGCTTAGACCGCATCTGAAGGGTTGTTAATTTTTTGTTTTGCTTTAAACAAATACTATAAATTATAGCTAATTTATGATAGTTGTACGTATATCTGTAAATATACATGAAAAATTAGATGAAACTTCCATCAGTGAATTCATAGCAGATTGACAGGCCAGTAAATATGTATACATAAGTTATTTGCTTGTTAAATGAGTTTCTGATGGAACAAACTATTTTGACCAACTCATTTAATAGTCCTAATCAGGTTGAATTAAAAGATTCTGCTACACACACACACACACACACACACACACACACACACACACACACACACACAATAGACTGGCCAATAAACTATTGGATAAATAGTTTATCTCCAATATTATGTTTATGTACATGATGAAATAAAGGCACACAAGCCAAAATTTAGAACACTTTTAAAATATGAAAATTTTTGTTGTTTTAACTGAAATAATGTGCTTTGTTTGAAAAGTAATACGAGACTTTCAGCTGAGTAGAAGTGAAGAGAGAGCAGCCTTGTCAATAATATTTTAAAGAATGTTTTAAAATGTACTTAAAAGATATTTTTAATGCTGTGATATAAAAACCAACATTAACTTTTCAAGCTGAGCAAAATTTCCATTTTTGAGAGGTGATAAAGTAATACAATTTGTATTATGAGTATAATGTTTTTTGGTCTTTTGGAGTATCAAAGAAGAACTCTGTAAGATTTTCCTATTTATGTTAAAAAGCAATGAGAATATTTATTAGAAGATATAAGTAAGAAAAATTTGAACAGCATAGTAAAAATGAGAAAGGGCTACCTGCTTTGTCCTAATGAATGCTAATAAACATCATCTTATAATAACTATTCTGAGAAAATTCTGCATTTTCAAAGTGTTTTTGGAATATTTGGAAACAGCTAAATGTTATAGCTATTTGATCCTTATTTTGAGGTATAGTTTATGTTTGTCAAGTGCTTAGCCTTAAAGTAATAACTGTGCCATCGGAACAATCTTTTTTCCTGAGCCTGCAAAAAGCAAATGAAAGTGTCTCACCAGCATTATATCTCCTCAGCCATTCATCAAAGAGTGCATCAGTGAAAGTATGCAGGAGGATAAAAATAGGATCATTTGGAGATAAATGGGTTTGTCCCCCTGTTCCATTCAGAAATAGATGAGCCAAATTGTGAAGGCTTCGAACAGCAGGGTCATACCTTCCTGTGGGATCACTGTAACCTAGATATAAAAATAAAATGAGAATAGTAAAAACCACTAAAAATATCTTACTTTTCAAGTCAACAGTAATTATATTGAGAAACAAGTTTTTCTAAGCTCGTCAGGCCAATTTTTACCTTAATATAATAGCATTGTTTCTCTGTACCTATGATTGGTGACATTTGTTTGCTACACCAACAGCTAGGTTAGTTTTAAGCTAGTGGCATAGCATTCTAAATGTAGCCTTTAGGTTAGGAATAATTACCTGCGAAGGACACCAGTCAAAATATATAGAACTCTCTATTTCAACAAGGCAAACATTGTCCTGCATGATAGTTGAAATCTCCAGCTTCTACTAAAAACTGCTGACACAGTTGGGAGAATACCGCTCAGATTGTCCTGGAACTTAAATTGCCAGATGTTACTTTAGTTTTTTACCTTATTCCTTTTGAATCACTGTCAGCATGTTTATTTTTGGAAAGTTATTTTTGTGGAAAAGTTATAATTTCTCAGAGCTTTCTTAACACCTCTGTACTAGTTATAAACATCTGGAAAGCCTGCTGTCAAAACATTTATAGAACTTTTGATAATGATCTCTATTCCATATATGTTTCCATACATATATATTTCCATGTATATATAATTCACATATATATTATATATCAACATACATATTATATATATCACATTATATATGATATATATTTCTCATATTTTATATATAATGTGTATATATATATGTATATATATCATGTATATATATTAGGGAGAAGATGGGGATAGATCACAAACAAAAATAGAGGGTTCATGATGTGAGATGGAGTTATGTGTGTGTATGTTTGGTTTGAAGGGCCAGAGATGAGAGGTCAGGGAAAGGTTATACATTATTAAAAAAAAAAAATTAAAATACAATTAACTCACTTGTGCAATTATACTAATTTATTCATTTTCATACATCTTTCATTATTTTTTTAATTAAAAAAAGTTTAAAAATTGCCTGTAATGTGCATGACATGTGGCACTAGTCTTTTCATAATTCTATCAGGAAATCAGTATATTTTGCCTTTTGATTAGGTATCGATAAGATACAATCTGTACGTTCTTTTAGAAATCAGTACTTAGAGCCTTAGTTTATATATACCAATTTAGTCAAAATATAGTGATTATTTATTGAATTATCTCCAAATTAGTGATTCACATATAGTTATTAAAATTAACAAAAAGATAGAACAGGATGGTATCTAATTTTGATACTAAGGGAATAAAATTGAAAATGATCAGATTTATACATCAGGTATCTCAGATCACGGGGAAAGAGAGATCAATTTTGGGAGTGTGGGGGGGGAGTCTACCATGTACAATGCTATAAATTTAAGTTAAATATTGACAATAACTAGCTTATAATAAAGTTAGATGTTTTTATATTCTTTTAAAACTTTAAATGTGTATCAAGCATGATTGAAGGGTATCAAAATTTGTTTTATAAAGAAATTGAACTTAGAAAATTTTGATTTAAATCTGTAGTGTGTTACTAGCTAGCTGAATATCTTGGAAAATTAATTTTACTTATTTGGACCTCAATTTCTTCAGCTTTAAAATACTTTGCATTAAATAAGGAAAACCAAATGAATATCACTAGATGCTAGTTTGAATATTTAAAGATCTAAAAAATGTTATAGGATGATACAGACCTAAATAACACATATGCCCAAACCAGGCTTTATTAAATGTCAACAGATTAGTTAGAATTTTTTATTGTTATTCTTTCAAGAAAAAAATTTAGTAAGCTATCAAAGTGTTCAATATTATATGCCTATACTAGAATTTGATATAATTATACACATACTGGCCAGACACCAAGGAATTTGAATTTAAATACTTTTTAGGTATTTAAGAGATTGGAGAATAATTCCCAAGAGATTCTCCTATGATAATTAAAAGAGTTTTATAGTCTGACACTTTTCTTTGAGGAAGTTTTTTTCTGATCAGAGAATTGTGACTACATTGTAATAGGTAATACCACATAAACACAGGATCAGTATGGCATTCAAAGATTTTTCAAAGAGATCTAAATTTGAATACTTCAGTTTACTGTGAAAACTAGATCAGTTCAAAGCATTGATTTTGTTTACTTGCCTTCTACTGTGTTTCTGAAACTGTTTGTAGAATTAGAATAAAAAGGAGGTGTGTCAAATAAACCAACTTCCAAGCACTGAGCGACATCCTGTGGTTCAGGAAGACGTTGCACCATTGGTCTAGCCACATTTCCAGCTGGGTTTCTCCTAATTGGCCCACCCTCGGTGCCTTGGAAAAAGATGGGGTATGCAAACATTTTTAGAACATTTAATGGTCTTATCATTGCCTTTTAAAATATATATACACTATGAACACTGAAACAGGTTCTTCTTGGTAAAAGAGTAAATATTTTTAAATGCTTATTTTGTGCCATTAAAGTGAGGAAATCTAGGTTAACATGTCAGCTTCTCTGAGAAGAGTAGACATGTGATACATAAAATCATCTGAGGGAAAAAGTGATCACAATAACAGAGGTCCTGGTACTTTTTAATCGACATATATTTTTTTCACAAGAATGTATTAAAATGAAAATTCCATAGAAAATTGAATTTAGCCAAAATAACCTCATAAACCTAAATTCCACACTGAAATCTATATTACACACACACACACACACACACACACACACACACACACAGTTTTGTACTTGAATACTGTCAGTTTCAAGCCTTCAGAAAAATAAAAACAATCTTCAATTTCAATCAACACATTTTTCAGCAATTAATGTCAGAAATAATTAAAAATTTTGAAGGGTAGTAAGACAAACCGGTAATAAAGGGCTGTGATACTAGGGGTAATATGATAGATGCCTCTTAAGGAAGGCAGAGAGGGTAGGAGATACTTTTCCCAGTTTGTTGGCTCCAGAAAGAGCCCTGAAGGACTGAGGAGAATTTCCATATGTGGAATACTAGATATTTTACAAGTCAAACATTTTAAGCAGGTGTAATGACAAGAGATGGTAAGCTTTCTTCTATCTATAATGTAAGCTCCATCAGAGCAAGAAAGCTATCTCTTCTTGCTCACCAGTATATCCACAGTCTTGGTGCAGTGCCTGGTTATAATAGTTGCTAAATAGTTGTTTGGTGTATGTTATTATATGGGATTGATAATGTTGTCTGTAAAAGAAGGCCTGTTTGAGAGATAGTTTGCCTGGGGTATGTGGTAATATAAGAGAATAGTGGATGGTGGGGAAGATGGGAAGCTAAACCAGAACTATAATTGAAGAAATCAAAAAGCAAGATGAGAAAGTTATATTCATTTAGGAAGTGGGGAGAAGCCTTAGGTAGATGGGAGGAGAGGATATTGGTTAGAAGTATTTTGCATTAGTCTGTCCCAGTGGTCTCTAGGGAGGATTTTCGTGCCCTAGAGGGGACATGTAGAATAATCCACTGAGGTAGGAGAGATAATATTACAGCATCTACTCATTTTTGTTTTACTTCATTCAGAAAATTTTCTAATTGTACATTTATCATCAATGTAATGATTAGTACCTGGTGAGTTTGCATAGCTAACTTTATATAATATGAAAATAAAACACATGCCTATATTGAGAGTGGAAAGGGATGTGAATTTTTTAGGTGTACATTATCAAAGCTTTTTGACAGCACTGGCTAAGCTATCAATTTAAGCTGATATTTTGGAGATTACTGTTCAGGGAGCTATCAACACATCCCAAGTAAAAAGTATTGATTACATGGGTTTCAAAAATATTACATCCTCATTTGCCCTCATGGAGTTTCATAGCACAGAATTTTGATAGAAAGATGGTAAAGATAGTTAAACCCAAAGATAGTAAAGATAGTTAAACCCATTTAACTAATGATTTTAGCTCAGTGATTTTTTAAATTTGTACATGACAACTTCTGCCATTACACCTAATTTTTATTAATCCTTTAAAAATTTTCAATTACAGTTGACATTCAATATTATATTAGTTTTCCAGTGTATAGCAAGCATAGTGGTTAGACATTTATATAACTTAAAAGGCAATCCCCCTGATAAGCCTAGTACCTATCTGACACCATAGGTAGTTATTACAACATTATTGACTATTTTCCCTGTGTTGCACTTTACATCCCTGTTCCATTGCATCTATTAACATCCTATAGATTGGACTGCCTTGGAATTTTCATGCAGGAATGAATGAAAAGTTCTGAGTGTCTAAAAGAGAAAATATATTTGAGAAGTATTGTGAAGAAAACAATGCTTTTCATATGATGAATCAAAGTATATTTTAGTGGCTGAAAGAATTTAGTGGTCAATAATTCACTCTTTCAGTTTATATACTAAGTTTGGTGCATTAATGGAGTATTGGAGAGATACCATGTAATAAGCATATGAAACATAGATATGGAATGTCTAAGGAAGATTTGATTTAAAGATGTATATATACAGGTGTCCTATAAAAAATAATCAGAGAAACCACAGGAATGGAAAATTTCATTCAGGAAGAAAAGTAGAGAGAAAAGAATGCTATGAGGATTAAATAAGATATCATATTAAAGCATTGTAACACCATATCAGACACATAATATGTGTTCAGTAAAATGTTAGTTTCCTTTTTCTCTTTCTTTGGCCTAATAAATAAAATGTTTGGTATTTTTATCTCAAACTAAGGCAAAGGGTAATCTTAAAATTTGTTTCACCTAAAATATATAACTTCAGTTTTTCATGAAACTGTGTGTTGGAATTATATGTTATGTTAAATGACAAGAAAATTGTGACGAAAACAAAATCTCCTCCTATGCTACTTTATTTATCCATTTAAATTGTGCTATATTTTGGTGTCCAATCATCAGGGTGATCAGAGAATGTCTGGAACACTTCCGGGTGAAAATACAATAGCCTGGTCAGAAAACGATGAATTTTTTGAAACTAAATAGATCTTGATCCTCAATTTAATTTCCGTTCCACAAGGTGAGACTGCTCATTCAGCATGATGAACAAACAAATGTTTATGCTAATTTTTAAGCTTCTGCAGAAGAAAATTTTATATATTATCACTTCTCTATTCTTAAATACTGCTAAATAATCTTATAATGGTGAAATTCTACCTAATTCCTTTGTTCCATTTGGAATATTCTCTTTTTAAGTTTAGAAAATAATTCAATAATTGATGCTTTGAAAAATGTATTCAGAGTAAATATTATGAATATAATAATAAAATAGATTCCCATAATCCTAATTTTTTATATGGAAGAACAAAAGTTCAAAATGGCCAGACATACCTCAAGAAGAAATATAAGATTGGATAAGGAGATTCTAATAATTAAGACTTTGTGTTAGTAGCAAAGGAGCAGATAATAATATGATCCAAGGAAGAGAATAGAAAGCTCAGGATGAGATCTATGTATAACAGAGATCCATGTATGGCAGAGGTGGTGTTCAGATCACTGGAGAAAGGATGTTAAAACAACTGGTTAAGCATTCTTTTTTTGTGTGTTAAATTTTAGAGAGCTGGAAAGGAGCTAGCTGGCAGACATCTTCTGTACAGTATATTCCTTTTCTTAAAGGTATCCTCCATATCACCTTTTGGTTTTTAGCCCCCTGACTAGATTAACAATAATATACTATAATAATTATAAATATGTTAATTATTATTATAAATTTGTATTCCCAGGACACTTCCAACTGTTTCTATTTCAGATTTCCTTGGGAAACATTTTTTCTGTGAAATTCCAATTCAAGACACATGACCACTAAGTAGTATTGACTGTACTAAGAGGATTAATTTATATAATTAGACATTTCCAAAGTAAGAAAGTGAGCAATGCACTGACCAAATTGCTCCAGTAAAGCAATGTGATGTTTAGGCACTTTCTGTTTCACGTGGCACACCTTATAGATTGCCTTGAATATCCTAGTAGTGCCATGAATATCTGTACCCTGATTCTTTATAATAAAAGCAAATTTTAGTTGGAAGTCCTTAGTAGAATGAAGGGCCTTCAGGCAGCAAATTTAATCTAATACAGAATTTTGAATCCTAGATGTCATTTGGAACTTACTGTTACAAAGAGTTCCTAGAGTATCATAATCTTCCAAGGATTCACAGACCACTCTCCATTGAGAAAAGACAGAGTTCGGGCTTATAAGATTGGAATCGAAGTTGCTTCTCGATCCCATCAAGTCATCGGTGCAGATGTCACAGGTGTTCTTCCCAGTTGCAAAATTCCAGTAAGGAAGAGAGAAAGAAGGATTCTGCAGCATTTCCTAGATCACAGAAACTCTGTTAGCATTCTCTGCCTTTGTTTAAGTCTCGCTCTTTGCTTGGTTTACTCCTTGGCAATCTATTTCTATTAGTTCTTTTCAGCCACTTAGGAACCAGTTAGTGTGTCAGTGGTGTCTGAGGTGTTCAGAGGACTTAAATGTCTTATTTAACAAAGCTTTTAATTTACTTCAAGGAGTCATTTTACATACTAGAGGGAATGAAACTCAACTCATTATATAGAATTTCCAGCAAATGATTTTCTTTTTGGAGGGTAGGTTAATGATCTTCCTTTTCTTTTTTAGACAGATAATTATATTTCTATTGATTTATCAAAAATTAGCAATAATAACTTCTTGACATTTCTACTTCCTTCCATTTTCTTATCTCTAATTCAAGCACCACTAACTCTTGATCTGGAGCCAGATCCAGCCTTAAAATAGCTTATGTGGAACAGTACTTTTTGTTTTTGTTTTTTTTTTTTTTTTAGTTTAACTTAAATGACTTTAGGCATTTAGATTCTGGTTTGGCCATAGGCTACATAGGTTCTTTCACACTTACCTCTCTGCCTGGGCACTAAAGGTGTTTTACCTAGACCTCTGCTTCAGAATCTAAACTATGAAGACTCAGGCTTCTGTCTGAAACTCATATCTACAGGAAATGCTAAAGGGAAGCAGAATATTTCTTTGTGCACACTGCTCTTCAATCCAGACACCAAGTTTTTATTTAGAGCTGATCTCAACCCTAGTAAAAATGCTGGAGTCAAGATCACATGCTTATTTTATTAGGTTTTTAAAAACATATATTTATTGTAGTCGTATTTCCCATTTCTTTTTGCCTTTGGGGAGTTATATTTATAGCGTCGAATTTAAATGTAGGGATTGCCGTTGTTTTATTCTGCCTCACATGCATTTTGTATGTTACCACTTTTTTACTTTAAACCCTTTCTAGAAAGCATTTCCTTGTCTTTGGGGTGTTTTAGAGGGCCAGAAGCTTTCCAAGGTATCTCCAGTTATGGATCTCCAGAGATTTAGAGTCCTCATTTAGAAGCCATTGTTCTGGTTCACAAATACTTGTGACAGCTTCCAAGGTATTATTAAGAGTCAGTTTGTGGTTCAGCAACTGACATTTGGGAGCTGGAGCATATTTATGTGGCATTTCAATGGCGCATTAGATTTAGATTGTAATTTGTTGGATCCCTTGTGCTATTGGGTTTTAAAAATGTAAGTTATAGAGGGTGAAGTTTACATAAGGCAAAATTGAAACTTTTAGATATTTTCCATTTGCCCTTTCATTTTGGTGTGCTCATGGGGAAATGACTTGAAGGCATGAAGATCTGGAGTTGAATACAAATGACAGATTTATCAACTCAATCTAGTAAATGTCTTGCTTGTAACCAGAACTATATAACATGAAGTTCCGAGTATCAGATGAATTTATTTAATCATTCTCAAACTGTATATGGATAGACTACTTTTATTCAAATATTTTCTGTATTTTAGTGCATTAATTCTCTTCTAACCATTTATTTTCTTGGAATAATTCTGGGCATAAGCGTACTACAATTCAAGATTTTTTTTTGATTAATTTTTATACTTTAATGAGGAGAGGGATTCATTTCTGTTATTTCATACAGAAGACAGGTTTAATTTGTGGATTTTCTAGTTGAGGTCTAATAATTTAAAATTTTATTTTAGAATTACAATACTTTTCTTAAGAAACAGCAATTGGTAAAATAAACAATGAAGTATCCATGTTAACAGATACTTTAATATATTTCAACCTTATCTGCTTAAAAAAAAAATAAGCAGGGAATGACTATGTTTGGGTTGAGATTCCATTTACACCTAAAAAGCCAATGCCTCTTAAGTAAAAGTAATATTTAAATGATGTGATATTTTTAATAGATTTCTTCTATAAGCCTTAATGTGGTAAAGGGCATGGCAAAAAAAAAAAGTGTTCAATGAAAATATGACAATATGAATGAAAAGGAACTTTTTTCATAATTTAAACCTTATACTATATTAGAAAGAATTATCCACCGGAATATTTGGAACTTGGAAGACTGACAAGTCCATAAACACTTGCTTCATCCAAACGAGGAAGGGGCATTGGTTGACATGTGAGAAGAAAGACATATGGAATGAGATTATTTTGTTGCAAACTATATGAGAGTCATTGTTTCAATTACAGAGCTATAGAACATGTCTATTGTTTTAATTCACATCTGCAAATGTCTCCTTTGGCTTCCTCAACATTGAGATTACTTTCTTTTTACTTTGCAAAAGATAAAGTTCAGATAAGTAAACGATTAGTACAGGGAGAAACTTAAAAGGCCAAAGGCAGATTAATAACTTGAAATTGCTGTGTTATCACATGTTTTGTTCATCTGGAACACAATGAATCAAACAACTTACAACCAAGCCATCTTGTCTGTAAAGGATCTGAAAACTGAAATGTTTCCTGCATACCTGCATGTCTCTCTCCAGCTGCAGTAGGTGGTACCTGTGCCATGTGAGAAAAGCTGGTCCTTCATGGGAGAAATCTACTTCACCAAAGCTTTCCTGTTCTGGTCCAAGGAAAGTCTTCTTGACTGAGTAATAATGTGTCCAAACAAAGTAGTTATAAATGGAAATGTTCTCAAATTGTGGTGTGTTGCCATCTGGCCCCAATATTTCTTCTGATCTCCTGGTGGCAATGACAAACCGAGGGTGAGTTGTACGCTTTGCCATATCCAGGGCCTGGACAAAGTAGTTCTTTTCTTCTGTACTTAAGTCCAGAAGGTTTCTCCTGACTTTAGGGAATACAAAATTCAAACATGAGAACCTTTGCCTTGTGGGGATGGGTAGAGAATGACCGTAATAATCTTGTAACACAACATGTCCCATTTACCAATAATGATAATTTGTATGTGCTTATGTGATTTTATAGTTTTTAAAATATCCCTTACTATCTATTCCTTCCTCACACCTTCTCTCCCTTCTTTCCCCCCTCCCTTCCTCCTTGCCTCTCTTACTTTCTTCCTCCCCATGTTACTCTAGAATTCTTTGTAGCTTTCTGTAATCTTACTTGTGGACTTTATGATTGTGTTCTATTTATTTCCGCTCACTATAGGCTTTTTCTTGAAAATCTCTGCATTTTTAATATTGTAAATCTTACAAAAACAAGGTGTGTGGTAGTGGTTAAGACCAGAGACTTATTCTGTGACTGCACACAGTCCTCTTAAGCCTCAGTTTTTCATCTGTAAAGTGTGTGTAAAAGTAATTCTCTTTACAGAGTTTTAAAGGTCAAAGAGTATACACCTACAAAGCCATTAGACCAGAGCCTGGCTCTTAATAAGTCAATAAACATTCTGTTAAAACCTTGGTCTAGCACATAGAAAACAATCAAGTTTTGCTGGCTGTTAACTATTTAATGCTTTGTTATTTATTGATATTTAGGCTTCAGTCCCACCTCATTATCTAAAATGACTGAACTTTATCATCACAGCGGAAAATTTCTTTGTGGGTCAGGAAGAGTAGTAAAAGACAGATCTCAGTGTGAATTCCAGGTTTTCTAAGTACCAGCTATGTGGATTTGACCTTCCTGAACCACACCCATGATAATTAACGTAACTACCATGAGGAATTACTGAAAGTATAGCCATAAATGTCCTCAGCTTCAACCCCAATCCTTCAAACTGAATAAATTACTTAATCTCTCTAAGCCTCAGTCGCCACATCTGCAAAGAGAGGATTAAATTATTTGGTTTCCAGGTGTTCTTCCAGCTCAAATGATTTGGGTCTCATGCAGGACTTTGTATACATTTATATCTCTGCTTACCTGTGAGAATCCTTTCGTCACAGGCAGCTCCTCTCCATCCGGGACGGCAGGTCCCACAGTTGTGTCCTGAGAAGTTGCCATTGCAGTGGCATGTCCTATTGAAGAACCGTGTGGGCCAGGCCTCTCGATCATCTCTGCCATCATGTGGGTACAGGGGGCTGTGGGGTCGGAAGTCTGCAGTCACTGCTTCACACCTGCCCCTCCCTGATGAGGAGCCACAGAGGTCAGTTCCAGGCCCAGAGAGTGCAGACAGGTCTGGGCAACACACTCCATTTCTCAAAGCTTCAATGGTGGCACACTCTCTTGGAAATTGAGCCCAAGTCTGCTGAAAAAAAAGCAGGGGCAAGAAGATACATCCCAGAGAGAGGAATTTATGATCTTTCATTCTGCTTTAAGCAAGGCTCTCGTTCTGCTGCCCTTTGTGTAGAGACTGAGGCACATAGATAAAAATCAAGCTGAAAAGGAGAAAGCAAAATGGAATTATGCAAATTTTTTGTACTGTTATAAATGGCAGGAGCCCTTTCCAACCCCGCTTCAAAATGATTTTAAAATCTGTAAAACTACATTTCAAACAAATAATAAAAATAGTAATTTACCTTTACAAATTCGACATGTATAATACCTACATAATTAAATCTCCTGTCCTAGTCATTTAGTTCTCTTCATTTTTAATTTATATTTATATAAAAAAATACTTATCCTGGATGTCATTTATCAAAAGCATTCATTAGCAGGTCACCACCATTAATTACATTTAACTATGAAGCCGAAAGAAGAATTGGGTGGAGATTTCCATCAAGTTAATTTCCATTATGTAAAGTCCCCCATCCTAGTGGAATTTTGGCGGGAGTCCACCAACTTCCTATAGATCTTCTCTCCAGTACCTTAAACTCCTGAGAGGATTCTTTGCTGAACCTTTCTTACAGCTGAGTGTTTTATATGTGCTAGTCCCCTGATGTCAGAGCTGTTAATTGCATGTGGGTTTCTGTCTGATAATCACAAATCTGCTCACCCAAACGGGGAGGGGCTGGTTCTCTTCTCCACCCTTACTAATCGCCTTTCACTTCAGTGAGTTTTTCTGCCCTCTAAGTACTTGATTAGCACATGATTCCCTTCCCACTGATTTCCTTGTGATGTTTAAGGTTTTAAGAAAAGGTCAGAGGCACTAATTTGGACTATAACAAATCAGAGAAACTAGAGAGCTTTTGTTTCCATTGTAGAGATTTTATTTTTTCCTTTGACATGTATCTTCAGAGGATGGAATGAGATTACTTACTCTTTCTTAGTGATATACAAGCACTAGGCTAGTGCTTGTGTCTGGTAGTTGCTTTTGATTGTGTATAGTCTTGAAAACAGATGCTGCCATTCTTACAATTTCTGCTGCCATTCTTACAATTTCTAGGGAAAATAATGGGTGTAGACAAGGCATCACATACAGTTACACCAAGTCACATGACATTGGCTCTCATGATGCTTGCTGGTTTTGACACCCTAACTCCCTTACCTCCACTGTGGTGGCATATATCTCTGTGGCAAAGCATTAACAGGGTCACAGTTGCTTCTGTGTTTTAGGAGCACTAAACGTCTTCTTTCCTACTTTCTCTGTGAGCAATGTCTTAAGCCACTGTCACTAGTTTTAAATTATTTGAGTGGCTTGCTAATTTTAATGGCTTCATATAATCAATCATTAACCAATATCTCAAGGTTTCATATCCACTCACTTGGGGCAAAGTTGATTGTAAACAGTAATGCATATGAAATAATATTTAGAAAGTATCTTTGGTGGTTTTGATTTTTTAGTCTGATGTCTTGCTGGATCAAAGTAAATTATCATTTTTCTCTCTTGAATAAAGTTAGAAGCATTGTGCCGGTATTGGTTTCTTAGTTCTGACAAAGACACTGAAGTCATGTGTGTTAACATTAGGGGAACTGGGTGAAGAATATGTGGAAACTCTGTATTATCTATGTAACTTTTCTGTATATCTAAAATTATCCCTAAATGTTTATAGTAAAAAGCCATTTTAAAAATTAGGTAATTTATTCATATGTATTCATGTGTACAGATATAATTAAACTATGATGTGTCATTATGATGAAAGCAAAACAAAAATAAAAATGAGGCTTTGCCCAACACACATCTTTGTATAATTTCCACAGTTACCTCAGGACACTCTGTGTGCAGTATGATATGTAAATGACTGATGAAGAGCCTCTGAGGGCATCAGTATCAAATTACATAATATTAATTAAAAATACAAATAAATATAAAATTATCCCATATTTTCCTTCTGGACCTATTGAATTTATGCAAACTCTAGGAGAGTGTGGGAATCCGACCTGGGTATCATTACTAAGGGTAATCTTATTCAATCACTTGGAATCTATGAGCTGGTGAATTCCAAGTTAATAACTAATAACAATCTTTCCTCAGAGATTGTGACTTATATATCTAACTTCCTATTCACTAAGTCCACTTAGATATCTGATAGGTTAGACCTTTATAAAACATGTTCCTCATTCTTTCCCATCTCAGTAAGTGAAATCACTGTTCGCCCCATTTCTTAGGCGGGGAGGGACACATACCAAAGCCATTGTTTCTTCCTCTTTGTTTCATGCAGACTGCTTTTATCAAGCGGTCTAACAGTCTAACTTTGAGCCATTATTCTCTCTCATTTGTCATATGACAACAACCTAATTTATCCCTTCACTTTCCGTGCTTAATCACACAGAAGTTTATTTTCCATACAAGACGTTATTCTCCATTTAGCATCCTGAGAGAGCTTTTTATTGACTATACCTGATTACCTCTGCTCTCAGGAAAACCCTCAATGATTTCTAAACACACCTAGAATAAATCCAAATGCTTACTGAAGCCTACATGATCTGGCCCCTCCTATCTCTGACAACCTTCTACCTTCCTTCCACTGCCCTCCCTGTTATTCCTTTGTTCAATAGCAAGTTTATTACAGCCTCTATGCCTTACACTTACTATTTCCTCTGTCATTTCTTCAGGTCTTTGTATGACTTACTCTCTCACTTCATTCAGGTCTCTGTTCTAATGCTACCTCTTTAGAGCGACCTGGCCTAACAGCCCCACCTAAGTTAGATCTCTCGACACCTAATACCATCATTCTTTACTTTCTTTTTAAGACAGTCTTTTTCATAGTACTAAACGCTGCCTGAAATTTTTATCATTTATTTATTTTCACTTATTGTTTGTTTCACTCATCAGAAGGCCAACTTTTGTCATTCTTTTTCAGTAGTTATGTAAAAGATCTCTAGAGAACCATATAGCCGTTTTTTAAAAATGAACTAGGACTAAACATCTGATTTATTTACTCCAGGTCTAGTGCTAATCAGCACTTTCACTGAAAGGAATAGATATAACCTACCTCCAGTATTTTTATTAGTTACTATTAATAAGCATCTATTATTTCCCTAAATAGTATACATTTATTATCTCTCATTCTTTCAAAATATTACTTTCATTCTTGTTTTGCAGATGAGGAAACAGAGGCTTGTGGAGTTGAAAATCCTTTTTAAAATTATGTAATTTTTTTAAGTAGCAATTTCAGGTTTTTAAGCCAACTAAGTTTGATTCCAAAATGTTTGTGGTTCGCAAGTACTGCTCACATTCTGAAACTTGGGGAATGGAAAGAGTACTGTATTTTGAATTATAAATTATATTAGCCTTACCTTAGTGAGCAGGTGCCTTTGTTTTTCAGCCCTTCATCTGTAAAATATATGTAATAAATATATATTGTTGGGGCAAATAAGCTCAGATAAAAATAACCACTAGAGTGCAGACAATCAATCAATACTAGTTTTAATAAGTAAATGAATCAAAGGTAGAAATTTCGAAATAGGTGAAAAATGCTAAAATTAATACCTTATTCATAACTACCTTACTAGATTCAACTGTATTTTGCCCAATCCCTTCATTATTAATATATAACCAAATTAGTGTTACAAATAGTCCTGTGAAATAGGAATTTCAAATACTGAAGATGGATGAAATGCTGAATTGGCACTCTCTATTAATAGACCCCAGCAGTGTGTTCTACCACACAAATACTGACATAATTCCTCAGCTTACTGATGTTTTTAATGTAGAAGGCTGGTGCAAAGTGTAAAAAGAAAAATGTACTTATGTCTTTTCTCTTTGACTGAACATAGGGGAGTGGTTAAAATGCCAAAATCCTGGAAGTTATTCACAGAATAGGTCAGAAATGAATGTCAAAATACATGTGCAACACTCCTTGGTCCACTGCAGAAATTATTTCTAAGATTTCTTTGGTGGAAATAAAGGTTCATACAGTAATTTTGCCTTATGATATGTGAGCTAAGTCTGAAGCTTTGCTCTCATGTATCTCTCTACACATGAACCTAACAATATGTGCATTTATAGAAAAACAATACTTATTATTACTAGTTAATAATAGCAAATGCTCAAAGATCTTTAGATAAATGATACTGCTGAATTATGGAAATTATCTCTTAGCATTCAAGCATTATTAAACCAAAGAAATAGCTTTGAAGATATAGGGAAATATACAAAGAAAGAGTAGTTAACAAAGAATTAAGAATTGTGCTGTTCAGAAAAACACATAGCAGCATAATAAAACTTAATAGTAAACATCATTAGTGTACATGTCATACATTCATAGCTGATATGAAGGTAGCTCAAGAAAAAGGACTGATCCTATGTTTTTCTTTAAAGTCTTATGACTGTCATTTATAAAAGATGTAAGAAAAAAATCTGATGATGAAAAACCAGAAACTTAGGCTAAGTTGAAGAGAAAAAGTTTCAAGAGCATCTTTATTTTTCCAGAAAAATTGTTAATGAATATTAATATCTTGTGTGATCATTTATGGCAAATGATATTGAATATATTCATTGTGCATTTGGATTACATGTTATTACATTATATGCTTAGTTGTACTAAGCTTAGGTTAATGGTCAGAATTCCAAAGGCATTAAGCAGTTCAAAGTCATCCATTAGGCCAGTCATGTGTTTTTACCTCATGGAGAAGCTTAAATTCAGTGAAAGGAAAGGGGAAGAATTTTAAGCCTGTGTTTTTGTGTAAGTAGAAATTCATTCAAATATACCATTGCTATTTTAGGGCAGAATATTTGAAGTTGAGGTCTCAGATAATGTGATCCCTGATAAAATGTGCCATTAATTTCTTAATTGAGTTTTTAAAACTGAACAAAATATTGCACATACTGGTGCAAGGCCAGTTAATAAGTTGATTTCTTTTTAGTGAAATTCTCTCGATAAGTTAATATTAAAGTATTTAAAGTATTTCTTTTACTGATGATTTATATTCTGCTTGTTTTAGAAAATGACTTTGTAAGATTTCCCTATAGAGACATTTCTACATGTGTGTTAGGCATCAAAGTCAAAATAATCAAAGATACTTGTGTTTGGAGTAGAACTAAGTAGTGCATTTGTTGTGTAGTTAACATTATTTTGTGCTCATTTCCAAAGATTGTGTCTGTGCTGTAATATTGGTAATGATAAAGTTTCCATTATTTTGACCTTTTTGAGTATATCTCTATGGTTGTCATTATGGTCATCTTTTATATTGTGTGTGCTAGAGGCTACAACAGGGCTGATGCTCTGAAATGATGGCTAGTATAGTCATTACACCATAAGTGCTTATAAAATTGTTAAATACACATATGTAAAAATAATGTGTGTATACATGTAATATAAGTACATATGTTATATATAATGTATTATATATAGGTATATATAGATATGTATATACCTACATTTATATAATGTGAGTATTATATATAATGGATTGGCTCACTTTTTACTTTTTAACCATATTTTGGAAGAATATGGAAAGCATAATATGCCTATATAATCTATATCAATAATGTTGACATCTTTTCTGTTTTAACTTCTATTATAATATTCATAATATAAAGTACAAGGATAGTGATAGATTTTACTAGCAAGAGAAATATTTAAAAAGGCATAAGCATTCTAAAAGATGTCAGTGTATACAGAATGAATACATACACAGAATGATACAAAGCCAGTTTTATTAACTAATTCAAAAATCTATGTATAGAACATAACTTTAATTTATATATATATATAATGCACTATTTATAATAGTCACATATATAAAGGTATGTATCATATAATATATAATAGTTATATATAATTTAATATACTTCATATATTCTATGATATATAAAGATATGTAATATACAATAGTTTTTTATACAGATATCTATTTTTATAACTTTAGTTGCAGTCTGATAGACAAATATAAGACACTCAGTAGCTTATAATACCATAATTGTTAGTTTCTTGCTCATATGAATTATAAAATAGATGTTTCTAATCAGAGTGGTTCTCCTTTAAGTGAGAGAACATACATTTTTTTCATTTTTAAATCTTTCATCTTCAACATATGCTTCAAAGGTCACCATGCATATTTGTATCAATATAGTGAAAAGGGAAGGAATATGGGGTATTAACATGCAGAAGACTTTTTTTTTATATAGGCCAGACATGAAAGTAGCTTACATCACTGCAAAGTTTCATTGGTTAGAAATTAGTGATTTGGCCCCACCCTACTACAAGGGAGGTTGGAAAATGTAGTCTAGCTACAAGCCAAGGAAAAGAGATAGGTTCAATGATCAGCTAATACTCTGTTCCAATGACCAACTATTAGCTGTTTTGAAACCTCCAAAATAGCCAGCATAATAATTACAATTATTTTTATTAATGTTGCTGATGGAGGAGTCATCATATTTTTGAGATGTAGAGATTAGTGATTTTGTTATCTCTTCTGATCCTTTTTTTCCTCTGACCTATGCTCAAGCCACTCATTAGAAGTGGTCTGACAGAATTCCTAAATACATGGATGTATGTAATGGGTAAAATTTTTCACAAACCAGTTAATTCCTCAACCATAGGAGTAGGAATTGGCCTCCTCCCTCAATGAGCTTACATCTAGCTAAGGAGACAAAATTATGATCCCCACAATATGTTTGCTGAAAAGCCTGATAAATGATACAAAGGAAATGGAAAAGTTTTAAGAGATTATTATAGAACGATGCATCGTCAGGCTTGTTTTTCATACTACAGTGTGAAGAAAATATAGTATTGATGCTTGGGGATTGTAGTGTTGCTATGGCATTAAATAATATTTTGCGCTTATCTTGTGCTACTTAATTGGAATGTATATCATGTTAAGGACAAGGTAGCACACTATGTTGATGATACCATGATAAGTGCCTCTATTGATTGAGGAAGAAGCATAGGAAGAAGTGAGGACCTCAGTGATCCAGAAGACAAATAGAGGTTGACTGAAAAACACAAGTAAAATTTAAATCCCTGGTATAGTTCATAAAATTTGGGGGAATTACATGGACTGGAGAAACCAGGGACATTGCTAGCATGTGAGAAACCATTTATTATCTACTTCTCACCTTCTACAAAATAGGAAGCCCAGAGATCAATGAGACTTTTCAGTGTTGGTAAAATCACGTTTTCTATTTGGGAATATTTCTGGTCCCTATTCACAAGTGATGCAGTGAAAAACATGAAAAGGTATACAAAGAATTGTGGCTGTCCCACTGGAACCATTGACCATTGAGTTTTAGAAGTATCTTTACTTAAATAAATAAAATGGATGTTACCAGAAAAGAAATACTACTAACCAAAGGACACTCCCCCAGTTTTAGATTCAACTCCTCTTTTTTACCCATTTGAAGGACAATTGGTAATTATTTTACTAGGCATTTCAAGATTCTTCCTTCACTACTAAAGAGCATCAGATAATTCTGAGGCCAGAAAAAAAATACTAGTTTTGGGTAATGTCAGAAAAAACTTTTAAATAGAGAGAAAACATCTTAGGAAAACATATTGATCAAGTTGAAACAGTATATTCAAGAGCAGGTAATAGGGGAAGCTCAGAGGTGGGAAGTTTACTGCCTTTAAAAAAGCAAGCTGTTTACTGCCTATTGGCCAAAATGATTTGCTCAGGTTTGTGTACCAGTACAAGTTGGGATTGAAATGTTTTCTTATTCCCATTTCTAGCAATATTTCCACAACAATACCCCAGATTGTGGTTGTATTATCATATGTTCAAATAAACAGGACAGTTGTAAATAGGGTATGGGAATGGAAGGAACAGAGGGGGAATTATAATAAGCAGTCATTTGATGTCTAAGGACTGAGAAATTGTTTGATAGAAAACATGTTTCATTTATGAGCTGTGTATATCCTGTCTTAACAAGTATAGTCTATAACCTTTTAATATTTAACCCTTGTCTAACCCTGGTGTAATGTTCCAGGCACTATTTGAGTCTCTTTTTCATCAGTGGTCGTTATTAAATCTTTTCCTATAATTTGAAATGTGTTCTACCAGTAAGTTATTTTCCTAGGCAGAATTAAAAATAAGCCATAGAAATATAGGTCTGTATTTTTTCTGAATTGCTCAATGATCTTCCTCCAAAATGCATGAAAGTTTTAAACAAACAAAATAGGAACCTGATAAGAAAGAAAATTAAGCCCAGATGTTAATCAGTAGGAAAGATCAAATGCAAAACAAATGAAACTTTCTTTTGAATAGATGAAGCATAGTAATCCAATTACAAAATAATTTATGTTCTCTATTCATTGAATGTATGTATTAGATATGTATTCCTGTCATAATTTTCATCCATGAATTAAAAAAGTCAGGTTCTTAAAACATTAGGCACTGCCATCATTGTAGTTTATTATTTTTTATAACTTATGTGGTACACTAATACTTTTACCTGGCTAATAGGTTTAAAGGTATAGCCTTAAATTGGCCAAAACAATTAAGCTTTCTTTTCTTTTGCAGTTAGACATTTTCCACATAAAATTATCCTTTCAAAATAAAAGTATTACATACACACAACCAGAACATAAAGCAAAAAGAAGGGCATTAAACTCCCCCCTGCCCTGCCTCTATTCCCAGCTTCTGAAGAGTAACTTTTAAGAAATTAAAACACTAGTTGACTGATCATTGTGTGTGTGTGTGTGTGTGTGTGTGTGTACATATATATATGTGTGTATATATATATATATGTGTGTGTGTATATATATATATATATAGTAATTTTCACTAAGCTGTTTTAGCCTTTAAAAGTGATCTGTTCTTTTTTCAAGTATTTGTTTATTCTTCTTAAAATTATACTTTCTCAATTTTTACCTTATTTTCTATAGTTGTTTTTATTTTTTAATAAAGTACAAATATTGGCAGTGATAGCCACAGAGTGGAGCAAGTTTTAGGAATTATAAAGAAATAGATTTTAGTTTAACAAGTTCAACAAAGAAGAAAATCTTTAATAATAAGCCATGAGCCCCATGTCACTGGAGACATTTAAGCAAAAGGTAAATGAAGTTCTGGTGACATCCTGGAAGAGATTTTCACATTAAGAACAAGTTTGGACCACTGAGTGTTTATCTAACTTGCAGATTCCATTACTGCTTCTAATATCGTGATAAATATTGTGGTAAAGACTTGTAGTACTCACCCACACTGGTTCATTTCTCCTTCCAGGCATATGGACATTATATTTTGCTGCCCTCTTGTAGTTAGGTAGTGCTACAAATTTACCTGGAAATCCTGTATTTTTTATTTGCTAAATCTGGCAATCCTAAGTAAGAGTCTTCAAGGCACACAATGTGCCTATGAATCTATAATCACAGCATATTCTATATTCTGAAGAACAATGTGATTTTTTCTAAATCAAAAGGTGATAGGGCATTGTTTATTTTACTTTGAGATTATTCTCAAAGAATGTGGATAATTTGATATGAATATTCTCAATGAATGTGAATAATTTGATATAAATAAAACTGATATACTTGATATACTCACTGCTCCTTAACTCAAGTGCAAAGAACCAGCAGTCACCACTTGGTCTAAGCCAGCATGTGATAACAGCAGTAGACAAAACCACATGGCCCATTTCCCTACCAGCATTCAGCTGCATGTGGAACTTTCACCAATTAATTACATTCATTCTTGTGGATGCTACATTGTGTCAGATTGTTTAAAAAATTAACATAAATCCTCCTATGTGTCCCAAATCTAAAGCCTTTAAGGAGAATATCAAGTTTCCTTTTTAGTTTTCTGGGGGTGGGGGGTGAGGGAGGAGAAATAGTTAAGGTATTTCTAATTTCCTCAGACTAATCCATTATCCAACTTTCCAGAAGTTGAGAGAGACATCAGAATTAAGTCCTGTTATTTTTTGTTGTTGTTTCCTAATGCAAAGTATTTGAAATCTATATTAGGAAAACTCAAACAGCAGTGTTTGATTTGTCAGTGACTTGATGCTAGATTTTTCATATGACTTTTAGAGTAAGAGCATGCTTTCAGGCAGAAATAGTTTGCATTCCTTTCTTCTTTTTTCTTTGTAACTCATATGACCTTGGAATAAACCCAGTGTTTTGAGATTGAGATCCAGCCTTTGAATAATTAAGCATCTCAGAGTCTAGTCAAATAAGCATGTATTTGTTGCAAGAAAGTAATAGAAGCAGCTTTCTCAGTTTCCATTCTCATTTCAGCTACCATATAATAACTATCTATGGGCTTGTTAATGGGATGGCATACAAAGATAATGAGATGTGCCCCCAATTCTCAAGGAGCTTAAATCATTAAAAAATGACACATAATATTAATAATTTAAATGGTGGTAAACAACCAAAGAAATGGGAACACAGAACATAAAGTGATTAATTTTGGTTAATGATCTAGGATCTTTATTTTATTCAACAAATTATTGATCATCTATGTGCCAGGTACTGTGAATACAAAGGGAATACATGTATGTACAATGGAAAAGTAGTCCTGGTTTCAAAGTAGTCCTCGTTTATTCCGGTCAAAGAACCTGTGTAAACACACACACACACACACACACACACACACACACACACACACCCCTAAATAAAAAATAAATCCCACACCTTGATAATTAAACAAACAAACACAAATTTAAATAAAAAACGTTGCAACTTATCTTATGTTGTGGAATCAGACACAGGGATGGGAAAGATGCTAACATGGAGGATTGGGAAACACTTTATTTTTAATAAGGAGATCAGGGAGGTTTTGTGAAAATGAGACATTGAATATAAAAATGTTAAAATACTGCTTAAGATAGTATACACACTTATATTAAATTTAAAAATTATATCGTTTGTATATCATCTATAACACAGGTGATCAATTTCTTTTCATTTTCTCATTTCTACTTATAGAGAGAAAAAATACTTAGTTTTACTTGACCCACCTGCCTTAGCTCACAGAATATTTATGTGGTTACATGCAGGGCTAATCATCAACTGCTATACACAAGTACAGTTGTTATTTGTTGCTAAAACATTGAAACGCTTTGCCATCAGTAGGGAAATAGCTTCCCAGAGCCCAGTCTATCAGAGCTCCTTTCTCAGGATGCTTTGTACATTTTTATGTTCCAATAACTACAAGGCTAAAGCCAGGTGCTGCGAGGGGCTTTCAGGACTCTGTGCTTTATATCTGTCCAGCTAATCATCTTTCTTATTGCTGTTAAAATTTTTGAATATTACTCTTGGTTTTAATCTAATAGTTATCAAAAATAATTGGCCCACTATGGGATACTAGCCATTTACAGAAGTCTCCTAGGAGGTTTCAAGATGAAGGACATTTGAAGAGCTACAGATACTGGTTATATAATCCTAAAAAAAAAAAAACATAATCAGAGACTGAAGGCTGAAATTGGAAAATTGCAGTTAATTTCCTCTAAAGCTCATGAACATCAGGATTTTACATTCACTGCCTTACTTATTAATGGTTTTATTCCTTTTGCTCCTGGGTCCTAAAAACAGCATATTCTTTTGATTTCATTAATTTGCCATAGTATGTATCCTTACATATGTTTTACATTTTTCTTAACTAAATGACATTATAAAAATGATTTCATATTAAGAAAATTCAGAAAGCAATATTTGTGATTTGTCAGTGACTTACTACCAGAATTTTCATGATTTTTAGAATTTTTAGATCATACTTTCAGACAGAAATATCTTATAAAATATACTATGTTATTGAATAGTTTTTATTCATTCTTTATTTTTCTCTTCCCTCTCATTTGTGTGAGCCAGGCTTTGGGAATTACTGCCTTAACAGTAAGAATAACCTGAAAAAGACTGTTTCAAAAGGTTAAAACCAAATGAAGAGATTTCGTTTGATTTACTGGCAAGAGAAGAAAAGGGAGGATATCTTTAAGAAGCTGACGGAGAGGCTGTGTTAAGTAAGGAGTGCTATAGGGTGTGAATGAGTGGAGATATGCTGGGGGAATTGTCTAGGAAGTGCTCCCTGGCAGAGAGACAGGAGGTGGCCAGTCCTCACAGTGGGTTGGTAGTATGGTGCACATAGAGAGGTGGGACTTGAATCACAGGATCCTAACCAAAGTAAGATTCCTATGCCCAATGTGTGGCAAGAAATGGAGAGCCACTGGATGATTGTGAGTGCTCACTCATAACTTGGCAAATAAGGATGCCAGGAGTGACTAGGATATACTGAAACGAGCATTTCTTTCCACAGTTTCTTGGCATCTTTTAAAGTTGTATATTTTTATACTTCTGGATGATAACAGACTTCCATTACTCATTGAAATTTCTCACATCTTGTTGAGGAAGGGGCTGTCTTAAGGAAAATAATGCAGTATTTCTCTTACACCTGAGTTGTGGACCAGGAGCTTCAACAGACAACCTGGAAAGCACCAGTTTCTGAGAAGTAAACATGTCTAGTTCGGCCAGATTAGTGTTAGGAAAAAAGAATGCACATGTCTTTAGGCCAGCCTTGCACTTCCAGTATTCTCTCTCACCCCAATTGTCTCGCACCCTCCTATCTGGCCTGAAATTTAAATTTCAACCTATCCTCTCCTGATGACAAAAACATAAGAGAGCTTTAGAATCTCAGACTTGATAGTTTTTAAAGACCAAAATTGTCTTTGAAATTAATTATTTTCAAAAATGTTTTAAAACAAGTCATAATTCATCTAATTTTTCAATTTATAGGCCACACTTTAATAAGATTTGAATCAACTTGTGAGTATATATACTAAATATTGAGATTTAAATAATCAATTGACTGAAGAGCAAAGAAATTCGAAAATCAAGATGGGAGAAACTAAGAATGCATATGCTCATATATGTATATCATACATTTCTAAAGAGTTGGCAGCACTGTAGAGCAATTGATCATTTTAAAGACAAGAAACAGATCATGCTGTTCCTTGTTCAGGAACTTCAAATGACTTCCCTTCAAACATGGAGTAAAATGATAATTACTTCTAGATACTACAGTATAAGTGCTATCTATTCCTGCCCATCTCTCTGGCCTTCTGACTACACACTAAGCCCAAACACTTGTGCAGCCTCCTTATCCTCTCCCTATTTTCTATCAACACTCCAGATTCTTGCCTACCTTTGGGCTTTTGTTCTTGCTGTTCCCTTTGTTTAGAAACTCTGATTCCAGAGTTTTTTGACAGTTGTCCTGAATTAGTCAGGACTCAATTCTCAATCATGTCAACTTATTTTTCTCCTTAATATTCTCTCTACTGAAATTACTTATGTATTTCTTGTTTCATGTCTTTCTTTCCATCCTCCATGTCCAAAAAAATGGGTGTTTCACAAGAGAAAATTCCCTTTCTGTCATTTTTACTGTTGCTTTCCTAGTACCTAGACAGAACTGTTTCTGAAATATAATAGACATATATAATAAGTAAACATTGAATAAATGGGTGGGTCAGTCAATTCTGAGTTTCCAAGTAATAAAAAGGAAAAAGGGAATATGATCAATTACAGTCTTTTCATTGTCAAAAAATAAAAGTTCTGATTAGGGTTCAAAGTTTTTCTATAAGTAATAATAAAGAAATTTCACTGATGGGCTTTATATTGGGATTTTTTTTTTTTTGGCTTGTTTTACAGTGCCCTGAAGAGTATTTTGGAGGCATTCTTAAAAAATTAGTTTCTTATATTGCTATCCAGCCAGTGCTTGAGCCCATCAGAAGATAGACAATGAAGCAGAGATTTCTTTTCTTATTCTAAGTGCAACCTTTAAATGTCAGCCATATAAAGAAATTTAGTCACCCAGTAACTTCTGCTCTATTGTGTCATGTATAACATTGCAAAGAATAAGATCAGTTTAAACTGGGATGATGTTGTGGTTGTCACTTGCCCCAACCTAATTCCTCTGTGTTTTGTTCTCCATAATTATTCCATGATCCCATTTATCTATCTATCAATCTATCTACCTACCTACCTATCATCTATCTATCTATCATCTATCTATCTATCATCTATCTATCTATCTATCTATCTATCTATCTATCTATCTATCTATCTATCTATCTGTCTGTCTGTCTATCTATCATCTAAGCGTTACATTGTGGTCTCTTTAAGTGTGTTTTCTCCACCATGGAATAACATGGGATTCCCAGCACCATTTTTCTAAATTCTATTCTTTAATTAAAATAAATCCTAAGATTGCATTATATTTTTTTTGACAATCTCTTCAACTACTGAGGTTGTAATAAATTTAAATCTGAATTATTTACACATGTAGCTGATAGAGCAATAGGTTCCCTCAAATTTATTTTACCTTATGATCTCCTTTCGATATTCGATTGTCCTTGTTATCTTTCACTTGCCCAATTTTGCCAATTTTTATAGCCTGATAAAATCCCTTGTAATTCTAACCTATTATTTTTCTGATTTTTATATTCAGTTGTGTCACTCATGAATTTGATTTATGTCTCCTATCTCTTTATTTAAAAATTTGACACAATTTTAAAAGCTTAACTTCTACCCCTGTATTTTACCGAGATGTTCTTTCATATGGACTTCGCTTTATTGGTAACAACTCATCGAATAATCATTCAGCCCAATGAAAAGCCACTTAACATTAATTCAGCACTCATATTTTAGCTTTTGTAAGACGAAATCATAAGACTATACAAATGGCTTGTTCAAAATCAACCACACAATGCCTGTAAATTCTAATAATATTACATTAAAGATGTAGAGGTTAAACTAAGGAATTTAAATGTTTCTGAAAATTGTGTACATGAGAAATTTTATGATAGTTGAATAAAATTTAACTGAAAAATGATACAGATTATGATAGCAGCTTCTGTTAAAAAATATATTTTATAGGATACAGTGCCCTTTATTGATATTAGTACTTGATTGAAATCCCACCAATTTGAAGGAAAAGTAATCATCATTATAATAATAATTGGATACCCACTATATGCTATGTACTGTAAGAGCATTTACAGACATATCTTTTTAAATTTCACCACAATCTTATGAGGTAGAGTTTATTGTTATTATTTTTCACATGAAGATACTCAGAATTAGAGGATTTAAATAAATTAGCTTTGAATAAATGCAACTAAATTAAAAAATATGAATTCACCTTTAGGTCATTAATGTGATTCAAAATGCTACAAATTACATTATGTTACATGAGTTCAGATCTTGGAAATCATCAAATCCAATGGGACCTATTTAATATGAAGAAACTGAAACTCAAAAAACACGAAGTAATTTTATTGACCAAGTCAAATTGGAGAAATTCCAAAGTAAGAAAATTAAAACCATTTTACTTTTTTTTAAATAGAAGGAAATGCCTAAGGGAACTTATACAAAAGGAAATAACTGAATAAATTCCATAAATGTGGTTCTCATGGATGTCTTGATAAGTTGGTATTGTTCATTGAGCCAAATGACGTCAGTTATGTACGCACGCATATATACAAGTATAACCCATGATCTGCAAGACAAAGAATGCAATATTGTGTTTCTCTCACAAGCTTGAAAGTCACCAGTTTAAACTTTGAAAATGGTTTAAGTTCAGCAGTACCGTATCTTCCCTTTTCCAATTAAGTTTGTCATGCCACCGTCAGGCACCCAGTGAGAGCCTATTCCATCTGCAGTTATCTGAGATTTAAGGGCATTAAACATAAAACAGCAGCTTGAAAATAAGTGCAATAGTTGGAGAAACAAATTACTTGTTTTAAAGACAATCTGTTAACTACTCAAATGACACCACCTATATGTTAGTTAATTAATTATACATTAACAGATATTAACTTCTGAGAATAATTAATACCAAGGAACAGCTATACGGTGTACAAATCACATTAGTTATTTAAAATGAATATGGTGTGGGAAATTTAACTTTGAATGGTAAACATACAATGCAATATACATATGATGTATTATTGAGTTGTACACTTGAAACCTATTTGATCATATTAACCGATGTCACCCCGATAATTTTAATTAAAAAATAAAATAAAATATGGTGAAATTATTAATTTTTAAATTGAAAAATAAACCTATTCCATATAACCACGAACTGGAAGTGCTGCACTATTGAGTACAATGATTTAAAAAAAAAAAAGCACACAAGAAACAAAACAAATATTATGTTGGTATGGAAAGGCAGGTGTAAAATCTGTGTTGTGTGTTTAACCAAGACTTATGTGATATCTATTTGGGTCTACATTGGAGAGAAACCTTTTGAATCAATGCAAACAAAAATTTTTATATAAATATATTACTATTTATGGTTGTTGGTTTCCTGAGACTAAACTCTGTGTCATACAAAAAAATTATTTTACATATTTTTAAATAACAGAAATTCTTGATGTTTTAGGCATGGAGGATTTCTTTGAAGTCAAAATGTGCTCCTCAATACTTGATGAGAGATTTGGGCACCCTGATAAACTTAACCTTTATGATTATTAGAAACTTATAAGGAAAGTTAGGATAATCCTAGTCCCAATTGCTTTCTATAATAGAAACAGATTGCATAGATTTTCACAACTCTACCAATATTCTTAGTTTCTTACTTTTGATAAAGATTTCCATCTATAAATAGCAAGATGTACTTATGTTCAGAGTGATTTAAGACCAATGAAAAACATTAGCATTCTAAATAGTACTAGAACATAGAAAAATGTTGAATTCTTTCAGGTTTATTACAGAAACCTCTAAAAACTTTAATCCCCAAATCTCATAAAGATAGGACATAAAAACAGAACTATAGATGAATCTCATGTAAGAATATACATACACAAATTAAAAATAAAATATGAGTAAATAAATTTCACTAGCTTGTTAAAATATAATAAATTTTAAATCAGAATTTCACTAGCTTGTTAAAATATAATAAATTTTTAATCAAGAATTTATTTAGCATATACAAATGAGAACTTAATTTTAAGAAAATGAATAATATATTCTATCAATAATTAAAAAGAAACTCAGAATTCTTTGTAAATGTTTAAAATACATATAAGGAAATATAATAACTGTTTTTGATAAAAATAAAATCTCAATTACCTAATAACAAAAATATTTTCTTGACTCATTAAAAATACAAATGTAAATCAGCAGCTAACATTGAAATTAAAAGGGAAACATTTTAGTAATTATCATTAAAATCGATGAAATCAATGTGGTTACTGTAACCACTTTTGAATATTGTTTTTGAATTTCTAGTGCAATAAGACATGAAAATAGAAAAAAAAAATTGTACCTACTGGAAATAGAGAAGTTTATGACACTGCTGCTGTGCAGATGATACGATAGGGGAGAAAATTGAGTTAGATATTCATTTCATATATTGTATCAATAAGAAAAATACATTAAATGCTTAAAGCAGATAATGTAAAACATAAATTTTTATAAAAAGAGGTAAATAATTGAAATAAATAAGAAAGCACTTCGGCACAAAGCCATATAAAATTTACAGTTTAAACCACACACATTATACTTAAAAATCCATTAAAGATACCATCAATTGATTAACGGGCACTTGTTTTACACAGGCAGTTTAAATAATAGACGTGCATATTACCAATTAATTTAGGAAAATCTATGCAATTTTATAATCAGTAGAGACAATTTCAAATGTTGTTTTTTCACTATTAGATTGAAGACTTTAAAAAAATCCTTTGTGGCCCTGAGCGTGTAATACTGTCCATATTCATACAGAGCAGGTGGGCATGTGGATATTTATGAAATTCTTCTTTAAAGAAAATTTATATGTATCAAAAAATATTAAACTGTACGTACTTATGACATGGATTAGTTCAAGAACTCTTATCATTAAGTAATAATCAAGTATATGATGGCATTTATATGAGGCTTTTATTGCACTTCCTTATTTTAGTGATAAATAGTTCAAAAAAGTGAATTAAAGAACGAATTACAGTAAATTCTTAAGAGCCACTGCAAGATCCCTGACAGCAAGAATCCTATCTGCCTTGTTGCCTGCTGTATCACATGAATCTAGAATGGTGTCATGAGCACCGTATGCCCTGAATAACTATTTGTCGAATGAATAAATTGGAATAATATAAAATTACTACTTGTGTTTATGAAGATTAATGGGGAGAATAATTAAAACATACAGCTAAATGAAAACAAAAACAAATTTCTATAATATAGTGGGATCTCAGGATTTAAATATATTTACACTTAAAAGGTATCCAGGAAAGAATAAAATTATTAAATATTAAAGTAATCATTCTACAGTTTTTACTTTTCTATTTTCTAAATTTCCTACAATATGCATGCATTATTATTACTATAGAAAATGGAACTATAATCATTTGAAATTTTAAATTTACACCAAGCCAAACAAAATAAGCATAACTGTTCAAAGAGAAATACTATGATTGCTGTGAGGGCTGGGTCTGTCTTGCTCACTTTTATCTGTCAACACCTTAGCACATTGTCTGGCTCAGAGTACAGGATCAGTATTCATTCACTGAATGAATGAAACAGTTTTGATTATGAAGATTGTATTTCGGAATCAGGTTTTTTAGGCCAGAATGCCTTAAAAATATCTTATAATGACAGTATTTATTTAACTCATTAAGTTAGACATAATCTAATTTTGATTTTATTTCTATCATTCTGTCAAATATGTCAATTTAATTTCTTCTAATTTTGAATTATTCTTGAAATTCGACCTTGAAATATTTTATGATTAACAATAGATTTCTCTGCGATGAGTGGTTTTATTCCTTTCATTGGCAGAAACTCCTCAGTCTTCCCCATTGATTGCTATGACTGTTTTTGCATTGTAGTAATTGTCGTGTCTACCTGTCAATTGCTCTGAGTTCTGTGTATCCACCTACTCTCTGACTTCCATAGCCTGTGGAAGGTCTCCATTATAGGAAGAATTATGTTGTTTGTCTTTTCATTCACTATTTAAACACAGTTCTTAACATACAATAGGCAGTTCAAGTATGTTGTTTTCATTACCATGCAACAATCAGTGTTTTACTAATCTATCAATAAATTCTATTAGTAACTATTATATCCTTAATATAATATTAATCATTTTATAAGAAATTTATATAATTCCACTAAGGAGGAAATACAGATGTATATGAAAGATTAGCAAACAATATAGAAGTGAGTAAGTGTTAAGCAGTGTGGAATAGACCACAAGTGCCATTGAAGATAGGAGAAAATGGTGATCCAGTGAGGCTATAGTTCATCAGGGCTGGCATCAGAATGGACGTAAATAGCATTGTAAACTGAATTATATTTTCTGGGCTCCAAATGTTATTGCAGCATGAAATACTGATCTGTTAAAAATATCAAGTATCTTATTCACTTTTGAAAATGAAATATTAATTAGAGTTCACAATTTTCCTTTTAGTGGGTAGATATTAAAGTGTTCATTGTATCACTAGTGTTGAGTTTTAATCAATATTTCAGAAATTATATGTGAATTATCTGATGACATGTTAATGGAGCATACTTTCTTGCAGTTTTCTTTAATATCATAGTTTATATTGAAGTTCTAGTACCAATGACAAAAATTAGGGAATAAAATATGCTCCCGTAGATCCCTATCACGTATAATAAATTACCTCCTCCGGGGATCCATTAAGTCTGACCTATTATTATATATACTGTGTCTGGTATACTTCCTCAGGTTTTCATAGTGCCTCACATTTTAAACAACTTTTTTTTGTACACCTGGATAAATGAGAAACTGATGGAAAACATTTTTTCCTTTGTAGCTGTATATTTAATTTTCGATTGATAGTTTGTGTTAATATAGGAAATTATTTTAGTTTACAGCATCATATTTTACGATCAGTAATTGTCAGTCTTTTCAATGTAAACACTCTATGTACCATTAGTTACTTGCATGTAAACCTACTACAAATGATGAAAATTGAAGTCTGGTAATGTTAAATGCATTTTAAATGTTCGAAATATCTAAAACTGTGTATGAAATGTGAATGAACTCTTTCTCTTTAGACTGCCAGTGATAGGACTTATGGTAGATTTTATTTTTTTGTCTCCTGTTATTTTATAATGGGTCAGAGGTTATTTAGGCCTCATATGCATATTTCTGAAAGGGCAGCATGCATTCAAAAAATGTCACTGCATTAATGTGTGCTGTTCTTGGCTTCCTTGGCCATGCCCACTTGTCACAATTATTGCCAAAGCAATGCCATTGTGTGTCCTGTGATTCTCTGCCCATGCAATTTAGACCAACCCATTTCCATGTTCTTAAGGTAATTATGTCCCTCCAAATGTCAGCTAAATGACTTTGACATTCAAGATTCGTAACAGCTTTTGAACACCATGTTATCTGTGCTATTTGTAATTCATATTCATGCAAATCCCCAGCCCCAGACACATTACACTATCCCATCTGCTGAGAAGGTTCCCAGTCCTTCCGCCTTTGAATTGTAGCTGGCTAGAGAGGCTATATACCTTTTGAAAATGCTTTTAAGGTATTTACGGACTCCATAGATAGTACTACAAGTACGATGTTCTGACTATTGCAAGTGAGGAAACACCAATATATTTATGTCAACATGAAAGTTATTTTTTTAAACTTAGCAATTAGTTGTTGTCTTGTGGAAATATGTTAATATTTTCTTTCTTTCAGCAGTAGCAATAACTTGCCTAGATTATTTTCAGGCTAAGTTTATCTTTGGTTCATTCGTAAAACAAATAAAATATGAACTTGTACAAAAATCCCAATTAAAAGAAAATGTGTGGAGATATGTCAAAAGAGATGGGTCATTCTGCATTTTTATATGACATAGATAAAGTAAGTGTCTGACTGGAAGACACACACACACACTCACTCACTCACTCACGCAGGACAACTTGCTCAATTTAAACGTGAGAGTTAGTAAAATTATGTGGATAATCCTGGCAAGTTTTTTTGGTTGTCATGAGATCGCTCTGCTAGATATTTTTAAAAAGTCTAACTTGAGAATAATTTTTTTAAAGAGCAATTGTATAGTATGAAAAAGTGACCCAACAACACAGTATCACGTCCTAGATGGCTAAACCTTTGGGACTAGCTCTTTATCTCATAGCTCTTTATCTCATATCTCAACTCTTTTATCAGTCATATGAATTTGTGTGATTAGCTGACCTCTCCAGCCATTCCCAAAGAAAATAATTTCCGAATAAAATGAATATATTCCTGATACTATGCACACAAGAAATATACTTCATAGAGTTGTTCATGTGAGCACCAGTTTAATCATAAATCAGTGCTAGTAATTTTGTATGTGTCCCTGTGAATTACAATTTATGGCTCGTATTGGAATCACGCCATATACTTCTGATTAGGAAACACAAGAGCTTATCCTAGCTTCTCCTATTTCTGTTTCAGCTACTTTTTATGTTAATTGCTTATTTCTTTTAGATTTATCTTTTCTTTGCCCCAGATCAATGCAAAGAAGACATTGTTTATGCTTCATAACCTAGAAGTAATTATAATAGAAACAGAATTTTAGTAATGGCATGAGAACATCAGTCTCTTACAATTCATTTAAGGTGATTGAAATGTCTAACCAAATTAGACTTCTTTCACTCCTGAATTGTTTGAAAATATTTTCTATTACATAATTTATGTTACTGTTGTGTAATCATATTTATTTTAAAAAAAGGTGAAAAATCAAGTGTTATATGTCAGATGTTATTGCATTGCAATAATTAAAACAGATCACCCTGGTTCACCTTTAATGAAGCTCGACATTATTCGAGCTTTTACTATTATACCACTAACACAATAATTCTGTTACATCCTATGAATCATATTTTTTGAGGAATCCATATTATTAAAAGGGAATCACAAAACAGTGTATTTCAGAAAGAATTTTATTATAGAATGAAAAAAGCAGTTTGCTGTAAAGCCTGCATGTTAAGCATAAAGTTAGCTGTACATTTTGCTAGGAAGGGAAGGAAAATAGTAAGAATTTTTAAAAACATGCTATTTCCTGCCACTGTGCTAGGTTATATGTTCATGATAAATTTCATAACCTTTATTCCTCATAATCATCTTTTATTTTTACTGTTGTATGTATGTTATATGTCAGGCAATGAGTTAAACACTGAGGGTACAACAATGAATAGGATCTTAAGATCCGGTGCTCTATTCTCATGCAGTGAATAATTATTTGGAAGCATGCATATAAACTAATATTAACAATGCAGAGTGAACATACAGTCAGGACAGTCTGTGTAAGAGATAGTTATTGTTTAGAAGATGAGTTGTTTGCTTTTGTTACCTTAGCACTTTGGCTTTTTAAAAATTTAAGTATAATTTAAATATAGTGAAGTGTCTAAATCTTAAGAGTACAATTTGATGAATTTTCTCATATGTACTCCATCTATGTAACAACTACCTAGAGCCATATATAAACCATTTCCAGCAAATGCTGAAGGCTCCCACATGCCTTCTTCTAGTTAATACACCTCTTCAGATAAAGACTATTCTCTACTCTCCTTGTATGTCTTTGAGATTCATCCCTGTTGTTTTATGTAGTAGAATTGTATTGTTTGTCATTTCTATATGATAAATAATTGTATATATATACCACAATTTATTTGTATTCAGTTTTAAGTGGTCATTTGTATTGCTTCCAGTTTGGAACTATTACAAATGTACTACTATGAATGGATATTTTGTGTATTATATTTGATGCACAAAACTATGCATTTCTCTTGGGGCATTTCTCTTGGGTATATACGTCAAAGTGCAATTGCTTGGTCATAGATTATGTGCATATATAGTGTTAGTGGTTATTGCCAAACTGTTTCCCTAGGAAGTTGTACAAATTTGGACTCATACCAGCAATGGAAGGGAGTTATTATTTGCTCTACACCTTCCATTTATTTAGGTCTTTAATTTTTTTATATTTAATGATGGACTTTTAAATAGCATTTTTAAATTTCTGTTTCTAGTATATATAGTATATGCAATTAATTTTTTTTTTAACATATATTGACTTTGAATTCAGTTACCTTGTTAAATTGGTATGGACTCTTCTGGGTCAGGGATCCAAACCAAGGTCCTGCCCAATGCTGTTCATGCCAATAGAACAAGACTGAGTTTGGTAAAGCATAACAGGAACTTATTTTTTGATCAAGGAATGGAGATAGGTGCTTTAATGGCACTACTGGGAAAAAGCCTTTTGTATTTGTAGGCTGTGGCATAGAATGGTTAAACTCTTTTAGGCAAGTGTAGTTATTCTTCTGTTGTACTTGGGCCTTTTGCACACAATCCTTTTTGCACACGATGTCTCCTCATCATCTTGGTCTTTGCTCTGGGCATCTTGATCTTTACACTCACCCTCTTAATTTTGTGGTTGGAGATCCTTTTCAGTTCCTTTAAGCAAGCATAGCTCATGACATAGTTTGGGTATTGAGAGACATTAGGTTTTTTTTTTTTTTTTGATGATATCCTGGTGACAAATTCCCTTATTAACTAAATTATTTTTTTTTGTGTGTGTGTGTGGATTCTCTTTGAATTTTCTATGCAAACAGTAAAGTCAGTTTTAGTACTTCCTTTCAATCTCCTTGCCTTTTTTTATTTATTTATTTAGCTTTACTGCATTGATAAGGCTCGCCAACACAGTGTTGACTAGAATAAGGAATCTATGTCTTGTTCTTGAATGCAGGAGGAAGCATTCAACATTTCACTAATAATTACAATATTACTTATAGATTTTTTAGTACATATCTTTAATTAGATTAAGGAAATTCTCTTAATCTAATTTGCTGATACTTTTTTAAGATCATAAATGGAGATTGAATCTTTTTAATCTCTTAAGATTATATGGTTTTTACCTTCATTCTGTTAATGTGGTGAATTACGTTGATTTATTTTCTAATGCTAAACCAATTTTACATTTATGGGATAAACTCATTATGTGCTCTTATATAATTACTGTATTTCTTCTGCTAATATTTTATTTAGGATTTTTTTTTTGCATTTATGTTCACGAGATGTTTGCCTATTATTTCTTTTAATATACTTGTCATGTGTTTGTGTACATATTATACTCACCTCATAAAATAGTCTGTGAAGTATCCTTCTCTTTCTGTTATCTGGAGGAGTTTCTGAGATATGTTAATTAACATATGTCGATTAAAAGTTTGTTAAAATTTACTGGTGAAACAAACTGGAGCTTGTATTTTTCTTGTGGGAAGATTTTAAATTATAGACTGGGGTTTTTTTTTTTTTTTAAGTTATAGTATTATTCAGATTTTCTGTTTCTTCTTTGTCCCTTTCCTAAGTTGTGCTTTTCATTTTCTCCAGTCCACCAATATCCAGATATTTTCTACTATCCTTGTGGTCATAAGACATACTTTGTATTATTTCAGTCCTATAAAATTTGTTTTAGCTTAATTTATGACTCAGAATATGTTTGATTTCAATAAATTTCCATCTACACTTGAAAATAATTTATATTTTGTACTTTTTTTAGTGGAATATCAATAAATGTCAAATAAAGTTGGCAAATAATGTTCAAATTTTCTATATCTTTTCTGACTTTTTTTTTTTACAGCTTTTCAAACCATGCAAAAAACTTTAAAATAACATAATTTCTTTTTTCCTTTCTCACATATTTTGCTTTGTGGTCTTATTAATTTCTATGCCTATTATAAACTTCATTTTGAATAGCATTTCATTGCATATAATATAAAATTCTAGCTTATCAGCTTTCTTCCATTATTTTATCTATATAATTCCACTATGTATATTTATTGCTACACTTTTGAAGTACTTTGTCCTCCCACCACCACACTCCCCTTTCTTTTCTATGGCAGCAATTAAGGCTTTCGGAAAGGTCTTTTGTTCTCAACAATTTCATGCATATAATAGCATGCATATGTGTTCGTTTTTCCTGTTTAGGATTTGCTGAGCTTCTTGAATCTATGGGCTAGTCAATGAGAGAAAGAATCTGAATCAAGGTTTTTTTTAGTCTCTCTCAAGACTTGCTTGATAAAATAAATCATAAAATGTTGTATAATTTATAATTAATGTTGTATGATTTGCAAGTCATAGCCAAGTAGGGGGGTGTAGCATTTTAATTTGATACCATAGAAATTATTTTGGTACCCTAATTTTTAATATAGAACATTTACTGTAAAAATTGTCAGTGGAATTCTAGAATTAGGGAAGTAATATTATTTTATTATAGAAAATTCCCTATAATTTCCCATAGCAATATTTGGGTATACTATATGTATTCTAGAAACAGTATGGGCTCTATATGTAATCATAGCTACTTATTTCCAGTTCTAATACATTCTTCCTAATCTCAACGCCTATAGCAGCATGTGTCATTTTTAGTAATTTGTGTTCACAATTATTTTACCTAACTGCATATTCTGTTATAAACACTTTAAAAGGCATGGAACATGTCTTATTTATATTTTTAAACCCATCACTTAGAAAATAGTGTATGTGATGACTGTTTTTAAATAAAGTTAAAATTTGATACATGAAAAATGGATTGTCATTCTTTGAAATCAAACCTAAGTATATACATATTTCAATAATAATCATTAAAATAGATTGATTTTTTGATTAAGTCAAAGTTTTAATTCTGTCATCACTACCACTATTATTACCACTAAGATAATAGAGTCTATAGCTTCTTTCCTTCTTTCTTGGACTACAGATCAAGTGTTGAAATCTTCCAGCATTGAGCATTGTGTGAAAGTCTTTGTCTCATTTACTCCTCACACCAGCCCTGTGAATTGGGAATTATCATCATGCCTACTTCACAAATTTGGAGAATGGAGCTCAAAGAAGTTAAGAGCCTTATTTAAGATATGTGGTTATAAATGGTAGAAGAGGGAAACAAATGATATGGATATCTGGGATTGAGAAATTTATGAGTACAGTATTCTAGTAGATACTCTTAGTCTTGAGCAGAAAAGAAATATGGAGCTTTTAAAAGTACGTTCGTTTTGTAGTAGTATCTGTGAAGCAATCCTGATTGAGGAAGTATGTAAATGTGTCAATATTGTTGGGAGACAGAGCTCTCACTGAGGAAGGTGGGAGATAAAGATATAAAATGGGGGAAGAGAAGGGTGAACCATGTGAGGATGGATAGCAGCTGAGGGATTGGAATAGACTCTTGGTTCTAAAATGTGTATATTTAGATACATCTCTACATATTTAGGCATCTATATATTTGTTTGTGCTAATATATTTATGTATATTGGTTTATAAACATGCATGTTTCCTTACTCTGTCAACTGAAAATGCCTAGAAACAAAGATACCAGGGTATTGATGAACACACATAGCACTCAGATATTAGGTTCTAATACCTGACTCTAACAAAAGGAATCAGGGCTCCTTGAAGAGATACTGAGTACAGAGATGAGGCAGAGGAGATAACCCTGTAACATCTTGTTCTGCTGGAAAGTAAAAAAGTCCTAAAAACAATGATGAGACCTGTTACATAGACATAAGAGTCAATAAAAGAGGGCTTTCTCCTGTCAAATCAAGGACAATTTGCGCACCAAATGACAAAGGAAAGTAATGAATTATAAATTCATTTTCCAGTTGGAAAAATTAGGAATCCACAAATTCATATCGGTAATAAATGGATTAAAGATAAATGTGAGAGAAGGGAAAATGGGGATCTTATTCATAGTAAAATGCCAAATGCTAACTATTAAATAAGGAGGAAGTGCTGGAGGTAGAAAAACTTTTTTTGCAACTATCACCATAAATACTGGGGCAAGCAAGAATCATAATAAGTGCTTAATCTAAGATGGAAATTTTGATGAAGAGCAAGATATTTTTTGATCTCAAAGAATCTCCCTGCAGATCCCTTATTAGTGGGAAAGGAAAAACTATACAATAGGAGAATAGAATAGTACCTGAAAAGGTAATCAAAATTAATTTCAGAAATAGGGACAGATTGATTTAATGTACCTTGGAATGTGATATGTTGAGAAATTGTATTATACAATTTATTTTATATTCCTGCTGAGAATGTATAACCTGAATCTAATCCTGAGGAAACATCTGACAAATGAAACAAGGAACATTAGATGTAAAAAGCAGGGTGGGGGGGGTTAGAGATTATTCAGCAAAAATTTCAATGTCATATAAGACAAAGAAAGACTGAGCAAATAGTGTGATTGAAGAGAACTGAAAAGACATTATTACTGATCTTCAGCCTTATCCTGTACTGGAGAAAAACTGCTGTAAAGGAGATTAATAAGTTCAGTTAAAAAAAAAAAAGAAGAAAGAATAGATCTTAAAGTGATATTAAAGTAGAGCATCTAGCCCAGCCCAAAGCCAGTGCATTAGAATCATATCATTTATAACAAGACTTGATAGAAAATAATAGTCTTAAGAATGTCCAGATGCTTGCTTGATGTATCTCCTCGATATGATGGAAAAATAGCAAATTATAAAACAAATATGGTCAAATATTAACATTGAGTAACTTGGGGTAGAGTATGTGGGTATTCTTTACATTGTTCTTGAAAGTTTAAAATTATTTATGAATTAAAAGATTTATTTATTTATTATTTATAATACAAACACCTGGTTTTTAAAGTTTTAAGAACAGGTCTTCTAGGTCGTCTGTGGACTATCCTAGCTATGACCATATACGTTGAAAACAAAGAACTCTTTTTAGCAGCTAGTGGTAAAATGCATAATTTAAAAAAAACCACAAAATTATTTAAAACTAATATTATAAGTGATTGTGGGGAAATATTTTCTATGCTCTGAATTTAAAATGTCATAACAGTTTCGGAAGGTGGGTGGTAACCTACCATATGCTTTGTCTCCAGTAGTAGTCTACACTTACTACCCTCCCTTTTTGGCTGTAAAATTTCAAACTCAGTGGCAAAGAAAAATCAGTTGAACCAGAAAAATGGCTTAGCATTTTTTTCAATGATTCTTATTACTCTTGACTATGAATTCTTGTTGAGAAATATTTAAAATGACTTTAAAATCTAAATCTTTTTAAAAATTAAATTGAGAGTGAAATGCATACTCTTTAAAATATGAAACATATGACAATCTTTAAAGAATTGGTAGAGATGATGGCAAGACCCAAATCAATTCTCTTGACCCTTCACGACCAGATAGGAAAATTTCTTTTGAGGAAAAAAATGTGACTAACAAAACTCAAAACTAGATAGTCTATGACTGTCCCACCCTGAACAAGCATGATCTCATCTGATCTTGGAGCTAAGCAGGGTTGGGCCTGGTTAGTACTTGGATGGGAGACCACCTAGGAAGACCAGGTGTGGTAGGCATAAAAAATTTAAAAAAAGGGATTGTAAGCTGAAAGGGTCTTTATGGTCTGTGAGGTCAGCCAAGGGTTGCCTTGCCTAAAAACAAACAAACAAACAAACAAACAAACAAACAAACTAGATCTATACCATTAAATTAATTAAACAAAATTAATTTTAGTTATATGTCTTATTATTTTCCCCTGAGAGTTTATATTTCTCTATGGTGTTGATTACATAATATTGACCTCCCAGGGGGCTAAAGCCTAGGTCTAAGCATTACTGGAATTTGGAGAGTTAAACATGGGGAAGAGTTGAGCATCATAGTGCAATATCTCTGGAGGTACAATCTAAGGCTGCCATTCTCCATGAGCTTCCTCTTCAAACACTCTGGCCCTCTGATAATGCCAATTTTTCAAGAGTTTACTGAGACCTGGGTTTGTATGTTAAAGTAGAGGTGGTGGAGGGAGCTCTTGAAGGTCATCAGAGATACCTGCATCTCTTATTTACTCACTACCCAACCAGAGTTAGTTATTATCTGAGGTTACTTTCCTATTCGCCACAGAGCTTGGCTACAACAGGTGTTTTCAGCTTTTTCTATAGCAAGGGGCGAGTGAAGATTCTCCCAGGGAAAATGTGTGTAAAAGAAAAAATATAACCAACAATATTTTCCCCAGGGGAAGCTTCCCAGTATTAACTGCCCCTAGTCTACTCTGTGTGGGTACCTCCCACATACATTTTCTCTGAAAGATTCTTACAGATTTTCACTAATGTTTCCAAACTGTGAACTTTTATCACATTTTAGAGACATCATTGGAATAAGGTGGGGACGAGAAGATTAGAGTGAAAAACGGGAGCTCCTGTTAGTCTTCCATTTTATCCTCAGTAGCATTTCTGTATTTATACTTTTTATTCTTGCTCTAATGAACAGGATAGTTCTGATCAGACATAGAGAAACAATAAAACACGTGTAATTTCTTCAGCAGTCGTAGTCCTTGAGGGAGTAGGAGCAACATTCAGTGAGATGTGAGATAAACAACTGTTATCATCAAGGAGCTGCAGAAATAGCGTAGAGAATGTTTATTGCTTTCTTTCAAATAGCAATAGAATGGCACTGGCACCTATTAGTTCTCTTATACAGAAATCTTTTAGATTCAGTTCACGTGTACTTCTTTCATTTAATTCTCCCAAGAATTCTATGAGGAATTTAATATTATTGTGTCTATTTTACATGGAAATAGACTGAGGCTTAGAGTTTTAAATTTCATTAACAATATCTGAGTTGAGGAATCAAAATCCAGGGCTCTTTAATTCTGTTTTACTAGTATAACATATATAATTGCAGATATGATTGTCTTAATTATCCAGGAATTCTAAAATCTCAGAGCTGGAGTGAATCTCAGTGGTCATTTAACTCTCTCAATTTCCGAAGAAAGAAACTGAGGCTGAGGGAAGTTGAGTGTATTGAACATGTTAACAGGCCAGTTTATACCTTAGTAGAAATAAAGTAATTATCTCTGGTTTCCCAGTAAAATTTTCTGTGCTCTGTTCTGTACCTCAATTTGATATTCCTCCTAGAAGCTGTTATATAGCATACTTCATGAAGAATAATCCTTCTTTCTATTAAAAGAATTTATTAACATCCCTAGTTTTTTTTTTTTCCAGTTTTATTACAGTATATTACACTGGGCTAAGTATTGTCTTTTGAAAATAAAGTATGCAGTTATAACTTTGGTTAAATTTATCTAAAAATCAATAAGATGAAATTTAATTTGTCTAATTTAAAGAAAGTAGAAAAGCATATTTTAGTATTTTAAAGAAAAAAGAAATAATAAAAATGAATTTTCTTCATTCCTTAAAGTACTTTACACTGGTAAATTAGTTTACCAGTGAGGTAAATGAGTTGGAAATGGCATGAATTCTAATTATTTTAGAAATTCTATTAGGAGATTCAAGGTGTTTTAATAGTAAATACAAAATCATTCTTTTCTATTATTGCTTATAGTACCAAGACCACTACATTATTTGTGGTAACATAAAGGTATATCCTACTATCCAAATTCTATGGCGCACTTGTTAATTATCCAGGAGTTTTAAATATTCTTTAAAAATAATTCTACTCATTGAATATCTTGTGAATAGAATTTCTCATTTATATAGAAATGGAAAAGGAATAATAGCCTAAATAAGTAACTTGTGTTCTTGATAATTTAATGATTTTAGAATCGGAGCTAGAGGACCAGGCTTAAGTTCAAGCTCTGTTGATTTTCTTTTTTGTCTTGTTTTCCTCTTTATATTCTCTTCCAACCTTTCTCTACCGTGCTTTGTCTTAAGACTGCACTGGTGGGCTCCCTTATCTTCTGGCTTCCAGGTGGGTGCAACCAAGGCAAAATGGGGTCAAGGTTTTCATTTCCCTGCTTCGTTTCTTCTGGTCACAGTAGGTAAGGTAAGGGGCCTCTTTTTACTGAATGTCATATGACCCTCTCCACACGTCTTTTCTCTCGAGTCTTGCAATTCTTTGTTCTCGTGGCCCATTAAGCCTAGAGATAGTAAGCACTTTCTACTCAGATCTGCACCTTGTTGATTTCCCTACATCCTGAATTCACCTTTATTAGTAGTCTCTTTATTCAATGCTCCTCAGTTACCTAGTCTGAGCGTGTCATCTGTTTTCTGCCAGAACTAAGACTGATTCACCAGATTACCTTGAAAAATCATATTTGATCTTTGAACTTCAAATTTGTCTTTACACGGAGCACATAATAATGCCCATCACCGAGTACCATTGAAACAGCTCATCTTTTGCTCTCAAGATACAGTTCAAACTTGACAACATCAATTCAAGTCATGTGTTTACATCTTCAGTTTTATATGTGCTCAATGCTCCATCTATGCTTAATGCATTAAAAACAGTTTATATCACCCAGAACCCTCTCTTCCTCTCATCCTTTTGTTTCCTTCAGTAAAGTCTTCTCAGAATCACTTACACTAAAAAGTCTATCCTTACTAGTTTCATTCCCAACCTATACTGAACTAAATAATTTTTAAAATGTTTTCTCTGTTGTCCTTTATTATACACATTATGACATTTAATTGCTTGACTACTTGAATAGAATACAAACTCTTTGGGTCAGAGACTAGGTATTGCTCACTGGAATTTCAGTATCTAGCATAATCCTGGTCCCACAATGCATAGTAAATAAGAATATATTGTATGATCATATGTCTGTGTATAAACACAGGTTTTCTTTGAGATTTTTTTGGTTATTTTCAGAATATTAACCTATTAATTTGTTACTTATAAGACAAATACAAAATCAAAACAACAAAAACAAGCTAACAAACATGCCTTACTAACCTACTCTTTGTCACTGTTAATTAACTTAAACTTTATATATCTTTCCACAAATATATTTTTAGGGCCTGGATATAAGGAAATACTACCATCCCTGGTGTTCTTGAGACTTGGGCCAGTGAGGTACTGGCAAATCATCTGAGGCAATTTCAGATTATACCTGGTCACCCTGGCAATCCTTCAACAAGAGAGTTACACCATGGCATCAGGAAATAAAACTTAGACTATGTCTCTATAGGTAGTGCTCTTCTGAGAACCAAGCCCATCATTTATTAACTCTTTTGAATTTTTACAAGATTTGAAACTAAGTTAGCAGACAGTTGTCTAATTTCTTCAGTTACTATTTCCTATGGGATTTGATATGCTTAGCGGACTTTGTGAAATAATTTTCAAGAGGCCTGGAGATATAGTCTAGCAATAGTTTCTTAGATATTTGTTGTGTTCTTGTTTATGCTTGCATGCAATAGATTGAATAAGCAGTAATTTATCATGCAATCTTGATTCACATTCTGGGTGATGGAGAACAAATCTGCTTTGCATGTGGAACTCATTCAACCAAGACTTTAGATTTTTTCTCCCAATATTAAAAAAAAAAATCTAAGAAGTTCCATTTCCCCTTGTTTGAAATATGTAATTATTTTATAGAAGTCTATTTTGTGTCTATTTTGTAGATTGTGCTTTAAAATGTGTCATCATTTTGTTAGTATTATTGGGCAATGAAAACAGTTTTTAAAGCTTGGCATTGGCTTTTCGATATGCCTTTCACATCATTTCACCCCTTGATTTGAACTTATTTTCATTTTTTCTAAGAGACAGCAAGAAATCACTTTAAAAACACAATAATGCTGCGTTGTGATAGGAAGTCATTGAAGAATCTTTTAGTAGGTACTTCCAAAGTAAGATAAGGTTTCTGGGAGCTGACAAGCATCAAATAACCGAACATGGCTGTCAGCTGAATTATACATCTTTATCTTGTTGTTATTGTATTGTTGAATCTGATATTTGCTCTGATGAGATTTTCAATCAGATGTGACCTTTTCACCATTTGTGATGGAAAAAGGCACACAGCAAAATTACTAAACGTGGCTAGGACTTCAGAACCACTCATTGACATTTTAATTTTTATTTTATTCATTTTTAAAAGCTTTCCTGTAAGCTAATGAGAATGAAGGGATATTTTAACTGTTATTTAAACACAAATGGGTATATTATTTTTATTTTTTTTTTTTTGGCATATTATTTTTAAAGTGTTTTTTAAACTAACCATTTTTAGACAAGCAAATTCCAAAATAATGAGGAAATGCCTCTCCCCCACAATATTGTTACCATGGGAGAAAATGTCACAAGCACAGCCTCATCATTTAAAAGCAGAACTAGCCTGTTTATAAGAGCTGTGCTGCCTAACGGCAGGAGAGTGCTCATCAATCTGAGCTGGAACCTCTAGACTCAGTTCCTTAACAGATCACCATTTCAGGCTGTCTTTCCAATTGCATCTAAGACACCCTCTAAGATGTGCCTGTGGTTAGCCATGGAGGAGGGGGGTGTGACGTTATGGCACTATTTTACTAATTAAGGAGAAAAAAGTATACTTTAGACTAATAAATTAACAAAACCCAAAAGGGCTTTTGAAAGGGAACTGGCATCATGCATTTAAAAGAGGTCACAGTGCTTGTCATAAATATTTAGGATATGTAAAGGGAAATAGTGTTTATTTTGAGAAGTAAATCACTGAAGAGTTCTGAAGACACAGGACTTGTTCCAAAGAGTATCACACATTAACAATCACTTTTTTAGTTGAATTCAAACTTTTCAAACTTTTAAAATACAAGACATAAAGATTTGTTGATTATGAAGGTCTGATTTCCTCATCAGGGAGCAAAATTTTCTCTTGGATATTTAAGTATTTATTAGACTTTAAATTTACATATATTTTTGACCAAATGAAAGTAATTCAGCATTATTATATGGATTGGTGTTTTTTTCTTTCCATTAGCCAATATATCCTATGGTCATATAGCATAGTTGCATTCACCCACCCTCAAAAAATATTAAAGATATCAAGAAAGATGTCTACTTCCTAGCCATATTCCAGCAAATTTCTTTGAATAATTTAGGGCTGAAATTGAAAAATGAATATCATAAGTAAGCATGACAAAGGATGACTTTTTTCTGTTTGAGGTTGCATACTTTGTTGAGCTATGAGGGTCATCAAACCACATATCAAAATAAACTCTTCTGAGACTCAGATCCTAAATGAGAAAATTGAAGAAGAATGTTTAACAAACAAATTAGCTGAAAAATTTATAGCATGCTAAATGGCATTTAGAAAATAAAACAAAGAATGTAAGGACTAAAACTACCTTTGTTTTAATAGTCTATTTTAAGTAAATTTATTGTTCGAATTTATTATTTTTATTCAAATAATTTTTCTAAAATGTCTAAATAGAATTATAAACACATGAAAAAATGTGTTGTCTATCCTAATGAAACAAATATACCCTTATAAGGACTGGTTTAGAATATCATATAGAATTGTCAGCCTTTTAATTTTTACATATTTATACAAACTCAAATAACGAAAAGAACTTTTCCTGAAAATAGAATATATGATTATAATGCTATGAGCGGGGGAGGGACTAGAATCTCTGTTAACAGTCTCTCAACATTCCTTACCAAGAATTATTCAAAGGGTTTCTCATTTGGAGGATATTTACTTTCAAGATCATATCCTCTCACATTTGATGGTGGAATTATTTATATTTCCAAAGCAATATTCTTGCCACTGTATAAGCCTTTAGAAATATAGTGATCACCAGTGTTTATAATGAGTATCATTAACTGTACACTATACATAATATACACTAAGTCAACAGACTGTGTGAATTAAAAGTTTTGTGAAGTATGTAATCTCTTGTTGGCTGGATTTATCTTTATTAGATATCTGGGAGGAGGGAGAGAGAGAGTGAAAGACAGACTGAGAGAGAGGAGGGAGAGGGGAGGAGACAGGAGGAGAGGGAAGAGGGGGAAGAGAGGGAGGGAGAGAAAAGAAAAGATAAGAGGAAAAATGAGGGGAGGGGTGGGGAGGGGAGGGGAGGGAAGGGAAGGGAAAGAAAAGGAAGGGAAGGGAAGATTTGGCCAAGGAGTATTTCAGAGCCTATAGAAAAATGGCTCACAGTGCGATTTCTGCTATTAATTGGAATTTATGGTGTCTTCAGCATGTGCATGTATTGCATGTTGGTCTAACACTACAAATCTCTGTATAATTCAACATTTGAGTGGTTTGAGCTTAATAAATGTTTATGGGGAAGAGATAAATAATCCAAAAATCCTAGGTTGAATTTGAACCTATAAGAATCCTAATTTAAACACACAGACATAGACACACACACACACACACACACACACACACACACAAATACGCTAAAAACATTTTAGAGGACCTTATAAGAGGTGTCTATTTCTCATAACAAGAAATGATGTATTAAATACATGAAGTCCTTATCACAGTGTAGTCAGGTGGAGTAGTGTGTCCCTATAGCTATCTAAATTCAAGACCAAACCATTTTTTTCATGTCTCCTTGAGATATTTATGTGGCACTAGCAACAATCAGGAATCTAGAATCAATTTGAGAAAACCATTTTTTTTAAAATTGTAGTTGCTGTTTTCCTTCATTAAAGATATTGCAACTTTCAAAGCTCCCTGACCACCAGAAACTCTTTACCTCTACAGGACAAAGCAATGAGGGAAGAAAAGTGAAGCTATACCATATTTCCTATTTTGACTGTTGTACCATAATAAATTGGGCTCTGTGTAAGATCTTGGCTCTTGATTCTCCAAATTAGGAAGGAAACCAGGATATAGCCTCAGAACACACATACTGTCTCATGGGCACCCTATAATCTGGGAAGACAAAGCCAATTACTGTGGTGTAGGAACGAAAAAAGTTATTTTTTTTTTAACTAAATCTTTTGCCCTAGATTTTACTAAACTCTTTCTGAATAAAAGCAGGAGCAAATCCAATTTTGCTTGCCCTGAAAATGGGCAGCTGTTCAATGAGGAGAAAGCCAAAGTGAGACACCTTACACGTGGTTTGGAGACCATGGGACCCTACATTTTCAAGGCTCATTAATCTTTGCTTATGTTCTAGAATTCCAGCGGGCTCTGTAGGTCTGTTTAATTACTCAGCATCACAGAAGAAGTTGCCAGTTTCTTTTCTTGGAGCTGTTTTATTCATTCTAAGTATCTAACCTGATGCCCTTTTCTTGGAGGAGAACATTCCATGAAATATAGGAAGGAGGAAAAAAGTAGTAAAACTCTTAATTTATTCTCTTGGATATTACAAAAAGAAAATGGCCTCAGTAAAACAAGAAAGTGGTCATTCATGGAGCTCAATGAGTTTTCACAGTTGACCTGTTTACTCAGGCTGTAAGCTTTGCCTCAGAATGATCTAAAGAGTTTGTTCCAAAGAGAAGAACCTATCATTTGTCATGAATTACCAGTATAATAAAAGAGAATTTATTTTATCTTTGATAGAAGAAATAATATACTTAAGATATTTTAACAATATGAATTTTTATATTTGAATAGTAAGTAGAGATACATTTTGGTTTATATTTCTACACACTTTCCAGGTTTAAAATTTGCATCTTTGGTAAGGAACTAATTTAACATGCTTTAAAGCAGATATTGATAAATTACCAAGTTGTAATTTATTCTGGTAAAGTGAGAGAATACTGAAAAAACTATAATCAGAACCTCCATTCCATCTAAAGTTTTAGTTTTCTAAGGCTTGTAGGAATGCCCTGGTCTGAAGTACTAGAGCTTATCTGGAAGTACAAGGAAGTTGTACTTCCTTGGTTCCTAGAGCTCTACAATCTGTATTTATTAATAATGTTTTAATATTACACACACACACACACACACACACACAAATACACAATGTTGTCATTTTGCCTTTATTGTGCTTAACACACTTCTTTCTGAAATTGATGGAGGTGCTGTGCAGGTTGTTCTAATTATGTCATGTTACCTCAGCAGAATATTGAATTTAGAGAAATATCACCTAAGTGCCAGAAGGTGGCAGCTTCAGACCACTTTGTGTTAACAAATCAGCTTTGCTTTGTACAGAGACTCTTGTTAGTATATGTTCTTAAGACATTCAGGCAAGGAACCATCCAAAAGATAGCTTTAAATGATTTATTTTCTAATACAATCTTGATGAAAAATGACCTTTCAGAACAGAAGTAATAAGTTTGGGCCCATTTGGTTTAAATAGAAATACAAGGGCCACTATTAAAAATGCTGCAGATTCTAAAACTAGCAGATTTATGAGATCTGACTTTTATGAACAGTAAAAAAATACATCTAAAAGTAAAAAATTCATAGCTATGCCCTTAGAATCTATAAAGATGCTATATCTGCTAGTTTAGAGCTTTAAACTTACAACTGAACTTAGATCTGAGCAAAGAAAGTATAAATTTAGGACATATTTGGTCATGTCAGGTGCCTGGGATTATTTAATAATGGTTCCTATTTCCTGAGAATTGTAACTTATTTCCAAGTATTTTTGGTAATGAAAGAGAAAAAGAGAGTGAGTAAACAAGACAGACAGAGAAATTAATGTAGGAATCAAAGCTTTAGGAATTATCTCTCAGAACGATAGACTGAGAACTATCTTTTCAAAGTAGTAACTTGGGGGTAAGTGGATTTGATATGTTGAATATGAAATTACATCCTTCTTGTTATGTCTTTTAAGAATTCTTTAAAATAAATTTTTCAAATAGTGTCAGGAACTAAAAAATGAAAATACATAAACTGATAAAAACAAATATCTTAAATTGATTTACATGATCCACAGTAACATTATGTGACAACACTGAGAAATGCTGACTTCCATCATTTTATTACTATATCATTAGTAATTCAAGGGGCATTTTTCTATTCTATTTAAATTAGGTTTGAGGGTTTGTTTTATATGCAGATATGCCGTGCACTAGAATACAAATTGACACAGAAAAGAATGTCTTCTCCTAGATCACTGCAGATAGCTTAGAGCTCAGGAAACAAAAGAGACTCTGAATGCCTGAAATAGATTAAAAATATATATATATATGACTGTGTACCACAATTTCATCAAATATTCCATATATACTGCCTCCTAAGATTTTTATGTATGCTTTAGGAAAGGTCTGTTGATAATCAAATAGACATTAAAGATATCAAATGTTCTCTGTTCTACTTTGGGCTTGTGTCGTAGAAACATGTACAAAAATTGACATAAAATAACCCTTTTTGAAAGTATTTGTCACATACTATCAAATGAATTGCCATCTGAAATTATTAATTGTGATTACATGATAAACTGATTAGACTTTGGAAAGCAAAGATAGAGAGGAAAAGGGGATTTGCTAGAAAAATAAAGCAAGACATTTATTAATTTAGGAGTCAATGTGTGTTTTGTGGTTTTCACAGAATTTCTGTTGCCGTATGGTATATCTAATGCATTTTTTTGGAAAGTGTTACCTGCAGTAAAATAATGCACCATCAACTACTTAAGTATTTTCAAGATTCCAACCAAAAGATTTTCAACATGGCGTTTAAATAAGTCTGGAATCCTATCTAGATTAGAAATGTCAAAGATCAAGAGATCTAGAGAAACTCTGTTGAATTGAGACCTCCATTCTATTTGATGAGCCTCACAGGACTTATCTTTTGGTGTTAGCAGAGAGGAGGAGAACACTGTTTTGTTTTGTTTTGTTTGTTTTGTTTGTTTTTGTAGTCTGTAGGTGTGTTCTGTCATGTTCAAAATGAAAACACTCTTTCTTGAAGATTTCTTGAATGATTAAAGATAGATAGTAACTAAGGATTCACTAAAGTCTGGGGGCAGAAAGCAACATTTTCTGATGGTGTTCACACAGGAAAGTGACGGTATTAATTATAAATGGAGGGTGTTGGATCTGAAATCATCTACCAGTGCATTGTGTTATCACAACAACACAATAATGCCTATTACCTTGGTTTGAATTGAAATGATTTTGTCCTTTTAAGCATTTGTTGACATACATTCTAATGACAGAACAGACTGCCATTATGTTTATTCTTCCCAAATTTTTATGAAGAATATTTGCATTGTCCAAGGGCATGGGCTAATATTAGAATCTATAATTGTAATAATTTATATTATTAGAAATTTCTGTGAGAGAACAAAAATTGCACCTCCTGAATTCTATATGCCTGAATGTAAAACTCATACAACTTTCCAAGGAACATGTTGTTTTCAGTAAATACCCAGAACAGCAATTCAAAACTGCTGTTGGAGACACTCACAATTTGAATTTTACTTCATTGCTTTGATAGTCATTTGACTCAGTTCTTTCTAGGGATTAAGATCATCTCCTATCTCTACTCTTGGAAATAATGGTATAATCTCTTGACAGTTTTCCTGATAGGCTAGCAACTACTTTTTAATCGCAAAGTAATTTACTTCTTTTTTCTTTTTTCTATTTAGCAAGAACATTCTATAAACATGTGCTTAAATTCAGCTCTATGTTGAATACAAGTGTATTACAACAGCCCTAGACTAAAAGTTTGCTTTTTAGTGCCCAGTTGTGTAGAGAAGTAAAAAAAGAATACAGTGCTGCTAATGCCTGTTATTTTCCTTGGCTAGGGAAATACTTACTAGCATGCTGAAAATAAACTGCAGGCATCTTCTTTGTCTCAGAGTGACTACCCTATGGATGATAAATTTAAGTTAGGTTGATTGTGTCTTCTAAATTTAAAATAGAAATGACGAATGGCTTGTTTATCACACCTTACTTCTTAATCAGATTATTCCTCTCCTTAGGCAAGAATTAGTTCAGTTTCCAGTTGTATTAAATAAGAATATGTGTTATTACCATCATAGTTCTCATTTATTTAGTACCGAACAGGTACTTGACATTATGATTTACCACTATTGTATTCAATATTTATCAAGCATTTATTATACACTAGATTTTGAGATAGACTCTGGATAGAGAATGGTGAAAAAAACAGATATGGTCTTCTGATCCTAAAGAGCTTATAACCTAGTGATGGATGCAGAAGAGTAAACAGGTACATCATAAGTGCTAGGAGAAAAAAAGGTATGCTGGTTACAACGGACACAACATCACTGAGAACACCAACATGGGTCTCTGTAGCGAGTATGAGAGACCAATTCAGAGCACACTTTATTCAGTCAACATTTACAAACCACTTACTATGTGCAAGGCACTATGATTAGCCCTGGGGTAGTAAACCAGAGACATAATTCTTGCTATCATGGATATTATCTGTGAGGGGAGATACATATTAAACAAGAACAAATGTCTAATCTTAGGTAAGGATAAAGAAAAGTTGACAATGTAATAGAAAACAGCTGGAGAAGGGAGAGTCTTCTTGATGGGAGGTCAGGGAAGGACTTTTTAAGGAGGTTATTGTGAGTAGTGACCTGGGTGAGAAGAAGCAAACCATGTGGAGATCTGAGGAGAGATATGAAGAAACAGTCAGTGTAAAGGCCCAGAGATCAGGGTGTGCTTGGATTGTTCAGTTTGGAGCAAGAAGATCAGTGAGGATAGAGGGAGGAAGTGACTGTGGAAAATTAAGTTTGAGAATTTGCCAGGGGCCATGATTATGTACGGTCTGGTATGCAAAGATAAGTCCTTGGATTTTTTTTCCCAATTGGAATGGAAAACCTCTGGAGGACTTTAAGCCAATCTGATTTATATTCTAAATGGTGGCTTTAACCGTCACACAAAGAATAAGATGCAGGACAGCAGGAAGCTGGGAGATTAGGCAAAAGGCATTACAGTGTCCAGGCAATGATGGGTATTTTGACTAAAGTAGCAGTGCTGTAGGTTATGCAAAGTGATCAGATTTGGGATCTATTTCAAAGACGGTGCTGGCAGGACTTATTGATGGATTGGTTGTGGTGTTTAAACAAAAGAAAGCAGCAGCAAAGTCACACAGGATTTTTGCCTGAAGAACTGGGTAAAAAGTAGGTCATTTTACTAACTAGGGAAGCAGATTTTGAGATGATAGAGAATGGAGGGTGGAGAGAAGTAAGAAGAGTTCCATTCTGGAGATACTAGAGCTTTTAGGGTGGTTGGACCTGAAGGATGAGTAAGAGTTAGCCAGGGCTATGAGAACAAAAAAGAGAATGGAGCTTTACTTTGCTGAAAGTTACTCAGTCCAGATCTAGAATTTTAACTCAGGTCTAATTGACTCCAATATCAATATTCTTTCTACACTGTTCTACTTTGTCCTTAGCATCTAATCTAGGAATAATAAGAATTTACCTATTGCTCTGTGGGCTTCTCTAGAATTTCAGAATTAAAAAGGAAAGAAAGGCAATAACAGTAGTACACTAGTGCACACAAATATGGATTGTGGCCAACATTGCCTGGTGTTACAGGAATGTTCCCAGACTGAATTGTAGATGTGGCAAGCTCTTCTACATCATTACTCTACCAATCTATTTTTATTACACTTAAAACATACATACACATATGTATTTATTTATCAAAATAACTAATTAATTTCCCCTACACTGGTACACATTAGCCACATGCCAATTCTGTCTTGACAGCATTGATTAATTCTGTCTGAAAAAAAAATCCTGGTCTATAATGAATTTAATGTTCTTAATACTCTCTGTGTAGGATCTCTTGTTAAACTTATCTGATAATCTACAGTGTCCAAGCAAACCTTAAAGATCAAATTTAAAAAACTATATTTAGTTTATAAAACAATCCCCCTTATTGCTCTTTCTCTCCTCTGGCTCTCCACCTAGTCATTTTATTAATGTTAACTGCATTCCCTATGCTGTGCTCCCTATCCCCATCTATCAACGGCTATAGAACATCCAGTTGCTTCAAGAAATAAACTACAAGGAAAACAAAACAAAACAAAAGGACTAGATGGGGACTCTACAGATTAAAAGACACTTAAAAGACCTGTCAGCCAATCACAATGTATGGACCTTATTTGAATCCTGATTCCAATAAACAACCTATTGAAAAAACTATAAAACGTATGGGACAATAGGGAAAAAACCTGTATTTACATAAAAACTGATGCTCCTGGTGCTAGACCTTGATCCCATGTCACATATTAGAATTTTCAAATAAGTGAGAACTATAATTTCTCATTAGTTATGTTCAAAAAATATTTGCTGAGTGTGTAATATTCAATCCACTGTGGGAGAAGCAGTGATTAATCAGATACCTTCCCTGAGCTCTAGAACTTATAATTCAGGGGAGACTCTACATTTAAGTTCACATACACACACTCCTATCTTGAGCTATTTGAACACTTATGTTCTACTCTGTAATTTCACATGCTAGATACATGTCCTGATTTGATCTAGAATGCTCTTCTCCTTATCTACATGTCTTTCTCCTTATACATTCAGTTTCTGGACTACACTGTTTGCCATGTAGACTTCTCTTATAGCAGTTACAATTTTATGCTGTATTTGTTCATTTAATTTTTTCAGTTGTCTACTAGACTCTGAATACCTTGGGAGCAAAGAATTTTTATTTAATCCCATATTTCCTAGACCTTTCAATGTGCTTAGCACATATAATCTAAAGAATATTTGTTGGGTGAACAAATGAATTCAATATTGGATTGGAATATTGGATTGGAATACACAACATGAGAGGATTTAATTTCAGTCATTAAATCTTTCATTCAAAGAAATAAGCATGTGTTTAGCAGTAGAGTTGAATAGTCACACAGTCAGCTAAGTGATTAATTATTGTGTATTTAATACTGACATAATTAAGATTTGAGTTGGTTCAACATATGAGATTGATTTAGAAGATAAATTTGGCATAGAATCAACTGACTTCAGTGATGATTTAAATGAATAAGGCAGAGGGGCAAATGCAGGAGGAGTCTATAAGTGGCTCTGAAATTTCTGTATTCTCTGAGAGAATACAGACAGGAGAAACAATGTGAGAGCAGAAAAAGATTGAGTTTGTGGTGGTTATAGATCAAAATAGTGAGTTCCAATAGAAAGGAAATATAATTTTGAGGAGGCACTAGCCTGGTTGAGAGTTTAAGCCATAATTGTGGTGGGTGTCATTTCTCAGAGAAATGGGTAGGGTAACCTGAAGGGACATCCTTGGGACACCACAAACCATCTGTCTGGAGAATCCCACATCACTCAACTAGTAAACATCTATTCATTGGTTGAGACATAGTGTAAACTATCTTTTTTTGTGAAATATTCCTTTATACTTACATTTTTCCTCCTCCCCTTGTTCTTCTTCTTGTTCCTTCTCATCTCTATTATGATCATCGTTACTATTACTTATCCAGTGTTTATCAGTGTTAATCACACTGCTGAACTCTTTACATGCTTAGTGATGTTCATTCTCCATTGTGATGCAATAAGGCGGGTACTTCTATTGTTCCTTTTTGTACATGAGAGAAAATTGAAGTACAGATGGAACTACTAATTGAAAAAAAAAAAGGCACATCTCTAGGAAATGGCAGAGATGAGATTTGAATATTAGCTAATTCAAAGACGATGCTCTTTCTTTTAGGTCTGTTGTTTCATTCTCTGGGAATCAAGTTGTTTATTCTTGTGACTGACACAGCACTTAGCATACAATGTAAGTTATCTTGTCTCTATATTTGTTTCCCTCACTAGAGTGGGAGTTCCTTGTGAGCTGGGACATTCTGATTAATTTTTACATTTTCTGGCACTCAAAGACATTTAATGAAAGAATGAATCTATGAGTGAATATTTAAGGTATGGGTTTGAGAAAATTTATGAGGAAATGAGACTGTCAAGGGGCAATTTGGGATAAGAGGAGAACAGGAAACAGAAATCAAAGAAACAATGAAAGAAGTGTTTCAGGAAAGATCAACAGTATTGAAAGTCCTTCATAGTTGTGACCTAGTATACTTTATCTCCACTTTTAGTATTTTTTCTATTATTGGTGCTTTTTATCTGTCTATGCAGATCCTGATTTTTTTTGTTATAAAAAACTTCAACTAAAATTTAATGTGGAAGGTAACATATATGTAAAACATGAAAGTAGAGTTCTCTGATTGAAGTACAGGACTCTGAGCTCCCCTCACTTTTCCTCTCTCTATCTCAAAACATGCTCTGAGAATTTGAAAAAGCATGCGTCTTGATCTTTCCCTCCATTTACATTTGCTGCTCCTGTTTTGAACATACCTCACATGTCAGCTAAGTTGAGTGAACTATTGCCATTTTCCAGTGCTTCCAAAGTCTCTATTTTTAAATATGCTCTTTCTCCCCCGACTTTGAAATTTCTAACTGCCTTACCTCTCTCTCTTTTTGACTGGATGATTTCCAGTCATCTTTCAAGATTCAGTTTAAAGATTATCATCTTCATATAGCAGTTACTAATCACGCCAGCTTCCTCAGGATTATTAAACTACCACATGTGTTTAGAAAAGCCCTCTTAAAATGTGTGTGTGAGTATATGTGCACACACATGCAATGTTTGTGTGTATGTGTGGTGTTGGTTTCTGTTAACTATACTATGCTTTTTCTCTAAATTATAAAATTATTATAAAAGTTCTCTTTTTTTTATAACTGTATAATATAGTATTTGCACACACTAATAACTGTGTGTTTCTGAATGAAAGGATAAATGAATGAGCCAATAGTCTTATATTCTGTATAACCTTCACATTTTCTCTATCAAAATCATTAACTTACACCATTTTATTATATTTTTTTTTATGAAGAAAGTTTAGGATTTATACTAGGCTCCTCACACCTCTTTTTTCCATCTACCTCTTCCAGTTCAACTACTTGTCTGTCTTAGCAATGTTAGCGTTTAACTGTGAGTCACAATAACTAACAGGAAGTGTAAATGCTGATTTCTAGAAAATTCACTTCAGTAGTCACACAGAAGACACAAATGTTTGGAAAGTAAGAAAATGGTGGAACTAGCTTCCATGATTAAACCACTCTTTTCCAACATGAATTTATATTTCCTATCAAAGAGTTGCATGTGTGTATATGTTTTCATGTACAGACCACTTAAATATGGTGAAGGAAAATGTTCAAATTTCCTTTGTGTGTTTCTAGATGCCTACACTAAATGAAAAAGGCTAATTGTTTGCATTGAAACAGCATCTTCCTGAGCATTGTTGGACTTTTGTTATACTTAAGTGTAATTGATTTTTTGTATGGGCTGAACTTGGTAGAGCAAAATCAGAAAAACCACCTTATTTTCTTTTTTTCTATTACTAGCACCAGGTGCAGTGATTCTTTTTCCATTCCAAGTGGTGGCTTTTCAGGCACACAACACAGCTTGTCTGATTACTTCTATCTCTTAGTCTAGTTCCAGAGCATCTGGGCCAACTTAATCAAACTTCCGTCGCAGATCCAATTCACATCTCTTTCTCTTCCCTTTCCATATCATGCCTGATGTGAGATAGAGGGCCAGTATTAAAAAGGGAGCTGGGTCTGATTTCATTACTGTTGTTGTTTATCTATGTGATCTTCCTCATCTACCATTCCTCTATAGGGTCTAGCCTCTAGTCAGGGTCAGGGAAGAAACGATGAGAGGAAGATGAATATGACTAGTATTATACCAGTTATACCTTTTCTTCTCCTTTTTTTTTTTTTTTTTTTTTTTTTTTTTTGTAACAGAACCAACATGCTGATCCCTGCAAGCCATTTATTAGGTTCGTAGACAAACACTATTCTACTCTCTTTCATGTTGCAACATCCTATTTCCTAATGATAGTGTTGCCTCACACCACCAGGTAGCATTTTCTGGTGGGATATTTTCAATACCATTAGCATCTGGATACTTGGGTGAAAAGGAAAAGTCAGTTACCCTTGCTTCTTCAAATACTACTCTCACTTTCCCTCTCTTCATTCTGCCATTGCAGGCTACTCCAGCTTGCCTCTTGCTTTCACACTCTCTGGGAGAGAGGAGCATATCAGCATTGATCTCAATGCTCCATAAATTCCAGAGGACATAATTTAAAGCTTTCTCTAAAACACTCTTTTACTGTGCTCCTGTGACAGCAAAGGACAGGCTGACAAATTCCTCTACAAATATTCCGCTGGGGCATAAGGTTCCAATCTGCCATCTTTAAAACTCTGTGTTCTATCTGTGACTTACTTGGGGAGGTAAGGGGAAAAGCAGGCAGTCTTAAATGTCACCAATCCTGTCAAAGAAGATTTTCTCAATGAATTTCTAGCCTTGTCCAATAATGAATGAGAGAAGGAGCCAGGTTGATTAAGCAGATTGTCTAGCCCTTAATGAATCTTTCAAGAGTGTCTAGTGCTTTTCTTTAGAAGCTGAAGGTGTCTGTCACTTATTGTACTCAGATTTGATGATTTAGGTGAATTTCCAAGACAATAGGGAATGTTTTGTTTTAAATCTTGTTGTATAAGGTAATTATTTCCTCCATTTTTCTAAATTCCTCTGATCTACAGCACAGTTCTAAACACTTAAGTAGCAATATAGAGGTAGTAGAGGGCTCAGTAAGCCCACCTATTTTTAAATAAATTAGCACATTCCAGTAAAAAGATAAATAGAAAAATATTTGGTACAAATATTTTCTGTAATATTTCCTCTCACTGTAATTGAAATTTTCTGTTGTAAGAATACAAAGTGGTGTTTGTTTAAGCAATTAGTCTACATAAGCCTTTTCTTATCCATAGTAATTTGTATTCTTTGAAAAGCACATGTCCTTGGGGTTATTAAGCACCGAATAATGACAATCCAAGACCTTGACACACTATTTCTTTTTTTCCTTATTTGACTGGGGATTTAAAGATGGTTTTCTGCAAATATTCATTTCTATATGACTATGTACAATGTAATAATAGAAGTCTTTTGTGAAATAAGATGAATGAACTTTATGGAGATAAAAGTAAACTAATCAGAATCTATAATTCATTTATGTGAGTCCATAAATCAGGGTTCTGCAAGATATTAAGTTGGACCCTAAATAAATCAAGTTGCAGAAAGGAGTTATAATGGTGGTCAAAAATATTCCCTAGCAGTATTACTGGGTACACATGCATGTGCAATCTGAGTTGTATCACTATTATGAAAATGACAAAAGGGTGGGTAGATTTTATGGGTTCCTAGATTTAAACAAATTATTTGTAAGGCAAACTACATTGGTTTTTAAAATCAACTACATTCTTGTTAAGAAATTTAAAACTCTAATTCAGATCTATGAATCAGTAATACATCTACTATTTACCAAGGTTATTATGACCATTTTAGAGATGAATTTTCACAAAAACACAGCAATTGGGTCATTAACATAATTGAAATATCTACTTTTTCTTACATTTTTAGAGTGAATAAATTTTTTTCTTAAACTTCCCTTCCTTTTTCTATCCTGTCATAATATGCAAAATTAAAATCATGATGGTGTTGTTATTAAACAGTGATATGATTTGATTACATTAAGTATTAAAAACTGAATGGCTTACATTTAAGTAGGTTGATGCCTTCCTGAATAACTGAAATGGATTGTCTTATTTGGTGAAAAAATGTATTTTTTTGTATTATACTGTACTGTAATATAGTACACTATACTATAATTTGTAGATTAATAGTATTCAGAACAGGCTGTAATAGGAGAGGACATCTACAATACTGCCAGTAACTGGTTACACAAAGTAGAAGTAGAGCTTACAAAAATGATGGAAGAATAGTACCAGTCAGTGAATTTACAGACATCTGGTAATTACTAAATACTGTAAATGAATCTTACCACATTTGACTTGCTCCTTTTTTTATAGTGATTTCTAATTGAAGAAGGTATATTGTAGATATTTTAAAAGATAACTTAAAGTATTCACTAATCATCTTAGATGATAAGTGAGGTCATGAATTAGAAATAAAAAGTTAAAACTTATCTATTTTAGGTGAAATGCAAAAGTTCCACTAACATTTAAAATTTTGAAGTCATTAAAAAATAAAGATGGATGTAAAATCACTGATGTTTAGGTCTCTTCATATCTGGGTTCTTCTCTGTGGTCTCAGTGTAAAGTTTTAACACAAATAAAAGTGTAGCACAAATGAGAAGAAAGGCGACAAAAATAAATGAAGATCAGATGATAAGAAAGTGAAAAGAAAATAATGTTATTTTGGAAAGAGGGTGCTATGAGGAGACCTGATCACTGGGAATTTTGTATCTTCCAGTGCATAAACAATGTACTAAAGGTAAAGAGTTATTCACAGTCTCTGAAGATTATATGACAAGAAGCAGTGGCCTAAAGCCTAGGGAAAGAAAAGTAGTGGGATTAAATATAAATGTATGTATGAACATAAAAAGAAATGAGCAGGGGGGAGACTTTAAGAAAGATAAAAGATATTAAACTGTAAATGTTAAAGGGTAGAACATATACTAATTAGCCAGGATAAGGTAGGGAATGTATTTATTAAAAGTAAAAAAATTCGATATTCTCCTCATATTTCTGACTTAATTTTTAAGAAAACATTCTCTACAATGACAACTGATTTTGTTTATGTAGCTGTCAGATTTGATCAAAGAAGCAGAAATTCTGGGAAGATGTAAAGGATTTGTTATAAGGATTTGCACAACTGTGGGAACTGGTTGAAAAATCTTGGTGAAACTAATACATTTGCATCTGTAAAAGGAAGAAAGATATGGAGTGGAACAATGACAAACTAGAACCTGTGAGGGTGAGCAGAAAGCCACTTTAGTTTCTCAACACCTCCATGCCTCCAGTTTCAATGATGCACGTGATCTGTAGGAAAAAAACTGACACCCTTCTTCATGGCCCAGCTGTTGAAAAGCCAGGAGGAAGATCCAGAAGGAGTACAATTTCTACAGGCCTGGCTGCTGCTCATGCCAAGAAGCTGAGCCAGCAGATAAGCCATAGCGTATGTGAGCTGCAACAAAGCCCCCTGCTCTGCTGCAGACCTCAGAGTCTGCAAAATGAAATGCTGCTGCTTCACTGCTACCTTCCAAATCTCATGAAAATTGTCTCTGTGCTTCACACTAACCTTGAACTGTGCAAAGAAGGGAATCCTGGAAAACAGTTTGATCTTATTTAAATCGATAATATGCAAACCCACCACAATATAATTTCAAACTTCCTTCATTAAATTGTTAATGAGATATGATAAAGATACTCTAGTACAGTATAACTGAAATTTAGGGGCATCAGAATTACCTGGAAGTATTGTTAAGACAGATTTCTGGTCTTTACCTAAATCCAGTTTCCAATTTAGTAGACATATTAGTTGAGTTTCTCCAGAGAAACAGACCAATACAATATGTGTGCACATGTGTGTGTAAGTATTCACCAATTCCTTAAAATCTCCCTCTCTCACTCTTTCTCTCTACACACACACACAAACACACACACACACACACACACACACACACTTATAGTATATTATCTTTCATCTTTCATATATATTAGATGATAGATAGATAGATAGATAGATAGATAAAAAGAGAAATTTATTTTAAGGGGTTAGTTCATCACATTGTGGGAGCTGGCAAGTCTGAAGTCTGTAGAACAGGCTGGCAAGCTGGGAACCCAAGGAATTAATATGGCAGCTCGAGTCTGAAGGTAGTCTGGAGACAATACTTCTTTCTCAGGGGACCTCAGTCTTTTTCTTAAGGATTTCAACTGATTGAATGAGGCTCAGCCACATTATAAAGGTTTTAGTCAAAGTTTACTGATTTGAATGTTGATCACATCTTTAAAAATAGCTTCACAGTAACGTCTGGACTGATGTTTGACCAAATAGCTTGATACCATGGGCTAGCTAAGTTGACACATAAAACCAACCATCAGAAGATGTCTCAGGTAGATCTGAAAATTTGCATTACTAACACATTATTTTCTCTAAGCATGCAATGTAGGTCTTTAGCATATTCAGCTTAACTGGGCCTACTTAAATTTTTGCCCCACAGTAGCTTGATAGCAGTCATGAGGGAAATGCCATGCACTAACTGGCTTAAACCAATCAGGGTTATGTTAGCAAAGATGAAGACAATAGAAATCCTTACTGGACAACCAAATGATCTGCTATAAAATATATATCACATAATTGCATTGTATTAATACAGAAAGGAAAGTGTAACTTCCCATAAATTAAACACTAGGTCACCTCACTAGGGCAGCCCTTCCCTAGGGTTCAGGTATTTGAAAAGTCAAATTAATAATCATAGGACCGTCAGCATATTGGGTATACTTTAAACTGTAATGGAAGGTATTTTTTATGCCACATTTGTGATTACTAGGCAGAATTTGGTCACTAGACTCCACAAAATGGAGATCAAATAGCATAGCTCTTTATTTCAGAATAACTTTGAATTATGACAGTTATTTAGAGATTTGCTTTAAGGGGACCACCTTGTTTTGTTGAGGCCACAGTGGCTCTTCTCTGCAGGGTTTTTGAATATTGTAGGAAGTGGATCACATGAAGAAGTCATCATTTTTACATTCTAAATCTTTTAAACAGTTAAACCATTCCTTACAAAAGCATACTTTAAATAACAAAGTCAAGCAGCAGTTATTCAGTTGTCCAGAACAAACTACAAATACAAAACCTCAGTTATGCTCAAGTATTATTCTTTATTTTAATACAAAAAACAATTCCTGTCAATACTTTCAAAAATGGGTTTATCTAAAGCACCTCCCAATACATTCCCCAGATAAGCATTCCAGTGTCATCTGTTATGGGCTCATGGTCCCTCAAGGGGGTGAGTTTACTAGCATTTTCTTATAAATCCTGTGGTGGGAACACAGAGGAATCAATAACCAGTCTGTGGGACAGGTTTGAGGCATGTTTCATTTTCTCCATGGTAGATACTGTTTGGCCATTTCTGCTTCTTTGGACTGGTGTGAAATATAGCTGTACTGTTGAATATAAACACTGTCATATCAACATAACAAAAATTACAGTTTTTGTGATGTAAAAATTACAGTTGTCTGTGATGCATACCAAGTGTATAGGTATGAGTAGGACATTTGTCCAGTGTAGTGTGGCTTCTCAAGCCTCTTCCTTGTCTCTTGGGAGATATGCTGGAGGTAGTTCTGATGGTAATTTGGTGGTTTATAAAGGGTGGTCTTTCTGGTCCTGGGAAATTCCATGTGAGAGCTTATCAGTTTTCTCATATTCCCAATTACCTGATGATTTTAAAAAGGACATTTCATAAACTATTTGACAATCAACAGGCTCTTTCATCAAGGTTCTATTATAATTTCTTTCTGTGCCAGCAGATTATTTTGCTATGTTATCCACGACATGGCATGTGGCAGTCATTCTGTAAACACTATCAAACTGCAGGTGGGAGGGGTGAGTTCTTATTAATAACAAGGAGGTCTGTGCAAGGAGGTCTGAGAGCCAGCCTCTCTAGCCATCTGGTAACAGGAGCTACCATCTTTTGGATGACTTGAAAGTCACAGACACTGTGCTAGACGCTTCACAGGTTTCACTTAATCGTTAATTCGTTTTATTTAATTGCTATAACCACATTGGAAGAGAAGTATAACAGGGTCATGTTAATTTTAGATATTACATTTGAAAGTACAAAAATAAAGTAGCTACTTTATTTTCTTATAACTAATTTGCCCTTTTAAAATCTACATATTACTAGAAAATGAGAATGGTTTAAGAGGAAGCTAAATTTATTCCTATTTGGGAAATTTATCTTATTTTAATTCAGATCTTCTCTCTCTTCCCCAGCTTTTCTGGTGGCCTCTTTGAGGGGCAGGCTAGGAATATCATATGGCCAGGAGGCAGTTGGAAAGAAGAGGTCTTGAGTCCTACTCATGAGGTTCTTTCACATTCATTTAAATTCTTGTTGCCCTGCTGGTACCCAGTATTTCAATCTAGAGCTTGTCAACCTATAGCTTTTATTTCACAGCAAAGTGGTGGCTGTCTTTGTGAATGAGAGCCTGCCTTTATCTTGCTAGTGCTGTATGTACCTCAGACTGAAATTATCTGACCTGAAATCCTCAACCTTCTCTCCCTACCCCCTCTATCATCCCCCACCCCACACATCTCAGCAACTGTCCATGGATATTTTCACTAGAGGGCAGTGTCACCTACCTTAGGTACTTGTGTTCTTCTCTAGGGCACACATAAACCAGTGGGGAGCTTCACTATATAGGAACCAGGATATTGTGGCAAGTTAAACTTGTCCTGCATTGCCAGTTTTACTTTGCTGCAGCTGCCCTATTTTGGTGGATATGTGTGGGTCTTCTGTCAGATGCTTTCTTTCCCAGAATTCTGACATTATATTCACCCCAAGCTCGGTCTCCATTCCTGACTTTCATGTCAACCTGTTTAACTTATCTCCCTGCTCTGAAAATTCTGTTCATATAAAGGAATTCTGTTCATATATAATTATAACATATTTATCTGTTCCTCTCTCCCTTTTCTATCACTTCCTGGTGGAATTTTATTGCAAGAGAGCACTAGACTCAATCCCCCTCCCTTTGATTCCTTGCAGCTTATGTGGCAGATTGTCATAATAATGGCTCCCAGTGAATTTATCTGCCTGTGTCCATGACCCTTTGCAAATGACTGCTGCTCATTTCAGTAAGAGAAGTCAAATCATAAATTCTAATATTGCTTTTTAAGTGATGAAGACAAAACAACTAGAGAGGTTAAACGTTTACTCAGAGAAATGTAGCTACTAAATAGTGAATTTGGAGCTTCAGCAGGAAAGACTCCAAGGGGAAGGTGGACAGAGAGATTTCTCTGAAAAACTAATAATTTTAGAATGTCTAAATGTTCTAACATTTCTCCTTTTGATTTATAGCATTTTTCATCCACATATATTCCATATTCAGTTGATGGAATGATTAATTTCAAACCTAAGAATCTTGATTAAAGCATTAATCACCATGTAGCGAATTAGTTTAAGCCTTAAGATTAAAAAAAAAAAAGTGTGTTAGTTTGTGTTGTCTATTTTCCAACCGATTGCTGCCTCTGCATGAGGAAAACAACACCTTAGGTGTGAAATATTAGCACAAAATATCACAGCATCTTGGTAAAATGTTATTTTCTACCCAGACACTTCTACCCAAAGTGTTTTAGTCAACAGTTTTACTATTTAAAAAAGCTCTTCTTTTCCTTAGTGGTTAATGTTCTTTGTACTTTTAGTCTTTTTAAAAAAAAATCAGGCTCTCTCTGTAGAACTCTGCTGGGTAACATAAATTGGAACATTGTTGATGCTTAGAACTGTCAAACAGAATCAGCAAATCTTTAGGATAGAAATGCCTCCATGCTAGAGATATTATTTGGTTGTGGAAATTTTGCCTTTGAAATGACAGTTGAGATCTTTGCCTGATTAAAGAAATTTGATATACCCAAAGCATAGAAAAGTGGAAGTAAACACTTTTATTAAACTAAATTTAATGTAGGCATTGGTAAACTTTATTCACATATTAAAAATCAAATAAATTTGATAATTTGAATTTTGGTAATATATAAATTCATATTTATTAGAAAAATGATTTATTTTAGTTTAAAATAAAGGGTAAATGGAAGTCCTCCAAAGAGATAAAGTATTTTATAGAATTAAATCAACTATCATTTTATCTTATTCTGTATATTTACTCATATGTTTCATGAAACATACAAAAATGTAAGAGAAACATATGTAATAGTAAAATTTGAAGACTGTTTCTTTTTCCTATATGTAACTGTTATAAGTTATACAGAATTCGTCAGTCTTTTTCAGAAGAATAAAATAAATGTTAAAGAAAAGATGTAGACTCTGGTATCTGAAAAGGTGAATTTTTCTTCAATAAAGAATTCATTATGAAGTAATTCTTTGATTTTTAGTTTAAAAGGATTTACAAATTGACTTGACATTTTCTTTATAATAAAATTGATTCTTTCAACTTACCAAACACTTTGTGTTTGAAGGAATGCACTGTCTTCTTAAAGCGCTAAATAAAGATTTTAAGTACCCCAGGTGGGAGGATAAATATAATTGCTCTTATTTCATAGATTTGGAACAGTTTGAATGAAATATCTCTACAGGTTAATGGAAAGAGTGTACTTCACAGATTTACTGTCTTAGTCTGTTCCTTAAAGCTGGTCTCTGCTCAGTCTCCAAAATGGCACCTTATCATAGTCTCTTAAAATATTTGTGTAAGGTGAGGAAGAATTGGGTTTTAATGTTGGAATTGTGAGAGTAGAGAGTAAGGTAGAATACAAGGGGGACATGTGAGTGAGGAGCTGAATTAACTGTTGGGCTAGCCCCTGGGAAAAGGAGTAGCAGTCTAAATTATTAACTGAAGAATTGTGTCAGACCATCTTCGTTTTCTATGCCCTTTCGAATTGGCCAGTGGGATGGACATTAGGTTTCCTAAACCAGCAGTGATACATGATGCCAGCTCTTTAGCATTACAAAGAATGGCTAGATCTAAAGGGGACAGCCCTAGGAAGATGTGTTTGGTATGAGCAATGCAGATATCAGACATCTGAGATCTGAGCAAGGATTTAAGCCTAGAAAGAAACCATAGTTCTAGGCATAAATTGAGGAAGGAAACCCCAAATGAGAGATCAATTCCTAAGCCCTACACTTGTGAGGATAGAAATACATTTCTTGTCTTGATCAGGATGGATTTAGTACTGAGTTGTTTAGCTTGCACATTGAAAATAACAGTGTTTATCATTAAAGTGGGATTTGGAAAGAAAGGGTGGTATTATCTGTGGCCTCTGGGGATGGGGGTGTCAGAAAGTTGAGGGATATAATGAGAAATAATTGCTTCCCTTAAGTTCATTCTCCAAAAGTATAGTGTTCTTAGATGGAGAGACACACTGACACTCAAATTATGGCTCTTTTTTATGGTATTGCCCAGAAGCTAGAAACTTTTTAGGTTCTAAAGAGGAGCACATTCTAAAATTTAGCCCTTCTAATATTTTTTTTTTTTATGTAAAACCCAATATGCTAGATTGTGATGTATAATTTAGCATATAATCTTGGAAAATTATTATAATTAAATTTTACCTCTGTTAAATAAAGGTTACATCTATGTAAACTTGAGCCTTTTTTAGCTTTTATGAATTGAATTATATTGACATATTACTTGATTAATAATTTCAGAGAAACTTAAATTTTTAAAAATTGTCCTCAGATGCTTTGGGCATCTTTTGCTAGTTACCTTTGTTAGTATTGACTCTTAAACAATTACACTGGGGTATTCTCTACTCACCTGGAGTCACTTTTACATTTTTTTGAATTATGCAACATTTTGAATTTACAACTGGAAGGCAGACCATTTTCTTTTCCTGAAATCTTATTTTCAATATTGACTTTTTTAAAAACAGAACATCAATATAACATTTAAATAAAGATCTCTTATTATAAAATGTAATCATATTGGGTATATGACTTCAAATAGTATTTTCTCTAGATAATAATATACAAACACAGTTGATCCTTATTACTCGTAGATTCCATATTTGCAAATTTGCTTACAAGTTAAAATGTCTTTGTAACCTCAAAGTCAGTACTGGTGGTGCCTTCTTAGTCATTTATGGATGTCATCAGAACAGTGAAAAATTTGAGTCACCCAACATACTCGTTCCTTGCTGAGGTTGTAAAAGATGATGCTCTGCCTTGTTTCAGCTCTAAAACTATAAACAACAGTCCTTTTTGCCATCTATTTTCTGCTATGTTTTCCATATTTTTGTGCTTTTTTTGTTGGTGATTTAGCTCTTTAAAATGGTGCCTAACTGTAGTGCTGTCTATAGTTCCTAAGTAGAGGAAAGCTGTGATATGTCTAACAGAAAATGTGTGTTAGGTAAGCTTTGTTTAGGCATGAACAAAGCTCTTGGCTGTAAGTCCAATGTTAATAAAATGACAGTCTATTATATATAAATAATGTCTTTAAAGAGAGAAACACACACACACACAACAGGGATATCTTCTTATAAAAATGTTATGACCAGAGGTTTGCAAGAACCTAACCCTGCATTTCCCCTAGGAACAGTGGTTCAGCACTTGCCAGTTCAGTATTCATGGTGACTTGGTGAATATTCTTTGGCTGCTTTCCTCTGTTAGCATATATATCAAAACCCTAACTATTCCCAGATTATTTTCTTCATCCAACAAAATGTCATAAAGTCTTACATGTGTTGCTGCAGTCAAGCTATTAGCTTTGCTATCTAACTCCATGATTCCCTAGATGCCTTGACATTGAGTGATGTAGCTCTGACATAGTCACCCATCATCTGTGCTTGATTTTTCTGCCACCATCTGTACTTTTTCTTATTGCACCACAGAAAAGATAATTAAAAGCTTTAGGCCCAGTGAATTACCTCATAATTCCTATTTTGAATTGGGATTAATGAAGTAGGTCCATTTGCTTGAATATTTCTGTTTTTGAGGTAGAAATAATTGATATTGAAGAGATGTGTCAGTTGCCTCTGGACAGCTCACCAGCAACCAAACCAGAGTTTAACTTTTTTTGAGACTGTCTGTCCAAAGATTGTCACAATGTATAGGGAATATTTAGATTTTTATGAGGTAAAACACAATTTTAATAGGGAAATGTTGTCAGTGTTTTTTATTAACTGCTACTAGAAACCAATGGAAATACAAAAACATCTTGAAGCTGAGATCAGTATATACTAGAGGGGTACTGGAAATGGTTGATTTCAAGTTAAATGGGGCATTGATTTTTAATGGAGTACTGACTCTCTGCTAGGCATTAAGCTAATATCTTTATAGAGATCATCTCATTTAATCCTTGTAGTGATCTGACGAGGTAGATATTATCATTAATTTAATTTCTTTAGTTCAAGAAACAGAGTTTTCCAGAGGTTCAGGAGCTTGTCTAAGTTCATGGAGCTAAGTAATCAGGATTTGAATGCAGATAGTCTGACTTTGGAGCAAGCATTATTTACAGGTCCTTCCCAAATTCTTTGAGCCCCAAATATCTCACACAATTATTAAAATTATAAGACCACATTAATATTAACTTGAATAAGAACATTTCTACAGGTGGACAATTCTAAAGCGTATTTTTAAAGAAATAAATGCTTCCAAGGGACTTTAGTGCCTTGCTCACTAATCCTTCATTCCCCCTTATCAACCAGCACCAAGTGATTAACTTAATGTCAAAAGTCCTTCCTAGAAGTTTGTTCTTAGTCTCTGGGATGGCAAAGTTTCAAAGCTACCCAGGGCTGCTTGTCTTTAACAGATGGCTATCTTCCTCTGACTCAGCTGTAGTGGGTTCGTTCACCCTATTTAGGCTATTTGAAGCTAATGAAAAGGATGACTGTGTTTTTCTTTTCAAGCACTGCGAGACCCTACATACATTCTCCAGCTTCCTAAGGAGAGAAAAGAGAGAGAAATTACTATCAAGGACATCTTACTACAGAGAACATTAAACACCTGAGTTTTTTCTACCAATTTGAAAAACTATTTATTTCACACATTTATTTTCACTATCCCAACAAATATTTCAAAATGGAGAAAGGAACTGTCAAAATTTATGTAGAATATTTGTTTCCATCTCTATCTGCCAATGGCTGTGCTTTCAATTTATAAATTGACTCAGAGTTCCGGACTTATTTTCTTATAGGATTCATACTTCTTATGTAGGGCAATAAATTTGGACAAAATGAAATAGAAAATTAATTTTAATTTGGCACTCTGGAAAAAAATTGGTTCTATTATGCATTGAAACAATTCTTGGAATAATAACCATCAAGTATGTTGTGATTTTCCATGGTTCTGCAGGAAAATACCTTTCCAGGTCTAGAGAGAATGATAGCAATAATCATAATATCATCATAATAATAGCAGCCATGAATTAAACCCCTATTCTGTGCCAGGTACAGTGTTGTGTGTGTCCTCAGTAGTACAGCTTTGTAGCAGGGTGGGATTAAAGCTTTGTGAGTCTTAAACTTCGACAGTTTTTTGAGAAACTGCCTTAAAAATAAGAATACAAATTATATATAGATTATTAAAGTGATAAAAATAACAATAAAATAGATATTTTTAAAAAGTTCACAAATACAACATTACAAAATCCATGAAAATAGCATTAAAAAATTAAGGCGACACTTATTTTTTCCTGTTTTTGATGAAACACTGATATTCTTTTTATATGAAATGATGTTGTACTATCTCTTATCTGTAGAAAATGTGAATATGGCTAGTATAAGATTTTAAACAGTGCTTATTACTTTGACATAATGTTATGTTTATAAATAGACTGAGAGCTTCTTGAAGAAGAGGTATAACTGTGCTATTAATTCCCAGCAGCTAAGATAGTGACTGATATGTAAAATGCACTGATCACATGTTTATTGAATAAAGGAATAATTAAACTATGAAGAAGGGTTAAATTAAAGGTAATATAGTAGTTCACCTAGGCAATTAATTACTACTTCAGATATTATAAGATAGGTTCCATGTGCCTCCCTTTTGTCTAAGGAGCATGGAATGCATGGATATTTCTAAAGACGTCTCCTTCATGCCCAGCCCATTTCCCCCTGAAACAATATTTTGTTAAGCCAGATCTTGACTCAGATGTGCTATGTGGCTCTGTATTACTATTTTATAGATAAAATAAGTAATGAGTACAAGTTTCTAGGCTTTAACAAGGTGATATGGCAAAGTGCTGCAAAGTCCTCTATTCTCATGACACCTACTCCAATCCAACAACCCAAATAATACATGACACTAGGTCATAGTCTTTGCAAATTACCATTTACATGTTTTCAGTGAACCCTTACAGAATCCATTTCAGCAATGTACAAAATGAGAAAAAAGAAAACGCATTTTGTAAGATAAACGGTTTCTCTTTTTCCTTTTACATAAAATGAGCTGGGAAGAGACAGAGAACTTTTTTATGACTCAGTAATGGCTAAGATAGGATACTCTAGCTCACAAATCAAAGAGACATAAGCTGCAAAAGCTTCAATTTTGTATAGAACAGCTCAGGGCCAGGCAAAATGTCATTCTTTTTATAGGTTCAACAAAATTCTTCTGTTTTTCATCTTGCAACATAGGCATTAGATCAGCTCTTCAAGTCCCTGGAATGTTTGGAATACTGACTTGTGTGCAGTTTCTAAAATATAGGGTCAAGTGTGAATAAATGCTACAGAAAAAAAAAAAAAAGGGAAATAGCAGTAGAGAGAGATCCAAAAAGTCCAAGTAAAATCTTCATTGGAAGAATGTCACATAGAGTTCTTTGGTGTCATATAAATGCCCCTTAGGCCTTGTCACCTTGTGCACTCACACTAATGAGAATGGCCAGCTTAGAAGACAGTCGGGTCTTTAGACAACGACATGTTACAGTTTGTTCTTAGTCACATTTAAATTAGGTACTGAAGGAGAAAACTGACTCTGAAGGTTTATTATTGAGAACAAAATGTTTGAAAGAAAGTAGGCTTTAAACTCAACCTACATTTTCTTGTCCACCTGTGTTTTCTGACTTCCATGACACTTGAAAGTCCATAAGTAGACATTTAAATAGTTACTTTTTATTAGCTAGTGAATTTTAAGATTATAATATTCCCCTGTTGCAATTAATTTTTTCCACTGTAAGGCATATTTTTTTTTCCAAATGAGGCTTTATTTTCACATTTTTAAAAATAGAACTAAGCAGAATTAGGTTCTACTTTAGAAAGGCATAATATTTGACCTTTACATATCCATGAAGCATATAGACTTTAATTTGTAGTAGATTACTTATTCATTCATTTAACAAACATTGTTCGAATACTCATTTTCTGCTTTATATGTGTTACTTTACTGGTAAGTAACCAAATTAATCAAGATCTATCTTTCATACATAGAGCAGAATAACTCAAGTTTTGAATTTAAAATTTGATTTCTCTGCCTATCTGGAAATCGTTAGATTAAAGCTACTAAATAATAAAAAATAAGGCATTACACATATACAATTATTTGATAAATATAAATGAGCCATCTCATATGCATCCTACAATGTGATAGGTACTCTAATGGATATGAGCTTGAAAGAGACATGTTTTGCCCTTATGAATAATAAATTTAAGGAAGTATGATAAGATCATGGACAGAAATAACCATTACTATAGACTCAAATTATATGATTGCATAGTAAATTAGGGAATTGTATACAGGAAAGGAAGTATTTTCTTCTGTTTGGTTGATCAGGAAATGCTTGTAGAAGAGATGACTTTTATACTGGTCACTAGAAGATTGATTAGCTTCGAAGAGGTGGCAATGGAGAAAAAACATTCTCTTTATCATGAGCAAAGATAACAAGAAAAGCTCAGAGCAGGTATAGGGATAGAGAGAAGACTAGATGGCCTAAAACAGGGGGTTAGTTTCAAGGGCTAGTAGGAAATGAGGATGGAAAAGTAGATTGTCATGAGATCATCAAGAACCTTAAATACCAGGCTAAGGAATCTGGAATTTATTCGATGAGCACTGAAGATTCATAGAAACCTTTTAGATCAAATGAATTATGTGAACAAAGTGACATTTTAGTAAAACTAATTTTGTTATTACTATATTCCAGAGTGTTCAGTGTCTGAGGTGAGTGATGATGAAGATTAAGCCTAGAAGGGGCAAGAGAAAGAACTTTGAGTAGTCTCAAGAAGACTTGATAATTTCCCAGGTGTCTAAATGTACTACAAGGTCTTGAGTTGGGTGATTAGGAGTTTGAGTAAAATCTTTTTAGGATTTGAAAGACATTGGCTATCTGTTCTCCTGACCAAGAGTATGTCAAAATTTTTCTTCATCGTACTTCTCACTGATACATGTTGGAGATGGGTTAGACCTATACTCTCTTTTAGCTAATGACATTATTAAGACACTTAGTACAACACTGAGACAAGCATTATTAGGAATGTTTTATATTTAATGTTCAAAGCTTCATAGTGAAGTAATTGTTTTTCTTTTATTTTTTTACAAATTAAGAAATTTAAGTTCAGAAAGAGAAAAAATTCCCACAGTCCCAGGACTTGTGTTTGAAATGGATTCAATCAGATCTTTGCCCCTAACCCCTTCCCTCCTTCACCTACACTCTGAGTTGAAAATATTTCATGCTTATGTGACACTGCTTTTGCTTTGATGGATTTTTGGAGTGTGGGTTAGGGTTCACCATTATACTATGTGGTGCTTATACCAGTTGTCAATTAAATCGCATAACTGTGTTTCTTCTGAAATTGTTATCTAGATCAGGTATTGCTATTGAAATTGTAAATAGTATCTATCACTTACAAATTCACTGTAACCTATACATTAGCTTATTAAAAAGATTTGTTGAATGAAATACATTAATGAATTAGAGTGGAAACACCATAAAAATAGAGCACAACTTGACTTCCACTTAGTTTAGAAAGGGACACTACAGTGGGGATTCTGACCCTTACCCATGTTGTCTTGGGTTTGTTTTCCTGAATGTGGAGACTGAGGAGAGGATGTGTAAGTGATTTTTTTTCTTTATATTAGTTTTAGATGTACAACATAATGATTCAATGCATGTATGTATTGTAAAGTCATCACCACAATAAGTCTTGTTAACATCCATTATCGTACAGTTTTTTTTTCTTAAGAGAACTTTTAAGACATGTCTTAGCAGCTTTCAAATGAGCAATAGAGTATTATTAACTATAGTTACCATGCTGTATATTACATCTCCAGACTTATTTATTTTATAACTGGAAGTTCATACCTTTTGATGATTTTCATCCATTTTACCAATTCTCAACCCCTCACATCTGGCAAACCACCAACCAACCTGTTCTATGTATCTATGAGGTTTTTAAATTAAATTTATTGGGGTAACATTGGTTAATAAAATTATATTGGTTTCAAGGGTACAAATCAATAATACGCGATCTTGTATATTCCATTTTTTCTGTGTATTTTTGTTTTTGGTTTCCACATATTAGTGAGATAATATGCTATTTTTCTTTCTCTGACTGACTTATGTTACTTAGCATAATGCCCTCAAGATTCATTCATATTGTTGTGAATGTTAAGATTTCCTCCTTTTTTTGCCTGAATAATATTTCACTGTATAGATATATACCATGTTTTCTTTATCCATTCATCAATAGTGGACACTTGGGTGTTTTCCATGTCTTGGCCATTGTAAATATGCTGCAGTAATCATGAGATGCAGATACTTTTTTGAGTTAGTGTCTTCATTTCCTTTGGAAAAATACCCAGAAGTGAAATTGCAGGATCATAGTAGTTTTATGTTTAATTTTTTGAAGAACCTTTATAGTGGCTGCACCAGTTTCCATTCCCACCAATAGTACGCAAGGGTTTCCTTTGACTACATGCTCTCCAATACCTGTTATTTCTTGGCTTTTTGATAATAGTCTAATAGGTGTGAGATGATAAGTCATTGTGATTTTGATTACATTTCTCTGATGATTAATGATTATAAGCACCTTTTTTATGCATCTGTTGGACAGCTATATGTCTTCTTTGGAAAAATGTCTAGTCACATCCTCTGCTCATTTTTAAATTAGATTATTAGTTTTTTTTTTTTTTTTTTTTTTTTTTTGCTGTTGAGTTATACAAATTCTTTATATATTCTGGATATTAACCCCTTATTATATATATGATGCAAATATTTTTCCCATTCAATAGGTTGCCTTTTCATTTTGTTGATATTTTCCTTTTTTGTGTGGAAGATTTTTAGTTTTATGTTGTCTCACTTGTTTATTTTTGCTTTTGTTGCCATTGCTTTTGGTATAAAATCCAAAACATCATTACCAAGACTGATGTCAAGGAACTTACTGCCTGTGTTTTCTTATAGGAGCTTTATGGTCCAAGTCTTTAATCCATTTTGAGTTGATTTCTTTGTATAGTATAATATAGTGGTCCAATTTCATTCTTTTGCATGCAGCTTTCTAGTTTTTCCAACACCATTTATTGAAGTTAGGTCTTTATCTTATTATATATTCTTGGTTCTTTTGTCAAAAATAATAACCAGATATGCATGGATTTATTTCTGAGCTCTCTTTTCTGTTCCATCGATCTATGTGTCTATTTGTACACTGGTAACTTACTGTTTTGATTACTATAGCTTTGTAATATTATTTGAAATCAAGAAGTGTGATGCCTCCAATTTTGTTCTTTTTTCTTAAGATTGTTTTGTGTATTTGGGCTTCTTAGTGATTCCATGCAAATTTTAGAATTGTTTATTCTGTTTCTGTGAAAAACGTCATTAGAATTTTGAAAGTAATTGTATTGCATCTGTAGACTGCTTAGGCTAGTACAGACATATTAACAATATTATTTCCTCCAATTCATGAGTATGGAAAATCTTTCCGTTTGTTTGTGTCTTGTCTAATATTTTTCATCAGTGATCTATAGTTTTTATTGTACTGGTCTTTCATACCCTTGGTTAAATTTATTTCTGGGTATTTTATTCTCTTCAATGCAACTTTATGGGATTGTTTTCTTAATTTATTTTTCTGATAGTTTGTTATTAGTGTATAGAAACACACCTGATTTTTGTATGATTTTGCATCCTGCAACTTTACTGAATTTTTTTATTCTAACAGTTTTTTTTGTGGAGTCTTTAGGGTTTCCTATAGACAACGTAATGTAACCTATAAATAGAGACAGTTTCACTTCTTCTTTTCTGATTTAGATGCCTTTTCTTAATTTTTTCTTGCCTGATTAATTGATCTGGCTAGAACTTACAATACTATGTTCCATAAAAATGATCAGAGTGGGCATCCTTGTCTTGTTCCTGGTCTTAGAAAAAAAGCTTTCAGTTTCTCAACATTGAGTATGCCCTAGCTGTGAGTTTGTCATATATGATCTTTATTATTTTGAGATAAATTCCCTCTATACCCACTTTATTGAGAGTTTGTATTATGAATGGATGTTGAATTTTGTCAGATGCTCTTTCTGTATCTATTGAAACAATTGTCTGATTTTTTTTCTATGTATTGTTTATGTGGTACATCACATTGATTGCTTTGGAAATGTTGAATTGTCCTTACATCCTCAAAGTAAATCCCAGTTGGTCATGGTGTATTGTCCTTTTAATGTATTGTTGAATTTGGTATGTTTATATTTTATTGAGGATATTTGTATCTATGTTTATTAGGGAAATTGGCTTGTAATTTTCTTTTCTTGTAATGTTCTTATCTGACTTGTGTATCAGGGTAATGCTGTCTTTATAAAATAAGTTTAGAAGTATTTCCTCTTTTTAGAAGAGTTTGAGAGGGATTGGTATTAATTCTTCTTTAGATTTTTGGTAGAACCTACCACTGAATCTATCTGGTCTTGGAATTTTGTTTGTTGGGAAGGGTAAGTGATTTTTTAAATGAGTGCGCTCATGGGAAATCTACAGTGGAGTGGAGGGAGCATGAAAGGAAAGGAGAGGAAGTTGACTCAGATGGGAGCTCTTTGGTATAGAGATACTTCAAAGTTTATTATTCTTTAGGCGGAGGTACCACCACACTACTAGTCATTGGCTACTGGCCATTATGGGGATTGAGTGGGATCCAGTATAGTTCCCACTCTCTTGGGATGGGAAGGCAGCTGTAGTTTCCCCAAAACAACGTACTGGAAAAGGTTAATGGTGTAGGTATACCAAATCAGTAAAAGAGATGCCAGAGAATGTGAAGAGGGTACAGCATTGTCCATTTCATGTACAACCTGGAAATAAAGACACATTCAGGGTTAATTACCTATATGCAAAACAAGTTTCTGTCTCTTATAATGATATCCAGTTGCAGAAAAGGTAAATAGTTTCTTACTTTGGTGCTGAATCCAGTTGATTGTCAAAGGTGTTCTGGAGCTTGTGTTAAGATATCTGTTGAAGGCACATCTGTCTAAAAATGCAACATGTACAATATCAAACATTGATCTTAAACCCATCCCCCAAACTGACATCTACCATGATCTTACCCATTTTAGTAAAGGCCATCCTTTAGGCTGAGTAGGTAAAAACCTTAATATCATCATTGATTCATCACTTTGTCCCAAATTTCACATTCTATCAGCAAATATGTCCAGATTTTAGTCTCTTTTCACTACCTCCTCTATTAACACTTTAGTCAAAAACATTGTCTCTTACCATGGTTATTGAATAACCTCCTAACCAACCTCCCTGCTTCTGCCTCACTCTATTACAGTCTATTCTCAAACAGTAGTGGGAGTGAAATGTAAATAATGTAATCAAATCAAGTAACTTCACTTTAGAACCCTCTGATTGCTCTTCTGACTGACTCAGAGTAAAATACAAAGTCTTACCAAGATCCACATGGCCCTAGAAGGTGGGGGTCTTACCAGCCCTGCCCCTCCATCATCTAGGTGTTATCTCTTCTCCCTTAGTCTACTCCAGCTACACTGCCACCTTGCTATTCTTGAAACATATGAAGCATGAACCACTTCAGGTCCTTGCATTTTTGTTCCCTCTTCCCAGAACACACTTATTTTTTTGGCTACCTGTTACCTGCTTCCTTCAGGTCTCTGATCAAATGTCGTATCTCAGTGACATAAAATTTAACCATACCCCCAATGCTTCTTATAATCTTTAAATGCTTTAGCTTTCTCTATATCACTTATTACCATTTGACATATTACATAACAATTTGTTTTCTGTCTTATCATCAAAAATGTAAGCTATACAAAGCCTTAGATTTTATTTTGCTCACTGCTGAATTCACAAAACCTAGAACAGTTTGTCACATGAAAAATACTCAATAAATATTGTCTGATTGAAGTAATAAATGATGCAGTTAACACAAGCTTCATGGGAAGATCGTGGTAAATGATTAGTGATTCCTGCCGTGGTATTCTAAGGAGTATTAAAGGCCAAGATTTTTGTTTTATTTGTCTACTTTTAACATTCCTGTAAAATGGATTATTTAGGATAGGAGTACCTGATTGAATTTAAAGCCAACATTGGTATAGAAATTTATATCTACACCAGTGGATATTTATGCAAATAAATGACAATTGAAAAATTCACACATATTTACAATTAGAGACACACTGAGATATGGTCAAGTAAAATGGAAAAAACTAAATGAATGTAAAATATTTCATAATGTTCACTGACTTTTATCTCAGTAATGTGAGAAGAAACATTGATGTTCTTAGAGCAGGCATATATATTTGATGAAACAGCAAGGTTCAATCACTTTATGAGGTAAGGCTGAGAGATTCAAAGCAGGGTCTTTGGACTTAGGGAGATTTTGTCTCTGCCACTTACAAACAAATGAGCATGGACAAGTCACTTATTCTCTCTAAGCTTTAATTCTCTCAATATAAATAGCAGGCAATTTGTAGGGTCACTGTAAAAATAAATGACATATTTCACAGACAGTACTTCACACTGTCTATAATATAATAATGTTCAATACATTTAAGCACATTGTTTTGCCATATATTTTCATGAAGACATTTTCTACCACCAATGAGAGAGAAACAAAAGAATAAACAGAAAGAAGGTATAAGAAAAGATTGGCTGAAAAATTTTTCAGATGGAACAATTTGGCAAACTGTTTTTGTTACCTTTAGAAATAATGGACAATTCCTTGGGGCTTACTTGTAGTTAAATTTTGAATTGTAATCAACTCCATCTACAGCCAGGTATAGATTAATTTTCTGCACTTGAAAGATGATATATAATTTTATTTCTCTGTCAGCACTATACAGCTTCTTCATCTTTTTTATTGACTTCCAGGTAATATCTAACTTTTAAAAATTATTTCTTTATCTATGTCAATTCAACTCACAAAAGAAAAATAAAATGCATATTATACTTGAGTAAAAATATTTAAAACCAGCCTCGTTGTTGAATATTTTTAAAGTTTGTTCTTACTAATTTATAAAACTGAGATTTTGCAAATTAATTTGTTTAAAAATGGTTGGAAGCCAAATATTCTTGGTAAAGTGCCTTGGTCATTTGAATTAAAGTCAACTTATTTTATATATTAAATCTTGGTATATATTTAATAAAAATAAAAAATGATGACAGTCATTCAGATTAGATGGAATACATTAATGCATCATGTATTGTGTTAGACTCTAAAAACATAAAAAATGAGTAAAACTTGGTACTTCCCCCTACCATAGACTGATATACTGGTGAGGAAAACAGAGTAAAAGATCAATTTAATAAAATATATCAGGAGATAAGATAGACACACAGTCAGTGTACTGTCTAATCAGAAGCTATTTAGAGGTGTGGAGCAGCCCTAAATAGATGATGTCTGAACTGGAATTTGAAGAATGAGTTAAAGTTAGCCAGGAGAAGAAAGGTAGAAGAAGAGGCATCATAGAGGATCAGAATATACAAAGGCATTGAGGCTTTGAACTGTAAAGTATATGAGAAATTGCAGGAATTCAGCAGTATTTAAGTAAATCACTTCAGGCTGAGTTTGGTAGGTGTAGCAGAGTAAAGATGACCACAAGTCTTTGATTTGCCTCCTTTTGAGAGATGAAGTCCATGTCCTCTCCCCTTCAATTCAGCAGTCTTTGTGAATAATTGAATAGAATATAGTAGAAGTGACATTGTACCAGTTTCTTTACCAGGTCTTAAAAAACTGGTATCTCCACTTCCTGAATCTTGGAATACTCATGGTAGTAGTAGAAGAAGTTAGCAACTATATAAAAATTCTGATTACCTTACTGGAAAAAGCATGTGGCGAGGCCGAAAGACTACATAGAGAGGCTGAGGGGCTCAGCAGAGCCTAGCCTTTTGGTCATCTCCAACAAAGCCCTAGATGTATGAATAAGACCATCCTGGAACCTCTAGATCAGACTAGTCACTGGGTGAATACCAGGTGGCTCTAGTCAATGCTAGAATCACTTGGCTGACTTCTAACAGGATTCTTGACCCCATACAATCATGAGATATGTGTTGGATGTTGTTTCAAGCCATTAAGCATTGAGGTGATTTGTCTGTACAGCAATTGAAAACCAGACCAGTAGAATATGAAGCTGAAGAGCTAAGCAAGTGCAAAATGATAGAGAGCCTGGGATGTTAGTTTAAGGATTTTGGACACTTCATCTTAACATTTCAAAGTCTAAAGTAGTAGTATTACCAGCACGACACTCCCACACACAATTTGTCTTTTGTCAAGCAAATCCATTTAAAAAAATTACTGCCACATTATATCAACATAATTTCAGAAAATAAAGAGAAATTTAACTCCAAGAAATTTGGAGGAACAGAATTGTGATGACAATAGCCAGGTTTATAGCACTTATTATGTGCCAGACACTGCTTTAAGCGTTTTACATACGTTAATTCACTTAATCTTTATAACAACCCAGTGAAGTAAGTAGTGATATTAACTCAGTTTTACAAATGAGGAAACTGAGTATTAGGGAAATTATAAAACTTGGCAAGTCTACACAGCTGATAAGTGGCAAGAGCAGGAATTCAAACCCAGGTAGTCTGGATCTAGACTCTGGTGTGGGAGCTGAACTCACTTGCCTTTTGTAGGTAATAGCTATTTTCTCAGGAAAGCTTTCTTTGACCTTCCATTCTAGGTTGGGCCACCATATTAGTTATTCTGTGATCTCTTTTATAGCTCTTAAATGATGTGTGTGTGTGTGTGTGTGTGTGTGTGTGTGTGTAAATATAGGGTGTGATGAGCAGGGTCTGTCTTCTTCAATTAATATGAGGTCCCAGAGAAAAGGCAGAGGCTCTTTCTCATTTTCTCATTGTTGTTTCTCTCATGCTTATCCTGGTGACTATCACATAGGTTTTCCACAATACTTGCAGAATTACTAGATGAATGCACTAATGATGGAAGAATTCCTTAAATTGAGTAAGCTGAGTAGTATCAAAAACTGCATTATCCCTATAATAGCATATTGCTATGGATATGTACAAACTTGAGGACCACTACTTGTTCTCAAAATGGCTTAAAAAGAAAAGAAAAAGTACAAGTTGAGAAAGATTTCCTTTGAACAGGAACTATGGACCAGAAACCAAGGAAGAGAATGTTTTGAGGAATGACTGGAGAACAGGAGTGGCTGTCAGGGGCAGGTCAATGAAGACTGAGATGTTTTGGTTAAGAACCATGGGAAGAAAGGGGACATGACATCATGCCAATATCTTAAAGGTCTAGTGATAAACAAGGGGCAAAGAAAAATAAGTCACAGTTCGGTGTATAGGACAGAGTTGAACAGAGAAATCAGAACTCAGACATTTAAAGTCACAAAGTATAAAGTACTCTGAGGGATGAGGCAGGGGTTGGCAATAAACTGACATTTAAGCTGATATGTAAAGGGTGACTCTGAGCTGGATGAAAGGTGGAGGGGTAAGTGTATTAGCAGAGACCAGCATTTCAAAGTCTCCAATATGAGAAAAAGAATTGTCATTAAAGGCAGCAAAGATGGTGACTATAGAGTTGAGAATAAGTGTTGAGAATTGAGACTAGAGAGATGGGGAGAAGTCAGAGTGTGGCTGACAGTGTAGTTAATGTTAGGATACTGCTCTTTCCTCTAAAGGCAGCATAAAGCAATTGTTGAGTTTTAAATAATGGAGTGACATAATTTGGTTTGCTCTGTAGCTGTGTATCTGATAGTAGGTATGACGTTATTGAGTGTATGTTATCATCAGGGACTTTGCTTGGCAACAGAGATTCAAAGAATAACAAGATAACATCTTTACATTTTCAGATATCACAATCTGACCAGGGTATCAAGACCCGTAGCGTGGGGGAAAGCTTGTAATAGAAGGAACTTTTAGCTTGGGCTGAGTGCATAATGAGGGATATGGAGACACAGAGTAGAGAGTATGTTAAGTCTGGAAAGAGGGCTTGGTGGTGGAAGACAGAAAAGACTGATGGAGAAACTGGATAGAATGGGAAAATCCTTACAGTTGGAGCAAGATTGAATTTAAAAGTTTAGGATGAGAAATTCCTACAATCTCAATCCAATCTGTGTTCCTAGTATTATGCAAAGAGAAAGCAACTTCTCTGTGATCTTAGAGAGACTCCATGTTCCATGGGAGCAAAATGCTTAAAGAAGGAGCTTTAGGATGTGAAGGGGCAACTACTTTTTTTTTTTAATGAATTCATTATTCTTATAACTCCATTAACTTTTCCTTGTACATAGGAGATGGAAATTGGTTACTTTATGATTAAGTATTCTGCCTTTGGCCCCTTGGTATTGTGCCTTAAACTTTGGAGAACAGAATTTAAGCCAAAAAAATAGGTTTTGTCTTAACTTTTCCATTAGATGAATAACTAAGTAACCTTGGAGAAACTCCTTAACCTCTCTGTGCCTCACTTTACTACTTGGTAGGATGAAGCAGGTGGAATAGATAAGCTTGAGTTTTTTTTCTGTCCCTGACAACATCTCCACATTTCACCTTTTCAATCATGGACCTGAGAAATTAAACTCGATTGTACATCATTATTCATTAAAGACAATCATTATCATAGTAGCCTTCTTTCATTAAGCCCCAAACTATATAGCAGGCTTTGTATTCATTGTTTCATTTATTTTTTCATTCTCTTATTTCTTCATTTAATTCCCACAGCATTAGTTATTTTATAGTCAAGAAAACATGTTCAGTGAGGTTGTCTTTACTCAAGGCCACAGGATTAGTATATGACAGAGCCAAGATTTTAACCTGGTTCTCTTTGACTCTACAGCCATTTATATTTGCAAGTGCTATGTTGAAATCTTTGGCTTAAACTTTCTTTTTAACACTGCAGTATAACTGAAAATAGTTAGATTTTTAGCAGAGCAGACAGTGAGGAATTTGGTATTCCTCTGATTCAGAAGACAGTCTTACTCAGCTTCACACATAGTGTGAATAATGGCATCAAAAATGTTCAATGTAAATTTCCTCCAGACCTAAGGTCTGGATTAGTATGCTAATATATAAGCCTTTGCAACATTTCACAGCTAGGAATAAATGACTAAATATAGAAATATATATTTAATGTGGATGGATTTGCCTGTAGAGGCACCAAAGGCACCACTAATATTATCCACACTTCTTTATCCATGGAGGATGGAAGACCTTTAAATCAGCTCTGAGGTAGGATCATCTTGCTGCTAAACTTCAGGCAATCAGGCTCTGAGTCAAATGAAATAGAACCAGAGAGGGCTATAAAAAGCCTAGAAGAGCGGACATCACTATGGGAATGGCAGTAACATTGCTGTTACCAGGCATCTGATGGCCCACCACTTCAGTGAACCAACACCCAAAGTCAAAGCCTGTCTAGAGGAAAATCAGAAAAGTAGCATTCAAATGCTTTCATGTTTAACCCTCAGTTAATAGTGGAGAAGTACCAAAAAATAACTTTGGAAAAAAGATGTATAAGTGATCTTATCACAAAGGGCTCTGGATGGCTTGAGAGTTTCAGATTATCGGAAGAGATGGATAAGGATGGGTTTGATAGAAGAGGGGTGTATCAGACTACATTTGACTTGCCCCTACTCTCAACATTTTGAAGGGGGGCAAACAAAAAGAGAATAAAAACAAGGAAAAAATAAGATGATCCCAAAGGACCTCTTCTATAGCTTCTTTTATTATTTTTTAAAATTAAATTTAAACTTAATTAAATTTTATCTTGTTGGCACATAGAGCCTTTGATAGTCTTGATTAAGCCTATGTCTTACTTAAAATAATGTTTTAAGTGCATAAAATGATATACATAGGATTTTAAAGGTTACCAAACAGCTATCAGAACATTTAAGAAGTTTATGACATAGTAAAGAACATGACTCTTTATTCACATAATAACAAGATTCTGGCAATGATTCCGATATTTACCGTAATGTCAAAGTCATGATGAAAGTAAACAATATTTAATGTATATGCAATAACTGCAATGTGATAGAAAATACGGTTGATTTCCATTGATGTCAAGTCATAGGTGCTGCTAATATGAGTATGGTTTGTTGCCTTCATTTATAATAAAAGAAATACTAAATTTCACTTAGTGTTTACTAAATTGCCAATTTTTCCCATTTGAGTTCCTGTACCTCTTGAAATCCAGAGTCCATAAACCTCAATTTAAGAACTTCCATGCTATTCACAGATTATAAAATGGATAACCAAGTTACCTTTGGGTAAACAATGTTAGAGACTGCTATAACTTTTATGTTGTAGTAACTGCAGATGATAGATAGGTTTATTTATTAAATCAAAGATTATGGTTCTGAAAATATGTTTTATGTTCTTTTTATTCTCAAGCAACAAACTACAGAACCTAGAGTTGATATTTTCCCAGGTGAGAGTTTGGATGAATCCTGAAATTTACTTAGTGAGACATCTTAACCTAGAGCAGTTGATTGTATGAAAGGATCAATAGTCACTTAACATGAACACTTCACTATTAGGTCAGATTCTTTTTCCAATAAGTGTGCTCAGTACAGATAAACCCCATTCTTTTTTCTCATGCAGTGATTTCTAGAGTGTCTCTGTTGCCTCAGCACACTCACAATTACAACAGTGGTAATTTCTATGCATCCTTTAAGACTTACTCTGTTCTCCTGCTCCTCCCATTCCTTCTCTCCAGTATGGGCTAGATGCACTTTTCTTATCAGTTTCCATAATATCTTGTGTATGTCTCTGTCATGTATTGACTGCATTGCTTTATAGTTACTGGGTTACATTTTTGTTTTCAGTTTTAGACTGTGACTGCTTAAGAGCAGGATCAGTGTCAAAACCAACTTTTTAGCTGAAATATTAGCACACTACTTAGCACAGGATTTCTCAGTAAATGTTTACAAAATAAATGAGCAAAATTATATTAAGTTCTAGGGGTGCAAGGATGTATAAAGCACAGCATATTCCCTCAGAGGCTTGGATTCTTGCTGAGAATCCAGACTCTGTGTGTGTGTGTGTGTGTGCGTGTGTGCGCGCGCACGTGTGTGTGCCTATGCATGGGTAAGAACAATAAGAGCAACTGGTATAAAGTACCTGGTGCCAAATGCAAATTTAAAAAAAAATAATAATATAAATTAATCTTTATTTGGACAAGCGTTCACAGAAGAAAGATATTTATCAAATTGTGGCTATAGCGTAAAGCATCCTGTAGGAGGTGAAAACAGGGCTGAAATTAGAAATTTGGACAAAATTAAAGATTGTGAATGGAATGGGAATGGATCCATTCGAGTTCTTCATCAGATTTTTCTTCTATAGGTTGAAGAACTCTAGTTCTTTTAACTTTTTCTTATGTGGCCTGATTTTTAAAGCCCTTGTTTTTCTACTGATTTTTCTCTGTGTACTCTCTTTTCTGTTATTTATTTTTATTTTTTTTTTGTAAAGATAAGTGTCTGAAACAGCATGCAATGATTTAGATGTGCCCTGACCAGGACAAAATGATTTCTTTTATCTCTCAGTTTAAATACTGTATTTATTGCATTATCATCTGTAATTGTGTTTGATCCTTTGATATCTATGACGCATTACTAGGAAAATAAGCAGGTTACTTAAAAACAAGGATCTTTTCCACATGCCCTGCCATTAAGACTGTATCCCATTTTCTTGATTCATTTATTAAATCATTTATGTATTTATTAATTACATATAAACTTATTAGACTACTACTATATACCAGGTATTATTCAATAGATTTTTGAGCACAAACATAAAAATTTTTTAACAAACTTTTATTAGGAAAATTTTTAAATGTAATGAAAAATTGAAAGGATCATACAGTGACTAAATCACATTCACACAACCTAGGGTCTACAATTAACATTTTCCTGTATTTATTATATATCTGTTTCTATCCATTAATTTTTCATCAAACATCTTCTTTATGATATATTTTAAATAAAATGGCAGATATAAATACCTCATAAACACTCATAAATACTTCAGCATGTGTACCATGAACTGGAGTTCAGGATGTCTGTTTGAACCACTTTATAAGAGATCTGTGCCAAAACTTCATAATGCAGTTTCCTATGCTAAATAAAATGGTGTCTAATTTTAGTTATACTTACCAGGCAAATAAAGTAATGAGAAAATTACTATAGCAGTTATTTGTTTAGATTTTCTGAAAATGAGAGACATCAGTATATTTTTCCCTTGGATTTTAGTGGAATGTTTGAAATGATAAGTGCTACTAATCGATTTTGAGCAATAGCTTTACAATCTGATGTAAATCAGCCCAAATGCCTATCAAGATTTAGAACATATCATCACCCCAGAAAGTTTCTTCGTGCCCCTTTTATATGAATTTAAATTTTTTCCAGATAGGTTTTAATTTGCTTATTATGTTTCACTATTTTGGACTGTTTATATAATTTTGAATCTTTGTTTTATTAGTTACATACTATGTGTGTCACCTAGTTTAATGCCATTCACTTATGTTTTTATGTGTACAACAAAAGTAGTTGCTTAGAGAGTTAGAAATAGTCAAAGTTAAGTTAAAACAGAAATCCCTGGATTATATGGCTAGAAATTTTCCTTTGGTTGGCAATGATTCATTATTACCCAACTGTGTTTGCTATCCTTTGTAATAGCCAAGTAGAGAGCATAGAAGATCGCAAGAGATTAAATTTATTTAATAAAATAATTAATTATCAAAGTACTCTGATAATATGCATATCTTTAGGCATTTTAGTGTACATCTGAATGCTTGGATTCAAACACTTCTTATGTGTCCTAATTATTGATAACTTTATCTTTTGTAAAATCATAAAATAGACTTGGAAAGAAACTAACACATTATTTGGCCCTTTGCTCTAGCAGACTATTAAATACTAATTTCAGACATTAGAGTAAGTGATCTCATTGTTCCTTTCAGTACTTCTCTAGAAATGAGACTTGAGCTCTTTATAAAGTTCATTTCAGTGAATTAGAATTGTGGATACTAAGGATTATAAGGTTTTATCCTTACTATAACATGTCAAATAGATCTGAAGTGCATACAGGGTAAAAGGTAAAGCTATTATTATTATTTATGCCTAAGAAGCAGGGGCTGAAATTTTAATAATGAAATGTTTTTAAAGAGAAGACTCTTTATACTCATTTTATGACCTACTAGCTTCATGTGTGTTGTTGACAGGTTGGTACCATTATTGGTACAAAATATCATATATATATATGATATATTTTTAGCAAACAGTTATGGAAAATGTTTGCAAGACTTTACACCTTGTATCTTTTAAATCTGCTTAGACTTCTTAATTATTAAGAGAGTCTCTAGATTTACTGCAATTTTAGTTGAAACTTTTATCATTTTCAACCAAGGCTTAGCAGTTACTAAAATAAATTGTTTCTGCCATTCTCAAATGAAAATGTTTGCAAAGAAAATTGCTAATTTGCATCAGATTCTAAAGCTATTCCTCAAAGTCAATTAGTACTATTTTATCATTTTAAATAGGTCACTAATATTCAAGGAAAATATGCTGATACCTCATATTATTTTGGAAAATCTAAATACAAACAAATGCCACAGTAATTTTTTCATTGCTTAATTTGATTGATTTGAATAAGGTCAGTAGTATAATTGAAATTAAATACCATTTGTTTAGCATAAGAAACTGCATCATGAAGGTTTGGCATGGATCTATTATAAAGTGGTTCAAATGAGATTTATCAATTAAACCCGACTCAGTAATTTTAATTCAAATAAATAAAGGCTTATTGCATTTAAACAGTAAGTACAATTCTACTTAATACTACTTAAGGTAATAAACCACACTGCCACTCCATTGATCAGTTCATGGGTAAAGTTATGTCACTAGCATGCAAAGGTATCACTTGAACGGACTGAAACACACCTAAGGCTGCATTAGACTACAGGTGAACTTTGATATGTTTAATTTGTTGTAGCCTGCAGCCTAACAACTTGATCTTTTGTCACTATGTGCACTAAAAGAGATCATATATCTCTCGTGCACTTATGTCAGGAAAAGCACCATAACCTACTTATCATACTTGGAAAACACTTAAGAAAACAAGGCAAATCCCCTCATAGTTATTCAGCTTTGGTAAGAGTTTTATTATTGCAATCATTTACAGTGTTGCCAGACCTGACAAATTGAAGTTCCTAAATAACTGGCTCATAACTGGGCCCCTTAAAATAATGTACTCCTGGCCCTTACTTATTTTTATATGCAGCTTTAAGAATCATTTAAAAAGCTGTTAAGTAGGTAAACTGTAACATAAGAAGACCATATTTAAGGTAGACTCATTTTAAAGGTTATGTAATCTAACAAAGTATAGTAGAAATATTTTAAGATTAAACAACATAGTTATAATAAAACCAATTCAATAGGAATCATTCAATTACTTATTTTAATGAATACTGATTAAAATATAATTACTTGATATTTTACTATTACTCAAACTGTTTGTGATAATTGTGTTGACTGGATAGAGTCATTGATGATTAAAATTGTTGAAAGGGTGACAGCAACATGTAGGCCTGCATATAGAAACACCAAGTTATCTTTTTCAGTACATTTGGAGCTTTAAATGTTAAGATATGTGTGACTTCAGATCTTAATCTTAACATTGGGAGTTCTGAGTAGCAAAATATTATTTATCTTTTGTCTGGAGTGATACATTTTGTACATTTTGCTTACTATAGCACATCTTAGAATGGTGTAACGTCTCCTTTTGTCATGAAAAACACTAGAACAGAGCTGTCTTATTCATCACTGTATTCTCACACCATGCTAATATAGTAGTAGAACTGTAGTAAATCCTCAGTGAAATAGAATGAATGAATAAATGAATGAAGGAAAATGTAGATATGTAGCATAATGTGTGGTAAATAGCATTGATTCTCCAAATTTGTCTACCCTTCTCTGTACTGATTCCCAGTGGTGTGCTGGTAAATGTTTAACTGGCTCTCAGCAGCAAACAATCCTCTGATATTTAGCCCTTGTTGATTTGTATGGTATAAATATACCTACCATGGCCAATTTTAGACTACCTATATGACATCACTGAATTCAGAGAGGAGAAGAAATCAACTCTTATGAGTCAGCAAAAGCTGACTCCAGCATACCAAAATCCCTCTTTTCTGCAATGTGTCTATATTTTCTCCTACTAGAAGCAGAGATTACTTTCTTACCACTTTGAGATTGGGTTTGGTCATATGGTTTGCTTTAGCAAATGGAATTATAGTGGAGAAGCAAGTGCCTGGAATGTGCTTGTGTATTTGTGTTTGCTGTTTTATATTTCTTCCATCACCACCAGAAATACATGGCACTGGTCTGAAGGGGAAGAAAGAGACATGGAGCAAAGTTATACCAAATTTATCACTTGAAACCAAGTCCAGCCACGCCCATTTGAAGTCAATCAAACCTCCACCAATCTAAAGATGTGAGAACAAGAAATCAATGTGTATAGTGTTAATCCCCGGAGGTTTTATGGTTATTACACAGCAAAAACTGACTGATATATACTTCAAGGAGAGTGAAGATGAAGTAAGACAATCTGGCAAAGTATTATAGTAAAAGTCAAAGATCCATGGCTCCATTTCTCATTTTGCTACCACTTGTGTGTTTTTTAAAAAAATGAATTAATAGTATGGATTATTGGTCTACTTTGTTCTTTTCTTCTGAATTAAGAAGCATAACCTCTTCATGCTTAATAGTGATATGAGCTACTCCATAATTATAGAATATTAATGTTATTGTACCATTGTTATTTAGAAATTTTAGAAGAATAAAGCTGATTTTTAAAACTTTCCATTCATTCATTTTATAATTCATCCACATGTAGGTGAGTGCTTACTATGTTTATGAGCTATGCTGGGTATAAACAATTCATTTTTCCTTGAAGAATAAATTTTTGCGACTTCTTAATTTTCTACATACAGATATTTTCATTCTAATAATCCACTGAAATGTCTATAAATGGTTATAGTTGTCACCAGGAGTCTTTCTCAGTTGTCAGGCTGCATAGACTTTTTTTGTAATTATAAGTTAACAGTTTTGCTCTTCCTTCTTGACATTCTTTTTACTTGGCTTCTGTGGAACTTCTTGAGCTTTCAATTTTTGGCTTCCCTTATTGGTTCTAATTTCCCTCATTGTAAGAAGCAACCAAAGTTCGGTCCTCAGCTCTCTATCTGCACTTATCTTTCAGTACTCTCAGACACTTTATCCACTATTATTGCTTAAACTATATTTTCAGTTCCTATGCTTCTCAAGTGTACATCTCTACCCCTCATCTCTTCAGGGCTATCACTCCCAGAGAATGCTGAGTATTTTCACTTAGCTTCCTTTGAAGCTATTGCTTCAAACTGAAGATGACTTAAAGGGAATTTTCCTCTTTCTATTGAAAGTTACTTCTGCTTTTTAAATTTTTATCACTGGCTCAATCATTTCCCAATTAAGACAGACTCTAAAATAATACTGAGATATTGTTTGAGATAATATCTTGAGATAATTAATTTTTCCCTATGTCTCCATTTCTATTATAATTTAGCTATACAGGGCTCATGAATTTTTCTAGTAGCTATTAATGCTGTTCATTGATATTTATAGTTCTTCTTAAGGAAGGTAGGGTTCTACTTCTTTTACCTTTAGAAGCTAGAAATGGCTTTATAATTTGCTTTGGCCAATGTAGCATAAACCATAATGTCATGTGCTTACATATATATAATACTTAGAGGTATAGCTTTTAACTAAGGACTGAAGCAGTAAGCATGGATAGTGATTACACATTACTAATGGTGGTACAGAAGAAAAATGGGTAGATACAGATAAGAAACAAGATTCCTTTTGGCATTACCAACCCCTCATACATACCTTGGATTGTCTATTCCTGGTAGTTTTGCTGAGTAAGCCACATCCACCCTTTATTTATTTAAGGCCTTAGTGAGGCCTTTGTTGAGCATATCCCTAGCAAATACATGTACTGAAATGTGGCCTGAGTGTGAGTTCAAAACAGAGGTGGCTTTTTGTTATATCTTAGTTTTTTTAGGTTCAAAAATAGGAAAATTCCTATTCTATTGTATACTATGTGTTAGAGTCTCATTCAAGGCCAAACAACCATTTACATATTTTTCTTCTTTTAATTTCTAGCTGCATTATGGTAGAATTAGAACCCACTCCTTTTTTTTTTCTAAAAGAGATCAGAGTGAGAAAAGATCATAGAAATACTGTTTTAGGGAACAGATGCAAATATATTTTGAATACATTTTCTGTTTCAGGTTTATAGATTAATTTTCTTCCTATTGAGGTACTAAATTTTTAAAGATTTTTCATCCCCCACCCCATCTTGAGTTTAGTTTACCTTTCATTTGCCAAAAAGAATGTAAGGTTATATTTTGCTAATGGAGAGCAAGTTGGCTAGAATTATACACATTTATTCCTTTGAGATAGAGAAACAAAAATAAAGGCAAATGCTGCTCTATTTAGTTAACAATGATATCAGAGTTGAAATAATTATTCATGGAATAAAGAAATCATCTGCAAAACAATTTGTCAAAGTAGAGTATGACTTTAAGTTAGAGAAAATATTCGACTAATATGAATTACAGAGGAGTGCTTAAGAGAAATATAGAACAAGCAATTCACTTTAGTTGCAGAAGTGTCTTCATCTATTGAACCCTAATGTCTTGTGAATGTGGCTAATAAGGTGCAAGACTGAAATGTTGACTTCCTCTTAGGTCTATATTAACATTTAGTTATGTATTGTATTTTAGGACTCTTAAGGGAAATGAAATATAGTCATAAAAAATCTCTTTCTATATAATAAGCACATGCTGAAGGGTTATCATCAGATATGAGTGTAATTGGATAGATGTTTCAGAGGCTTCTGCCTCCTCAAGGTTATAAACAAATGATACATATGGAACATATATCTATGGATGTTTTCAGAGAAACATTCTCTACTAAAACAATTGAAATGTCAACAAATACAAGCATAGAGCATAAAATTCTTTTTATTAATTTGATTCAGTACTTCAGATATAAGAAGGACTTGAGTAAAGAATCAACACAACACTATTTTCAAAGTCCAGATGATGTAAAAAGCATACAACTTTCATAGTTTGAGTTATCATAGTAAAATGATTTGTCTCTAATTATTTGAGATAATTCTCAAAACAATTCATCCCATTCTGTTAGAGAGATTACTATTTTTCAGTCTTGCTACTCTGTCCTAAATGAGGACCCAGAAAACCGTATTTAGATCTCATGCCTTCATTTGTCCTACATTTTGCACAGGGTGAGTGTAGAGGTCTCGCAGATGGTAAACTCATGGATGCTGGCTTGTCTTGGGGAAAATTCACAAGTTAAGTTTCTTAAGGAAAAAGATGTAATGGATGTTTATAGAAAGATTTTGAGGAATGATTAGTTCCCAAACTGCTGGAGGTGATGCCAGCACCTGGCAGATTGAACTGATAGATTAAAGAAAGACAATTGTAACACTCTACAGGGATGATAATGAAGGCAAGAACAAGGTTACTAATATTTTTATGAATGTGGGCTCACCTGATATGTAATGTCTGAGTAAGAGGATTAAAAAACAATGGATGTTAAATTTAAAAAATGCTAGTGAGGTTCAGGGCAAATAAGTCAATTGTTTTTATTCTAAAAATGTTTTTTCAGCTTTAAACCAAATAACTTATATTTAAAGTGGAAGATAAGTTTTTAAAAATACATATCCTGAATATAATCCATCCTAAACACAAATTCTTTATAATTACACTAACTGTAACTATAGTTTCCTCTCTTTTAAATTATTGATTTCTTATATTTCTTTTGGGGAGAGCATTAAAGAAGAACTAGAGGCTAGACCTGGAGAAAAAGTAAGTAAAATTGAAGAGTTTCATACAATCAAGTAGATGATTTTGAAAATCACCTTGGGCAAGATAAAAGGAGCTGAGATAAAAGTACACCTAGTTCTTGAAACCACTTTCAGTATATGTCGGGGTTAGGTGGAGGGTCTACATATGATAGCTGCTATATTTTAGGTCTATATTTTGATGGCAGAGTGGCTAAAGCTAAAGATTCAGGGTACCTGGTCTCAGATAGATTGTGGCTGCACTATTCACTAGTCATATGCCTTTGGACTATTTCCTTAACCTCTTGAAGCCTCAGTTTCCTCATCTGTCAAAATGAAGACACTGAACATGGTTACTTACTAAAGTTGATGAAAGAATTAAGTGAGATACTGGATATAATACACTTAGCACAGTCTCTAGAAAATGCTTATGAAATATGGTGGTGTGTTGACTATGATAGAATCCTAATGGACAGGGCTAAGACTTTTTTCAATTTTTTAATTTTTATTTTTAAAATTTATTATTTTATGGTGATGTTTGTTAATGAAATTCAATAAGTTTAAGCTGTATACTTTAACACACACACATATATATATTATATAAATATGGCATATGTATGTGTGTGTGTGTGTGTGTACATATATTTACACTATGTGTTCTTTCTGTCACCACATATTTGACCTCCTTAGCCTTTATTTAATGATTTTATTTAGATATTCTTTTTACCTAGAAAGTAGATACTTAGAGTCCTGTGAATCCTTCCTATATTTTAAATGCAAAGTGTTCTGTTACTGGAATAACACTAGCAACTAAAATTTTTTTTTAAGCCCAGAATTCACTCATCAGCTAGTCATAGTTCTGCTCTTTGTAACAACACATTTTCTTTCTTTTCCACTTCCTATTTTTTTTCTTACTTTTTTGAAGGCTATGTCTTTTCCTCTTAGTTTTCCTACTTTTATTCAAATTGAGTGAATTTCTTTAATCATTTCTTGAGATTTATATTATCCAATATGGTATTCATTAGCTACATGTGGCTATTGAGCATTTGAAATACAGCTATTTCCTTTTGAGATGTCCTATAGGGTAACAAACACACCAGATTTTAGACTTAATATGAAAACAGGTATATAAAGTTCACAATAAATTTTTAATATTGATTATGTTTAAAAAATGTTTTTGATATATTGGGTTAAATAAAATATTATATTAATTTTGTCTGTTTCATGTTACTTTTTCTAGTATGGCTACTATAAAATTTATAGTTACATATGTGTCTCACATTTGTGGCTTGCCTGTATTTCTCTTGGCTAGCACTGCTCTAAATAGAATAGTTGTGGAATTGAAGGAATTAAAGGAAGCATTTACTAGAAAAAGAAAAGGAAAAAAATTACATGAATTAAAAAAATGCGCATTTTTGAGACAAATAGTATTTATTTGATATATATTTGTTATAATTTCCCACATGGCTCAAATTCATACATTCTTCAATATATATGTTCATGAACATATATATATAGTCCTAAGTGAAGCCTGTTTTTGCAGCTGCTCACACTCTTGCCCACCTTTCCCAAGGGCCAGGTGAGACTCTGTCAGTCCACTGGCATGGTTGCTTGAAAGCTAGAAACAAAATTTATCCTTATCCCTGAAAAGTCCTTTTGAAGATCAGTTGAAATTTCTTCACCTAAAAGCCTATTTTGCTATGCCACAAATTGCAGGTTAATTCTAGTAAACAAACAAACAAACAAAAAGTCTCCCTTTTCATTAATCTCTGAAGACAAATTATATATTTCAAAGAAGAAAATATCTTAAAGCCCAGAGAGATTTAAACTAATCTTATTACTTCTCTTCTAGACAGAACTCTCCTGTATAGCTAAAAAGTGCTTCACAGAAATTAAAGGGAAGAAGACCACCACATAACACTGTTAAATGCCTTTACGTTCATTTAGTTTAGTTCTGACTTTTATAAGGCTATAAACTGCACATGACCAATGTTTGGTAAATTATGTTTCCAGTATAGTTCCCTAAAGTACAACAGAGTCCTCAGCTCAGCATCTATATTTACTTGCTTTTATTGTGGGGCTCTAAAATTTCTTCTAGCCTATACTTTTAAAATAAATATCTCCTATTCTCCTTGAAAGCACAAATAAGCACATATTTAAATTATTCGGAACATTTTATCCTGAATATTTGAAATAAATTTGTTGGATTAACTTTCAACCAATGAACGTTTATTAACTATAACATAAATATTAATCTAGGGATCTCTTTAAAGAAGTTAATTTTAAATGAAAAAAAAATGTATCAGTCAAGATAGCATAAATCAAGTTCCTCAATTGATACAAATGACATTTTAAGCCAGATAATTCTTAATTCTGAGTCTGTCTTGTGCAGTATAGGATATTCAGCAGCAGCCCATGGCCTCTGCTTTCTAGATGCCAGTAACATCCCTGCCCCCAGATGTGACAGCTAAAAAAAGTCTCCAGTTGGTGCCATAAGATTGCAGGGCAGAAAATTTGCCCCTTGTTGAGAACTAATAAAGTACTGAGGACTTTATAAAGTGCTGTGGGTAGGGGGGTTAGCACTCAAAAATTATGGTTAAAAATGTATTTGTATATTTTTATTTTTAAAAATTTCATATGCCAAATCAGTAACAATAAAATAATTATTGAATGTTTACCAAGTGACAGTTATTTTGAGTGATGGGTTTTCCATGGTTACCTATTTTAAATCTTTATACCCTATATCAGTAGTCCCCAACCTTTTTGACACGAAGGACCGGTGCTCCTATAAGAATCTAATGCCTGATGATCTGAAGTGGAGCTGAGGTGGTGATGCTAGAGCTGGGGAGTGGCTTCAAACATAGATGAAGCTTTGCTCCTTACCCTCCACTCACCTCCTGCTGTGTGGCCTGGTTCCTAACAGGCCACAGACAAGTATGGTCCATGGCCCGGGGGTTGGGGACCCCTGCCTTATACCATTAACATTGCTGGTATCCTGTTCTTTTTTTTTTTTTTTTTTTTTTTTAATATGAGAGAACTGAAAACAAGTAATTTGAAACAGCCATATAACTTGTAAGTGAAACATTGTATCATGAACCCAGATCTGTCTGATTAAAAAATGTATGCCCTAATCAATTACACTATATAGCCAAGACCAATGTAAATTATTTTCAACTTCATATGGTATCCATTTCAAGAAGCACATTTTTCTTCCTTTGTAACATTTCTCATGTCTACAAACATCTTACAATCAATGTTGTATCATAGTTTAATTGGCTGTTTTTTCCCTTGTCCCACTGGTACATGAAATAATAGTATGTTTTAAAATGAATGATATCTTAGATTCAATAAATCTTTTAGGACAGCATCATTAGGAGGAGACAGAATCCTTGTTCATGCAGAAACCATTATCATCTAATCTGAAACTTCAGATCAAGTCTTCTAGATTCTTTGTTAACTCAAATAGCTGTTAATAAATGCCTAAGACCAGAAGGTTCTGGTCTCTTTAGAGAGGTATTCATTCTCTTGTTTCTCAGATCCATCTTCATTTGTGATATGATCCCTTCCAAGAACAGGGATATTCCTCTCCCCCACCCACCCCACCCCAACACCATTAGTATAGACATTAACGAAGGGGAAATATCCAAGAGGAGAGATGAAAAAGAAGAAGAAATGTTTAATTTCTCAGATTTAAATAACTATATATTTGAAAGCATATTTTTGGCAAAATGAGATTTGTAGCAGAGATTGTTTACTTTTTGTCTGGGCAGTTCAGCAACCTTTCTTTTTTTACTAAGTGTATTTAATTTTAGTTTTGGGTCAACCATTTCTCCCCAAAGTAGCTTCAGTGTTTCTTCTTTCAGTAAAGCTGATTCTTCTCCTAACTATAGGGGTAAGACATGCCACCTTGACCTGAAAGATTAATGCATCTAACTCCCTGGTCCTAGTAATTAGCTAAAGCCATTTCAATTAATATATTAGAAGTTAACCATAGGGCTTTACATTAAGAAACTAAGGAATATTTGAACAAAACACGTTAAATTGAGAGATGCTAAAGCCATCTTGCTACTTCTCTTGGAATAGAAACTTCGAAAAGGTCATAAAGACAAGACATAGAGAAACCAAGCCCAGGGGAAATTAGTTAGCCTTAGAAGTTAGCTTTTTCTCTGAGCTTTTTAGTTATATGAGTACATTCTCTTTTTTTATGAGCCAGTTTTGGTTGCTTTTTGTCACTGGCGACTAGCGGTGGCCTAAAGGATATAAACACTGTTGGCTTTATTTATAAAAATGGCTTCCAGAGTACAAGAAGAAACTATAGGAAAAATACACAATTGGTTTGCAAAGAGAAAAAAAAAAAAAACAGCTTCAGACCACTAAAACTGTTGTATGATTAACTGCTCATTGGCTGAGGGTATTTGTACAATGGTATATTAAAACTCCCTGGCAGAAAATTTGCAATACAAAATACCATACTAGCTCTGCCTCTCATTGGTTGAGAGGGTATGTCAGTACCCCCCCATAGTGAAATCTGTATTAGATAAACACATATATACACATATTTTAAAAACTTCAGAAACAGCGCTGTACTGAATCAGTTGGGCAAAGTATTATTAACTACAATATGTATGTATTTAGAAACAAACAACCTGTGTTTAAGTTTTCAAAAATATAGATTAGTTATCCAAGATAGTTGGATCTCTCTAACTTTCCTCAAATGTCAAAAAAGGTAATTTAGTCAAAATGTTTAGATCCTAGTTCTTTATTTAGGATCTACATTTACTCGTATTCCTGAGTGAAGGTTGGTATGTGTGATTTCAGTATCTATAATTATACTGGTATGGATATACGTCTAAGGAGATTATAGATATCAGGGAGAGATTTTAATTCAGTTCACTAATATCTTTCATTATTAATTTGATGTAAAAGCCCAGCTTAACAAGTTGATATCTGAGACATATATTTTTGGGTGTTAAGTTAAATTATTACTAAATAAGACATGTATATTAAATAAAAATTTTATCATGATATGCTAAAGAAGTTACACAGCAAAAGTGTCTGAAATGTGAAGAATTGGATTTTATTAATTGCTTACCACTTCTCTGAAAATGCCTGGTTGATTTACAGAGGTGATCTCCTGTAATCCTCATAACAACTCTGCAAGCTATGTGTCATTGTCCACATTATAAAGATGAAACAGTTGAGGTTCCAAGCAGGTGAGTTTATAGTAACTTAAATATCTTCAAGGAAGTCTGTCTTTAAAATCTATTATTCTTCCAACTCTGCCATGCTGCTGATAAACACTCAGTTTTCAGCTTTCCTCCACAAGGCGTTACAGAAATGCCAAAGAGAAAGTTATTTAACCTTGACAAGAAGGAATGAACTTGAAGAAGAAAAAGTGTTTTCTTTTACAATAAGATTCTAATATCCAATTCCCTGAAGCCCCAAGGACTGATGATCTCTACTAAGTTATTACACACCCTAGCAATTCTAATATGCCTGCTTCTGCCTCAGTAGAAACACATGAGTTGATCAATTCCATTTGTAATTACATCTGGGAAAAGGGATTATAGAGACAAATATACTCAGCTGTTTTGTTCCCATGAGTACAACGTGAAATTAATCACTGGGCCAGTCTTCCCCTTGCTTCAGTATTATTGATCAAGGCAAGTCCTTTGCTAAGTCTGGCACATATCCATCCAACCACAGGAGTATTTAGAACAAAATGAAAATGTTTACTTCAAGAACCAATTTGATCTCTTAATGTAAAGATTATCAGTAATGATTGTAAACTTTTGGTTATAAGGATTAGGTATAAAATTACCTGGTCTATGTCATTCAGTCATTTCTGCATTTTAACTATAATTGTGCTCAATGCTGAACTCTTTTCAGTAATTCAGAAGCACGACTAAATTTTAGATTTATTATGGTCATGTCATCAACTTACATCCACAATGCTGATTGATTCTCATGTATTTAGAGGAGTCCACATGGGGCTGCTGCTTTGACAAATATGAGTGAGAATAACTCATAAGAGACTGATACAATCAGTTGTTCACTTCACATTAAATTTGACAGAATATTAAGTATAGCTCAAATATTTAATACTTTGATGAAGTAGATACTCTGTTCTTTTACTTAATTTGTGTAGATAGAACACAGACAAAATAAAAAAAAATTACTGCTTTATATAAAAGCTTTATTTACCTCTTGTAACCATTTTCTAGAGTTAGTGTTTGCACAATGTATGTCTCAGAAACCAGTCTGTGGTATATTATTTGTTGCTTACTATGCATGAAATATATTTTTGGAAAATACATGGTACACAAAAGTTAGATTTTCACAGTGTTAGAATTAAGTTAGAATTCTTCAAAATAAGGTTAAAGTTTTTCGAAAGGTTAGAAATAAATTTTAACAAATTTTATTTATTTAGATTTTCTTCTCAGAGAATGTCATAAGATTAGTGTTCTGTGGTGCACAGTTTGGGAAATATTTCTGTAGAATATAGAGTCTCTGCAACACATTGTCTTATAATTTCTAACTTCAAAATATCTGCATAATGAGCAAATATAAAATGGTTTAAATAGAAATCAGTCTCAGGCAAACATGCTAAAAAGACATATTAAAAGTATGGATTGCTTTTATCTTTATATTATATAACAATGCTAACAGATAATCTAACTTACCACTAACACATGCAACCAGTCATTGAATACCTATGATATTCCAGGCAATGTGCATGGTGGTTTTTTAAATGTTATTTTCTTTATCAGATTACAAAAGCAATACATGTTCAGTGTAGAAAATTTGGAAAATTAAGTACAAAGAATAAAAAAAATTGTAATATTCATTCTTATATATTTCTTCAAGTTTATCTTTTTTAATGCAAAGGATTCAAGCAAATCAAGAATCTGAAAAAAAAACATAGCATTTATCTTTAGGGTTAAATATAGATATTTGATTTATGTCATTCAGAGACAGCCATAGTGCAAGTAAAGTTCATAGTTCAATTGATAGGGCAGTGTCAGTAGGTTCAGAAAATGCATGTTTGGTTTTAAATTTTAAAGTTTAGATCATATGATACAACTATTTATTTTTCTAAACATTACTATAAATGATATAAATGAGATAATGTTTATAAAGATCTCTGAACATCCTGCATAAAATTCTTCAAAGATTATATTCTATAGTGAAGAAATCAAAACTGTGGATGAAAGTGTTTTTTTTTTTTTTTTTTTTGCTCTGCCTTGGTTAATTCTCATTTTCAAATAATGTTCAAGATAATAAGTATTCTTTAGCAAAAGTCTCAATCTCCAGTGGAGTTTTGTTGTCATAATTTTTCTAAACAACATCAACAATTGTCTCAATAACCAAATTCTAAGAGAATCATATTGTATATAGATGACTATCTTTAAGTGTTGTTTTTAATCCCTGAATTGTATGTATTGAAGAACAGTTAACGTGTTCTTTTCTTGTTTTTTTATTATATTTTATCTTAATAGTCTAAAAATTCCATGATGAGTACTTGTCAAGTTGTTCCCATTTTAAAAGCTCTGATTTTTGAAAGATAGTATATAACTTCTGTGAAACAAATGGTACTCATCTATTTTTTTTTTTTTCCAAAGCCCTTACAATATGTTGTGGTCATAAACCCTTCTTCACTACTCTTCTAAAAGCCATTCTTCCTCAGTAATTAAGACCTAACTGTCATTTAATGTTGCACAGGATATTCATTTTGCCAATTTTGGTGCAGACTTGAGATCTTTCAAGGTCCAAAAAATTTTTAGTCATCCATCATGACATCATCACCAACACTGTGTCTCATTTAACAAAGAAAAAATTGGTCCAAAGTTAGATTAATTCATCTTCTAACACTGTGCCAGAATGGCAGACTCCTTTATCTCAGCAATATGTCCATGTAATTATCCAGCATACAGGGCATATCCAGTCATGATTTGACTTAAATAGTCCAGGATGATAATTTGTTCTGTAACTTCATTAGTAGATTGTTTCTAATATAGCCAGGACATTATTTCTAATGTCCACAGGTGGACTTATTTAACAAAAATATTCTTGCTATTGAATTTCACATGATTACCAGTATGGTTGGGAGGACTCATTTAAAGCACCTTGATGAATTTCAGCCAACTTTGGTTTTTTATTGGCTGGCTCAAAATAGTTCATTATGTCTGGTCTTAGAATATAAGTCTCTATGAGTTACAGACATACTAGTAAATAGGTAGAACTGTAGAAAAGGACAGTTGTAGAGTTTTCTCATATGAGTGAGAAACTAGAAGTAGTGCAAAGTTAGAAGTATTGTAACTTCTGGCACTTTCAGAGTCATGGATGGCTTTCATTCCTTGAAACAAGGCATGTAACTAGTAGGTTTATTATGTTGGAACCAGTCGAAAAAAGTTACAAACATCATTCTAGTTTAGAATGGCTGCTAATTTCTTTGATAATGTCTTCATGACTTTTCTGTCTGGGGATATTCAGTTGAATTCATCCTGTCAGAACTAACCATCAGTCCCTTGCAACCCGGTTAGTGAGTCCAAAGGGAATGTTCGTAGATCTGCTAATTTGCTAAAATATCAACTTCAAATTCACAACAAAAATAGCAGCAATATAGATTGTCTTAGCAACTCTAGATGTTTCTCTACTCAATTCATGTATTTTTTATAAAATATAGTACCTTTATGTTTCCCATTTACATTGAAGTCTGTCAGTGGTGACTCAAACACCTTTCATAACCAACATTCACTTTTCTCAGGACCCAGGTCTTTGTGAAGGATCTGCTTCCCTGTCTCAGGAGACTCTGTTTTAAAATTTTGTATGATTATTCTTTATTTTCTCCCTTTTTGTAAGTCAGGTGTCTGGTTGTGGTAGACTTTTTGCAGGATATCTGCTCAGTCGCTCTAAAACTGAACTAGGTGTTTTGCTTTCACATTTTTGCATTGGTTTTAATGCCGGTTTTTGTGAAATCTGTGTATAGTGATAAATTTGTTGAAAGAAGTTTATATGCACTTTGAGGCTTCTAAAGCAGATAATTAAATCCATTGTATCCTACTTGACAAGCCTGTGTGACTTATCCTCACTAACCAACCATGCATGTATAAAACTCACCTCAGAAAAGGTAGCTGTGGAATTCAGCTTTGCTCCCCTCTGCTTCTTTTTCACTTAGAGGGATAAAATATTTAGATAGTTTACTAAATTACATATTGACTTAAGTTATGAGACATTGGTCTAATTTTACTTCCACATATCTTTATTTCTAGAGGTGCCATTTTGCTTGCTGGAATCTTATGCTGCCCCTGATTAAGTACATTGCACGCCCTGAAGCTTATTACCTAATTTCCTACCAATGAACAATTCCTGTAAGATTACAATTTGCCAGATTAGTATAAGGATGTGCTTTTGTGGTTCAATATATCCTTATAAGGTATCTTTTTATCTGTTTTTCTGTCAATTTCTGTTTTGTATTTTTAAAATACTTTAACAAATCAAATGAATTAACAATTAGGCCAGGTTGGTTAGCTTTCACTGTAAATATATGGTTAGTGGATTCTCAGTATCTTCAGAATCATTTGGCCTCTAGAGATAGGTAGTTGAAACCTTAATAAAAAGTGTGATGTCCACAATTTCTGACTTCTAGCTCTTCACTAACTCTCTTTGTATGGGGGAGAAGAAGGAAGAGAACTTTTACAGAAAGATCTAGAGAAGTTAAATATCAGCCCCAATAAAAGGTGATAAGCAGTAGAAAACTGAACTATTTGACTGTACTGGAAACTCTTTTAAGAAATTATGAGACGCAGAGACTCATGACCTGGACAATAGACTAATGGTTGACAGAGGGTTGGGAGAAGGGGGGAGGAGGGAGGTAAATGGGATAAAAGGGATCAAATATGTGGTGACATTAAAGAATTAAAAATAAATAAATAAAATAAATTTTTGTTGTAAAAAAAGAAATTATGAGATGGAATGGCATTTCTAAACATGATATATTGGGCCAAATAATTTTGTCCTCTATAAAACCTACCAGGTCACAGATTCAGCAAAGGCATCATTCTACCATTGATAGAAATTATAAAAAAAAAAAAAAAAAAAACAAGGTGTGTTGTGTATTTTGTTCAATATATATATATATATATATATATATATACACACACACACACACACACACACACACATATATACACACACACACATACATATATATACACACACATATAGTTGTTTGTTTTGTTTTATGGAAAACTATGGTAATTTGTTGAGAAACTGGCTTAGATATTTAATCAATGATGTATTAAGTTTTCCTTAAATTGAACCCCGGATTTATTTTAAAATAAGAACAGAGCAAACAATATTGTAGCAATGCTATCACTGTTATGAGTAAGGGGCAGGAGAGAAGAAATGAAATGACTTGAAGGTTATAAACCTGGTAAACCTGGTTGGTATTCAGGTAACTGAAAATAGTGGACTAAAAATTCAGGGCAGCAGATCTTGGAACTGACTTTGATTACAGTCACATTTAAAATAATGCATTTGGATAAGATCATTAAGAGGGAAAGTTCAGAGTCAGTGAAAGAATAATGATTCTCATATTTAGGAGGAAGAAAGAAAGAATAATAAATGTGACAGAAAAGATCTTTTCTTTTTTTTACCCCTAAGGACAAAAGAAATGTCTTTTTAAAAGAGAAATCAATATGGTCTCCAATTTTATACTCATACATTTATAAGGAGATTAACTTTTTAAAAGAGTAACTGCTATACAATGGTCAAAGCACTTTGAAATCTAAGATTAAGAACAAAAGAAATAGGGATCTTCTAGGAAATGTGATGATGTGCTTAGGGTGCGAAGTTTGTAATTAAAAAGTTCTGGGATTGAATTCTGGTTCCATCATTTATGAACTTGGGCTAGTTGCTGAAATTTTGTAAACCTCATTTTTCCTTATCTATACAATGGAAATACTAATATCCATCTCCTAGAGTTATTTTCAGATTTATATAAAATCACACATGGTATACTTTCAATAATAATTTTTTAAAGAACAGAAAAACTTCAAAGAACAGTTTTCAAATGCTTTCTCTTATCTGACGCATTTGTTATATTGCTATAATGCCCATATTTACTGGGCAATTTATATTTGGGTATAATAGAAATAGATCTGACTGATACTTCACAAATTGCCACTAAAACAATCCTCCTTGTATAGCTATTATATAAAATGTGACTGTGTTGTCTGTTTTACTTACAGTCATTTTCATTTTCGTTCCTTCCCTGTAAAGCTGTAATATTTCCACAGTTAAGGTCTACAGTTTATTTTATTTTATTTCATGTTTTTAGGCGAGGCAACCCATGGTTGACCTCACAGATTACAGGGACCTTGTTAGCTTACAATCCCTTATTTTTTATTTTTTACGCCTACAGCACCTGGTCTTCCTAGGTGGTCTCCCATCCAAGTACTAACCAGGCCGACCCTGCTTAGCTTCTGAGATCAAACAGGACTGGGCTTGTTCAGGGTAGCATGGCTGTAGACAAGGCCTACAATTTAAAACATGAACATTGAAGCAATAATCAAACTCTCGGCAAAGATAAAATTCATAGGCAGTCCTGGAAAAAATGAAATCCGCTCTATCTTGTGTGCATTCATTTACTTATAACTTTCAAGGAGTTTTGTGTTCACTGGGGAATTTCGAATATCTTTACTTTCATCAAATGAATATTTTCTTTAAATTTAATGCAATGGAAAAAGGAAGAAAGCAATGATGACTTTGAGCACCGGCAAATACAAGACAAAAATACTTAACTGCATGTTTGTGTATGTGTGTGCACACAGATACTGGTAGAGAGAAAAAATTATGAGAAATAATTTAAAAAGGTATTTTAATTTTTGAAAATAAGCTTTAATGTTTTCAATTTAAGCTATGTATTATATGCAGGGCTTTTCAAATATCAGCCAGTGAAGAATTGGCTTCTAGAATCAGAATTAGTATGGAAATTAAAGTTTGCCAAAAATTTTCAAATTTTTGCTTTATGAGTCATTGATTTCCTCTTGTTAAATCTGTATAAATTGTCTCCACCTTACCTCAGTCTACATTTTGTTTGTAATGGGATGTTAGTTTTTATAAAGCTTCACAACCCCTCTGCCTCAGAGCTGTTCCCACTGCTGAAATACCTCTTTCCTACCCCATTAGGATATATCATTAATTTCTACATATTCTTTATGTCCCAGTTTAAATGTATCTTCCTTGGGAAAATCTTTACAACCCACATAGATTGTATCAGTGTTCTTTGTTATTAGTCTTTATAGACTATGTCCTTTTTACTCATATACTTATCACAGGGCTTAGTAAGCTGCTTTGCAAAAAGAACTTAATGGTTACTTGCTCAATGAACAGATGAAGAAAGATATACATAAATTGGCCTTGAGACCACTCAGATGATTTTTGGTCTTGCCAGACCACCTGGATCCCATGAAATATTTTTTTTTCCTATATGAATATTTGGTTTTAACATTTTATCCTGAATTTATAATGCTATATCTACCCTCCTCTAATCACTTCCTAATTTTATATTTGCAATTATAGGAAGCTGACAGTGTATGTCAAATTTATAATTATTGATTGGTCAACTCTCAAGTAATAGAACATCAATTTTAGAAGCCAATATTCAACTTCCATGAAACTGTGTAAAAGAAAATCTCTGTATTCCAGAATTCAACATATTTTTAAAAAGAAAGAAAAATATTTTGGCTGTACTTTTCTTTCTGAAGTATACAGTCTTTTTTTTTTCTTTTTAATAGTATCTGACCTATTTTTAAAACTACTTGATGAACAAAAAAAATTACCTTTTCCAATTTACTAAAAATGGCTAAGAATGAAATTATTAACAGTAAAATGATGTCATTTCTTAGTCACTCATTTTGCTTACTTTTTTAAAGAAGTGCTACTTTAAGACCTATGCACCTTCTGGGGAAAAAAGTAAAAGAGACACATTTGTTATTATTTTTTTTTTTAGTGGAAAGGGAAGAGGTGTTATATGTCTATCTTCTCATAAATGCTTTAGGAATTATTTTTAATATAATAAGTCATAGGAACAAGCTAAAGAGAACAGAAAGCATCAAAACAAGCTAATCTTGTGAGCAAGTCACATATGTAATTATTTGAACTTTAAAGAAAAGAGCTACTCAGATTCAATATACCCTTATTTATAGGCAAAAAAATGTTATAAAGATGGAAAGATAGATAATATTCCACTACTTACTTTTGACCTTGAAATTTATGTTCAATAAGGCTCATGTCAGTTTGAGACTTTATAAGTTCTTACCTTTTATTGTATTTTAAAATTTCCACTGATCCCCATTTAAAGATAAATATCCAAAAACTGCCTGCAGAAAAATAAAATTCACTCAGCATTATACAAAATTTTGTATTCATTCGTGAGCCTTAAATTCAAAGAAAAGTTACAATAAGCTATTGAGATAACAAATTCAAACATCCCACAAAGAGGGAACAAGCACAATAACAAGAACAACTTCCAGGTTGAGCACAAAACGTTGAAGCAAATTGTGAACGGTCTGGCTGAGATCCTACTGAAAACCTCTTACTACTTTCATAAGGCTGTCCATTGAGGTGCTTCTATTCTGTTTGTTTCCTACTGTTTCCATTCTCCTTTCTCTCTTTTGAAAAAAATTTAAACTGGAAGATTTTTAAAAATTAAATGTTTTCATTTCTATTAGAAAGACTACATTCACAATTTACTCATCAGCTTGAATTAAAGATAACAAAGCATAGAGAGTACACAATTAAAAACCTTGATACATACATATGATGAGCAATGGGCAGCTCACAGTTAAATGCTATGATTCCAGAGATATCTCTAAGGTAATTTTTAATTCTCTATATGCATTATGCTTTTGGGGGTAGCTATTTCAATGTGTTTATTTTTCAATTACAGAACCATAGTTGACACTATAGAATTGTACAAAGAAAGGCACTAAGTTTTGTTGACTTCAATCTGTATAACATTTTAATTCTTCAATGAAGTGTCTACATTTTTATCTCAAGATAAACTATATATAATTTTGGCACCAAGTAAGTGAAATGTTAAAAATCACGGTTTTTTTTTCAGACTGGGTTCTGCAGTCTGATCTGGGACCCTAATTTTGATGCATATTATTTGAATAGATGTACAGATAAGAGAGTATTCCTGGCAAGAAAAGAATATTACTAGATATTTAATATTAGAATAAAAGGAGTAACTGATCAGACTAGAAATAAAGGGAGCAGCACCAAGAAATTTGAAGCCTACTCTATACAAATCATGAATATAGAGTGGTAATTGTGGTGGTGGTGGCAATGGTGTTGTAGAAAATACAGCACAAAGTAGAATAAATTTAAATTCTCTTGCTTTAAAGAGGCATAAGATTTACTAGGCTTAGAGAACAAATACACTACAATATTATGGATGAATCAAGGATAGAAGAGAATGGATGTCATTTAAGAATAGGTTATTTATTGAAATATTTTCTGGCCTGCTGTTAAAGGGTTTGAGGGACCACTTTGAAATTTCATACTAGAGTGTAGTTGATGGTACACATTTCACTAAGATGTTTCTGGAATATAGGCAATCTAACACAAGCAAATGTCATGCTACAGCAAGATAATTATTTAGACCACACAGTTAGGATATTCTTAGTAGAAATATGATGGTGCTACTTGAATGGCTAAAAGATTAATTGCAAACAGGATGGGCAGAAGACATTGTTTCAAGAAAATTATACAAAATTTCAGAAGCTAGAAAGATTGGTGATGATTGATAAAAATGTACAGTGAGGAGACTAGGTATATTGAAAGGAAATTTTTTTCCTGTAAATGTTTTTGAATAAAAGTTATATTAAAACAAGATATGTTACTGGTCAGCAGCAGTTTCAACGCAAAGCCCTATAAAATAGTCCTACTTCAACAGTTCTGGTCCAGCTAGTTAATCAATATAATTGTTGGAGTGTGGTGTGAAATGATGGAGAATGAAAATCTTGGAATCAAACAGATACAGATTTGAGAATAGCTGTGCCACTCACTGGTTATGTAAAATTGAGTAGGAAGAATAAAGATTTACGTGGTACAGGCACAGGTAATGCAGGTAGGGGTAAATTGTGTTAATCTTTATTATGGAGAGATAAGTGCATTATATACTTGTGTTGATAATTTAACATACTACATTTAACATGCAACAACTTTATAGCTTATATTCTATCACTTCTCACATTACTCTGACATTCTCATTTGCACAGATGTAGAGCAAGACATACTTTAAACTTGCTACTTCAAAGTTTGATATTTTGCAGTTAAATATTTTATGTATTCAAAGCTCAGCCCTCCTTTTTTTCAACTTTCGTGATTGACTCTCCCCTCCTTTTGCTTAAGATAAGATGCTCGCCTAGGGGAAAGCTTATGCATGCTCAGGATATGAGGGAAAAGGTGACTGCTTGTTAGTCCTTGTGCAAGCCTGTGAAGGGTAATCCTGTTTCCTAGGCACTGACCTTACTACTTTCCCAGTCTCTGGCAATGGCAGGTTACAATTGGTCTTTCAGAGTGCCAGATTCCACTATTTTAGACTGCCAGTCCTCCCAACCTTCCCATTCCCTCAGATGGGAAAGAACTTTAAGAGTAGTTTTCAGTATATGGAGATTACTGGAATTAGATAGATCATATATTTAAAATATTTTTGAGGAACTTTACTGGAAAAACAAGTTTAGAATATCCCTTGTTTGAGCCGTAAAGTTATCCTTGGACCCCAAGCAGTACATGAGCAAGGCACTGTGCTTCATCAAAACTTGTATTATCATTTTATCCTCGATGTTGAACTTTTAAATGGAATTTTAAAAACATTCATAACAATGTCTAATGGATTCACTTATAAAAGAATGAAATTTTGAAAATCTTTATTTTCTATATATTAGATAAAAAATATGAAATCATTGTTCAATTAAGAAAACTGACTTTCTATTTGAAGTACCTGATGAAATATAACACTGGGTTCACTTAACTGTTTAATTTTTTTATTTTGCTAATGTAGCCAACACATTAACAGATTTTTCTTTATCTTTCTAAAATGCACCTGGAACCTTGAAATTTAAAATGTTCCAAGTTATTTGATAGGGTAGTCACTTGATCTAAATGAAACATTATGTTTCACGGAGTGATGTATAAATACATCTTCTGCTGCAGCATGTGTTAAATCATGGTCTTTAGGTACAGTTTTCTCTAAATAGCTAAATTCTGGATTAGCTGCTAATACTCCTTCAGTATATTTGCATTTTCTGGTTTCCTTGTGATCAGTGATATCATCAAACCCCCATGGTGGATGGGAAAGTCAGGACCATTTTTATGCCAGTAACAGATACTCAGTACTTAATGATTTTTATTAATCATGAAATTTTTAAATCTAATGCTGCCAAAGGGTTTATGGAGGGGAAAAAAGTGTTACCAGACAACAACAACAAAACGGCAGGCATGGGATATAGGATTAAAGAATTTAATTTAGATCAGACTGAGGTAACTTTCCCTAGCTGCTTGTGACTGAACACACTACATTTTATCAGTGAACAAATACCCTGTGTAGTGTCCTTATAAGGAAGACTTCATTACATTATATCTAATTGGTCTGTTTATTGCTGGTCATGTTTAAAGATAAAATAGGTGTTAAAAGGAGACAAATATCTGTACTTTTTACATACTTTTTACATACTACTAGACACATAGCAGGAGTGCCAAGTACAAGTTTTTCAAACTATCAGAGCTTATTTTCATGCAAATATTAATAACAATGCCTCATTTAGAAATGAAAACTCTAGTATAAAGTTGAACTGGATGGGATTTTGGGTGGTAAGTTTAAATTCAGATTCTCCCATGCAAACTGGGACATAAAGTCATTTTCCTTTATAAGCCCCTCATGATCTCCCTCTCTCCTTTCTAGTCTTATTTTTGTGTCACCATGCCACTTACATTAGTCATAAGCTATACTAATGTAAAAAAAAAAAAAAAAAGGCAGACCAAAAATGTATAATGGCTTGATTATATTAGACATTAGTTTTCATTCACTTAACCCACCTAAGTGGATATTCCTGGTCAGAGGTTGGTTGTCTTCCTTGCAATGATTCAGGGATTCATTCTTCTTTCTTCTTGTGACTTTGCCTCTCCCAAAGGCCTTGTTGATGTCTTCACCCAGCTGTGGAAGGGAGACATTTACATAGAGAGGACATATCTTTTTAATAAAAGCCTTATTCTTGATCTATAAAAGGCATATATAGTTTCTGATCACCTTCCATTAAAAATTCAGTCATGTGGACACATATAAATGCAACAAAAGTTGGAAAATGCAGTCTAGGATGTGCTCAAGAAAAGGAAGATATGAGTTTTGGTGAGTGCATAAAATTCAACAATAGTGACATTTTTCTCCCTTTTTGATACTCTCTGATCAACAAATGTAATTTTTAATCTCCTTGTCAAATAGGAACAAATTTATCGCATCCTAAAGAGTGATATCCTAAAGTTGCAAGGAGTATATCTACTTCAAATTCAAGATGTCTTGAAGGCACATGCATGATTCTCTCCATCTATTAAGGTCTTATTTCCTCTGGTGACCTGTAGTGAATCAAATACAAGCTATCTGTCTCTACCTTCATAATCAATTTATAATGATAGAGCAAAGACAGGTTTATTGCAAATACATACATATACACACATACACATACAACAGTGTGAAACATACAAAAGTTACTTGTGTATACCAGTGATAGAAAGCTCTTGTGCAGGCAGGTGAAAGCCGTCAGCCTTGGCAGGGGAGACATTTCCTAGACTAGATGTAGGATGTTCTCTGTGAGATGCTCTAGCTTCTGGGAGGTTCATCTTTGTTTTCAACCATGAACACATAAGTTGACAATTGGAGAGTGCACCCACTTTGGGGCCTATACAGCTTATGCATCCTACTTCTTGCTCGTGTACTGCTTAGGGTCCAAGGATTGTTTTACAGCTAGGTCAAAAGATGTTCTAGACTTTATTTTCCCTCCCCAGGGAAGTTTTCAAAAGCATTTTAGACATCTGATCCATTTGACTTGAATTATCTCCAGAACTCTTAAAGTTCTTTTCTACTTAATTCTTAAACCTACTTTATTTCTCTGATGTCTGTCTTTCTCCCTCTCTCTCTCAACTTATTGATGACTACTTTGAGGCTGTCTACAGGAACAGCCATGGCTATTCCCTTTTTCTACATTTGCCACAGAACTGAGTTCCATTGTAAAACTGAGAGGTTTTAATGGGTCTTCACTGTTTAAACTTCCAGTCTTATTCCCTACTCTTTGAAATTCTCAGAAGCAGTCAAACCTTGGGCATATGCAAATTTCTGGCCACATTCTATTCCCTTTTACTTCTGCTTGGAAACTAGAAATTCCTTGCCTCATCTTATCTCTTTCTTTAAATACCTTATTACAAGCAACAAGAAGCCAGAAGCAAGCACTAAAATTTAATTCCTTTTGGTACCTGCCCCTAAAATTAGAGGCTCTACAGGCATATAGTCTGCCTTCCTAATTATTATTAAGGCAACATTTTAAGCATATGATTTACCCCTGCATAAATAGGTCTCTAGCTTTCTGGTGAAATATATCATTGATTTTCAGTCAATGCTGTGTATCTAAGTTTTGTCCTGATAGTACCTCGCTTTAAGTTGTACATTTCTGTATTAGTTATAGTAGGCTAAATTTCAGTAACAAACACCAACATGTACAACATATCAAGCATAGTAGAAGCATATTTCTCACTTACAGTAACTCAAAGTGAATATTCTGATTGGCTAGCCTTTTCCCCCTATTCATTAATTTGGAGACCTAGGTCGTTTTTCTTTTAGAGATCTACCAGCCCCAAAGCCTTGTCATCATCTTCATCAACCAAGAGAAAGATAGAATTTGAAGAGATAGAGCATTTGATAAAGAATCTCTTCAAATAATCTATCTCTTTCACCCGAAAACAGCACAGATTGTCTATACCCATATTCCACTGACTAGTTTCAGCCATATTACGAAAGCAAGCCACAAGAATAACTGAAAAAAAATGTGATCTAGCTTGTGAGCAGAAAAAAAGGAAAGTGAATCTTGCAGAGCATCTAGCAATCTTGCCACATTTTCCCGCATTCTCTGTGCTGCAGCTATAACCACCTCCCTGTAGGTCCTTGATGACATATTCCTCCTGTAGTGATTTTTTTTTTCTTTTTATTATCCTCTACCCAGAATGCTCTTCCTACCACCTCTATGGTTGTATTAACTTTAGCTCTATGATTTTTTTTTTTCTCTCAAGGAAGTCTTCTCTGTCAGGTCAATTCCTGGTATCTGTGTTTATAGGAGCAAGTACTCTCACTTCAGTGATACTTATCACAATTGTCATCAGAGAGCTCTGTTCTGCTGTGCATAATTGTAACACCACCACCAAAGCACAATGTCTGGAACATCACTAGTTATTAATCATTGAATAAATAAATGAATCAGTGAGCATATGATGTTCTAAGGGCTTATTGCTTAGATCAGTTAGCGGAAGTTATATCATCATGCCCCAGTTGCGGCCCCATTAGTGACAGGAGGAACAATGTTGGGTACATGTAGAAATTGGAACAGATGTTTCTGAGATTAATTTCTCTGTGCACAAAGTTATAAAAATGATTTTTAAAAAGCATGTAACTAAATATAGAGTGAGAAATGAACACAGCTGATGCTTTGGTACTTGATAATAAAAGAGGAAAAATAAAACTAGAAATATGTTAGAAGGTATTAATATAATTATTATTTTCAGTACTTTTGTAAACTAAAGCTTTTCTTACTCAGACTAACTGAATTTAAATATTATTGGTTTGAATTTGTATCTTTGATGATTCCTTTTCTAACATAAAGATGGTCAGGGTATATAAAAGACCTGGGAAATACTTTTATTACAACACAGAGTGTATACATAATGATGAGAATAGAAATATTACTTATAATTCAGTGCTAGAGTGACTTGAAGTCTAGAGAAAATTCATCTGAAGTCAAGGTTTTGTTTCAATAAAGTAGACTTTTATAACTTTTATTAGTAATATTAAGCTATTGATTAACCTTATTAGACTAATTGCATATCATTTCTGTCTGACAGTGGGCAGTTTGGAGAATCATTTATTTAACACTTTTGAATTCCATATTCTGATCACTTTCTCACCTATGAACCTGGAGTTTGTATATATTTTTCTCACCAGTGACAGAAGATACTGAGAATTTATAAAATCTTGGTTCCTTAATTTATATGAGCAAGTACCACACCTTTCTCTAATAAATTATATTTTTTTGAAAATACCAAATGCTAATCTTGATCATAGGGACATTGAAAAAATTCTAAGACCAAAGTGCTGAGAATTTAGAACTTGAATTTAAAATATACAAATAATTAATGCAACTTTATTCGCTTATTTAGAAAATATTTTGCCAGGCTCTGTTTTGTGTAAATGACACAAAAGATTCCCTACTGTCATAGAGCTGGTATTAAATGTGTGTTTTTCCAGTCTTGCAGGTGATACCATTTTATATGGATACCATTAAAGGCCAGGCACTATACTAAGTGTTAGGATGGGAAAAATTAAGAGGACCTGCTCCCTGACATCAAGTTGCACATAGGCTAGTGTGGGGAGTACTTTAACCGGCATTTTCTGAGGCAATATTTGTTAAAATAAACTTGGAAAATTATCTAGATAATTGCCGACATAACATTTTTTGGCATGAAGACTTTGCCAAAACTTCTTTCTGGCCACCCCTGCCATAGCCTCTGGACTTCCCCACATGCAAATGTGTCAAAGCTACAGTTTGTATGTGTTACTGCCACCTCATGTTCATCTTTTCCCCAGATTAGCCCCCAAATCCCTAGAATCCATATAAAAAAATGTTTTCCACAGAGACAGAAAAAAGCCCATTCAATCAATTTTGTATAGCAGATGCTTGAAATTGTAATTTCTGGAAGGAGAAATCACACCAAAAGGTAAGGATAGGAGGAAACCAATGGCAATCAACACGTAATAGCTGAGATAACTTGGCTGGTACATGTGAAACACATCCTGTATTCCACTAGAAATAAATGAGAAAGATTTTTTAGTGAGGCTGAATTCTTGCCAAATAAAATAAAATTAAAGTCAGAAAATAAACATACATTTCATGTTTATGTTCCATATAATTAGGACATCTACTTGTCAGAATTCCCTACTATGGAGAATGACCCATCAAAACTATATATAATGTCATAAACCCAGCATCCTAGACTATTAAATTTTCATTATGTGAGCAGGAGTTCTTAATATTGGATCTGTGTGACATATTCTTGGGAAGGACTCAGGGGGATGGCTTCATAACCCATCTGAATTTGAATGCAAAGATTTGTGGGAACATATGAAGTCAGCTGGTGGTCTCTTAACATCCACCCTCTCAATCTTCCTTAGATTCCCCAGCTTATCTTGCAGTTGGTGTGGTCAGACATTCCAGCCAATGAAATATAAGGGGAGTAAGATAAAAATTCTGTGGGATGCCTTTAAATAATAGAGGATGCCTTCTTTATCTTTTCTTCCCACCTGCTGGCTGGATTATAGACTAAATGGCAGGAGTTGAATCATTTCCTGGGGCCATGAGTAGTCTGAGAAATGAAAGCCTTGCACAATAAAGACATAAGATAGAATTGGTTTGGTTTCCTACCTCCATGTGGATGCCAAATTACCCCTGAACTGCTTTTCTCCAAATTATTACATGAAAGAGAAATGATCTTCTATCTATTTTAAGTTTGAGATTTTCTATTTCATCCTAACCTATCTCTAAGTGATACAATGCATTTTTATGGGGAGTGTTTCTACATTTTTCATTCATTTCTCAAAAAGGCCTTTGATGCCAAAATATTTACTAACTTCTTGACTAGAAGAACATATAAACCCTAATGGAACAGAGTGTGCTAACAAAAATAAAAATTAAACTATCTGACAAGTCTTTTTGTGATTTTGAAGGATACTAATCATTCGATAATATTGAATAAAAGTTGAAGTAATTCATTAGTTCTAGTGATGAGTATTTGGATGTCCAGAATAGGTGTGGTTCATATCTGTTATGAACCAAGTACTCAGAATTTCTGTCATTTTCTCTATGAGCCTTAATTTACTGCTATCCAAGAGTACTTGAACAAAGTATGTAGTTATTTGCTACTGGGAAAATATTAATGGAAAGGGGCCATTTAATTGAGATGGCAGGAGAAGTAAGTCGGAAAAAAAAATATGGTTGGAAGTGCATAGGGGTTTTGAGGTTAATGAAATACTTCATCAAATTTGGAAATATTCATTTTGGAGGTGTTAATTTTAGGGTGAAAACAAATTGTGAGGAAGAGGGAAGTGGATTAGCATTTGATGTTTAGTGTATGTAGTATATGATGTATGTGACTAATATATGATGAATTAGTTTATGATGTCCTATGTTTTCCTTAACTGGTATTTCTTCTTTGGTCTTTTTCTTTCTTATTTTAATTTAGCTCTAATTAATTATTGATAGTACTTTGAGTATGCTCATAGTATTTTGAGAGCTGGTCTTACTGTTTAACTTATTTTCTCTTTTAAAATTCCTCTACTCTTTTTTTTTAATTGAAGTAAAATAAATTTCCACTACTCTTAAGTATAACTTTATAACATTTAGTAATCCAATATTTTTCCTGAAAGATAATTATATTTAAAAATAAATATTATTAGGAAATTGGATTGAATGAATAAAGTTACAATTTATAAACTTGTGAAAATATTTGTAAAATACTTAGATAAGTATATAGTACATTATGTAGTGTATAGATATCAGCTATTATTATTGTTATTAATTTCTATAAAATGCCAAATTTAGTAGGAAATAGATACTTATATGTACTTCCAGTTATATCTCTAATGATAGATATCTGGATAAAATATTGCATTCCAATTTTTAGCAATTTTGAGATATAAAGAAGAATAGATAATTTGTAGAGAAAATACTGTTAGCTAAGAGAAAAATATTAAATAAAACTTACAGGTGTATGCACAAATTTCTGTCAACAATTTGCTGAAACCCATAGGGCAACTTTTCTTGCTTAAAATTTAAAGAGTATTTTATAGAAAATACATATAAATGAAGACTAGAAAAATAAACCATACTGTTTCATCCAGTAATAACCACTGTTAGCAATTTCATATACATATAATGTTCAAATGTATATTATCAAGTGAGATACATAGTTATTTCATAAGCAATTAGTGTTGATTTTCTGCATTTTCCCCTAAATAATATATCTTGAACATCTTTTATTACTGTTCAACAGCATTATTTTAAGACTGCAACTCTTACATGTATTTAATTTACTTAACTACTTGAATTTATCATTTAGATTAATTTTGGCTTTCCCCCCATATATACAATGCTGTAACAACATCTGTGCATAAATATTTGTACAAGCCTCAATTTCTTTGTCATGAATTCTTAAAGGGTTGAGGTACATATACATATGTATGAGATACATTGGGTGTCTTGCAAAATTTTGTATAGGGATTTTGTGTCAATTTCTATGCCCTGTAACATCGTGTGAGATTGCATTTTTAAATGCCCTGGCTAACAGTGGGTAGGAATTTTTCTTTTTCTCTTTTTTCTTTCAATCTTATATATTTTCTTTCTTCTTTTCCCTCTTTTTTCCTTCCTTTTCCTCCTCTCCCTCATTCTTACTTTCTCCCCACTCCTCCTTTACTATCTCTCCTTTATTTTTTCTTCCATTGATTTTGCCAATTCAATAATGAAAAAAGGACGCGATTCCATAATGTAGCAGTTAGCACATCTGCTTTACATGCAGAAGGTCCTGGGTTCACACCCCAGTGGAGCCATAGTCCATGGTCTATGGCTGTGCCACCTTGAACAAGCCTGATGTCTGATCTTGGAGGCTGAGCAGGGTCAGGCCTGGTTAGTACTTGGATGGGAGACCACCTAGGAAGACCAGGTGCTGTAGGCATTAAAAAAAATAATAATGGAAAAAAATTACACATAACTATTTTCAATTTTACTTAGATTACTAGAGATTGACACTTTTATATTTATTGTTTATTTTCATTTCTTTTGTGAACTATTTGATTGATTATTGATACATTCATTTTTATAAAGCTCTTTAAAACTTAAGATGTTAACCCTTTGGCAAGAATTTAAAATTTTTAGAGAGTCATTTCTAATAAAAATTAATAAAAATGTCTACTTACCCATTCAGATATTTTGGAGGTGTTCATCTGTATTTTCTTTCAGTATTTTTTATGTTTTTGTTACTTTTATTTATCTATATTTTCCCCAATGATTTGAAATTTTACTTTTTCTCATAGTCTTAATTCTTAAATTACCAAGATATGTTTTCAGGCTCTCCTGCTCTAGCTTTCTCTCTGGCTCTCTTGCTTTTTGGGTTATCTGTCTACCTTTTCCTGTCCTTGTACCACACTTTTAAAAAGTGTAGTGTCTTTATACTATGTTTTAATATTTTCAAAGTTAGTTACACATTATCATTTCATTATCTTAGTTATTTGTACTCATTTATTCCTTTCATTGACAGATACTGTTCTGGGAGAAATGTTTCATGATTTTAAAATTATAAGTCAATATCAAAAATACAAAGGTCAGAAATTTAGATTCATTCAAATTATCACATAACTGGAACTTTAACACTGTTTATCGACGAATAAGAAAATTGACCTAAAGGTCTTTTATATTTTCAAACAATTAAACTATTAAATATTTTGTGTATTATAAAGGGTACTAGAATCTCACGTATGTTTCTAAGCATTATGAAAATGAAAGCAGAAAATTTGTACTGGACATAGAATTGTCTATTACTAAAATATAGATTACTATGCCAAGGATGATTTGTTACTGAGTTTTAGGTGGGTTTTAATGATAATTTATGGTACAGTTACTAGAGCAGAAAAAATAAATGAATTTTTATACTCAGTATATGTCACAAAATGTTGTCAGCTATAATGCAACCATTTAAATAAATGGGACTAAATTAAAGTTAGCAGCCAATCTTTCAGTTACTTAAATATTTTATTGCTCTAACTTTCAAAAAAAGGCACCATTTTACCCAGCACAGTATCTGTTATCAAAAGGAAAGCTTTATGTTAAATATACAGGAGAAAGTTCTCTAGAAATTTTAAACACAAACAAAAATAACCTTCTTATAATAACAAACAAATTTTTCCTCTAATATTCATGATATTTAAATCAGAAGCATTCCTTATTAGAGCTGTTGATTTTAGTATTTTTCAGTCTTAAAAAGAATCATACTATTTAAATAAATGATCGAAATCCTTTCAAAACTGAAGTTTTAAGAAAAATGTTATGGATACCACAAAAAGTAAAAGTTTTTTTTTGTGAATTCCAAAATAAATGCTAAAGGTATTCTCTTTGCATTATATTTCAGCTTGATGAATATAAATAACAATCACTGATGACAATTTATATGTAATAAATTGATGGTTTTGTATAGACCATAATACTTTTGTTTAGTTTGTGGAAATTACAGTCACAATTGTTTATAACAAGGAGAAAACAAGAAATAACAGTGACAGGTAGAGGGGGAAAAAAGAAAAAATAACAGTGATGAGGATTAGTTTCAAAAGATAAGAAAATAAGTGAAAATAAATCTATAACAAAAATACTATGCTATATTGTATATATTTACTACAGCTCCTTGTGCTGACTGATACCACATTTTCATTTTTCCCTGGTATCATATAGCACATGTAAAAATAAAATATCATAAAACATATGTAAAAATACATATGTTTTATTCCTTTTGAGTTAGTTAGAAAAAGATGCTGAGTTTCAGTTTCTGGTGTTCATTCTGGCACTGTTCATTTACTAGTTTACTCTCAGTTGAATTGATAGCCCTTTAGACAGAGCCCCATGTTATATTTAGTTTTCTTTTCTTGAAATAGGCTATTGTATGGAAGACTCAAATATATGTTACATATAACGAAACTGAGACCCAATATGGGGATCTCACAATTTTCCAACCGAAGAGTTCATTAGATAAGAGGGAATGAATGTTTTCTTTTTCTTAATGTTTACTATTAGATGTAACCAGACACTCTGCAGCAAGCAAAATGACCTTTCCTTAGCCCTTCAGAAAACAATTTTTTGTATGTCTGCATTGATGTATTTTGTCTTTTCCTAGGTCCTTTCTTCTTACTACAGTCTTTCATTTCTTCTCTTACTTTATTCTAGCCTTTTTATCCTCAAACCAGTTCTAGTTGTTTTATTTTTTTTAATTTCCAGAAAGTAATTTTTACCTATTAAGTCATAGTTCTCTCAATTCTGAATAATTTTTTATTATCAGAACTATTCATCCCATATCATATTAAACACACTACAATGTTCCCATATTCCACATAAAATGTAATTTATATATAACTGTACAAGAATTTAGTAATTATATCTTATAGACATTTAATCAGTCTTTCATTAAGTTTAATTTTGCAGTTTTATTTGCCCTTGGAGATAACACATTTCAAATATCAAACATTTTTGTAGGCATTAAAAAAGCTCACAGAACTTAAGCACTGTGTCTAATAGATAAAATGGACTGGAATTTTATAACTGATGATCCCCATCTCTCTTAAATTATACTCTCCTTCCAGAAATAGTTATCATTTCAATCTATTTTACTCTATTCTGATGACCTCCTATTCATCTTATTGGCAAAGGAGGAATCCTCTGCTTTAATAGTACAAGTCTGAACATATGATACCTGACACCGGACAGATGATATCAGCAGCAGTTTATTAGTCACATGTATTCTCAGCCCAGGGAAGGAGGAATTTGCAGACCATGCAGGGCATCATGGGGATTGCACTCAGGAGTAGAGTGAATGAGCAGGCACTTGTGGGAAGCAGGCATTATGGTTAGAAGAGGGTGAGGTGACCTTCGGTTACCTCTGGAGCTTGTATTTGATTTGTTTAAATAATTTTGTGGTTGTCAGAGAGTTGAAACCCATTAGATTGAAGATGCAGCTGGTCTTGCATATAGGGGAACCAGTCAAGTGGGGAATCTTTCCTACTGAGTGGGGTCATATCTGGTGAGAGCAGGAGAGTTCATTGCTAGGTGTTTGGGGATCTGTGAGGGCCAAAGATATCAAAGCAGCACATGGAATTTCAGACCTTACAAAACACATCCACATTCCAGATCTTTCCCTTTTCTATCTGTCACCAATTCCTAGTGCCCAGAGAACTCTAGCCATGGGTTAGATCCACATTTCGATGGTCTGTTCTGAAATTACTGTTCATTATAATATGACATCATTTTCTTTTTCTTCCTAAATGATGAGAAATGTGTTGTCCAAAAGAGAAAACTGTGGTTAAGCAAGGATTATGAAAACAAAGAAATTTGATGTTCTATATTTTTAGCTGGTATATATTGCAAATGTTTAGGGTTATCCCCCTGCTATCTCTGAGTCTTCGTTTCCCTGGCTTATGTCTTTATATACATGCCTCTATAATTTTATACCTCGGATTGAAGGCTGTAGATAGGTATGTAATATTTAGCTTGATTATTGCAGTTTAAAAATAAACTAAGTCATTGTTTGTTACTGATACTTTAAACACTATATCAATTTTTTAAAAATTAGTAATATTTTTTATTTTAGGTTAAAAAAGGGAAAAATAATTATTAGAGACTACTCAGAGTCATATATTGTGATTATTTTTGTTACTCCTAATATTTGGAAGTACTGCTTTTTTTTCCTAAAAAGGATTAAATATTTAGAGAAAGTGAGCTATATAAGATCAAGAAGACTAATAAGCCTGATTTTTAGTGTTTATTATGAGCAGTAGAATTTAGCCTCCTCTCAAAATAGATCATAAATTTAAAAAGTCTGCTCTTGATCAAATTGAGGAGGTTATATTAAAAATTTTCAGTCTCCAGTATATCATGGGCACTGACAATGGACACTATATGATGAGACTGAATGCTATTTGAGGATCAAAACATGATCCTATGGACCCCTGCAGAGCTGAGCATGACACCTGAGGTTGCTAGACTCTAAGGAGGTTGTGGGAGAAAGCTGCCAAGAGCAGGACCTGGGTAACCTAAGTTGAGTGTGCTCAGTGTTTGCAGCTCATGGTGTTACCTCTTTGTCACTGTTATGGAAGCTCAATATTTTAATAACCAGTGCATAGTGGTTAATGATCTGTCAGCCCTGCGGCTGGAGAATAATGATGAGAACCTCCTCTGAATCTTAAGTTTTGTATAGCAAGATATTTTCCTTCTATCTTATAATCAGCAGGGACTGAACAGCAGTTTATACTCTTAAATTTGGGCTCCTAAATTATGTAATTTTAAGTTCCTATAACTTCTATTCTTTACTCAACATTTTTAAGTTGTTAAAGAAGCACTTTTTGACTAGTTTAACTATTCATTCTTTAGGAATTTGAGTCTAAAAATAAATAAAACAAGAGTGTGCTGGTCTGTTATTTTACAAATCTGTTTTATTTGTTTCAACACTTCAAATTTGGTACTTTTAAAACAACATGGGAGAACATAAACTACCATACATCAATACTGGAAGACTGTATCTTTGTTTGCAATGCTTTGCCCTTTTTTTTTGCCCTTTTTTGCCATGTGACTTTAGCATTGGAATATATTTCTATACTCTTTTAATTTTGGACTTGTCCATGTGGGCTCCTTTGGCTAATGGTATGTGGATGGGAGTGAAAGTGTGCCAATTCTGTTCATCCTTCTTGTACTTCTACCATTGGCATGAAAAAGATATGACCCAGCTGCCCCATTTGCTCCAAGGAAGTTGAGAGACACAGGGAACAGAATTGGATCTGACTTAAAGCTTGCAGTCCAGCCCAACAAACCCACAGATAAAAGTGAAAAAAAAATATTATAGTTTTAAATTATAGAATTTAGGAGTATTTTTTTAGGGCAGCGTTTTTGTGACAGTATTTTCCTGATGCAAAATTTTATTAAAACAAGTAGTTGAGATGACATCATGCATATGTGGAATTATAAACTTTAGTATTTAAAATGCATGAAAATAAACCATAGCTAATTGCTCCAGATATCAAAGAATCAGCTACTAAAAAAAAAATTGTCCTGTCAATAATATGCTATCAGAGAGCTATTTCCAACTGAATATGTAGAACTCAAAAGCAAACCCTCAGAAAATATGCAGAACATTTTGAACTCTCACACAAACTACTGAAGTTTTAATACTCTAGACTGGAATTCTTGTAAGAAGGCATGATCTCTTTGGGTGTTTATACTGTTTAAATTTATCAAAATGAAATCCAGGACCTGTCACAGTGATTAATTTTGTCTGAGATTGGGTGGATTTTTACTATTCATATAATCATTACAACCAGTAATTGAGTCTTATCAAGAGGAACTGGGAAAACATTATTCTGCATTTTGCAGTCTTCACATCTTGGCTATTTGCCCGAGATCAGTGTTTACACTGGTGATGAAGTGACTGTTGTTACTAATCACAAACTCACCCTAAAAACTGCTTAGGTAATTGTTAAGAGAAATGTAGGTTTGGGGAAGTGATGATAGCAACATGATTTGTTTTCCCAAATGTTGTTATTTTACAAAGTATATGATGTGTGCTACCTTAAAAAAGAATCCAGAGTTTTGGAAAACAGTTTCCAATGCCTTCATTGGAGGCAGGGTATAAATCAGACAAATGGAGACGAATAAGTTATTTTAAATTCTGAAAAAATAAAATTAATCACTTGAAGAATTTTCAAAAAAAAAAAAAAAAAGAGCATATGTTCTTATCAATGAACCTGGAATCTGGAATCTTTCCATGATCAAAATTCATGACAAAGAAAAGTCTGAATAACTTAAAAATGTTTTTCTGCCAAAGTAGGTTCTGTTTTATTATATGGTTTTATTTGTATATTACACTCCTCTACTGAAACCATGTTGATTGTAATTTATGGTCTCCCACCTCCAAAATAAAACATTATTTAAACCATTATATATTAAATTAATTGTAGTGCCTGGATCTTTTTTGATATAGCAGTGATGAGTATAAAAATGCTAGTTATTTCAATCATCTGGAGACAAGTGGGTGAATCCTCACTCCCTTCTGAAAGATATTTCCTGCTTCACTAAACTTCTCACTGACCCAGAAAAAAACAGCTTCATAACAACATATGATTTTTTCACAAGTTAAGAAACATGCATTTAAAAATAGTGCTAAGAAAATCATTATGGAGTAAGTCTGAACAAGCTGTATTCCAAGCACTGCAGGTCTGAATTATGGAGGTGCGACATAATAAATCTCATTTTGACAGGAAACATATGGTTAAGGTTTTCCAAAATCTCTGCTTTGAAAGATTTTTTTTCCTAATTTTTTAAAAGTTTTTCCAGCTAGAAAAATTATTTACTTTTTTTGTTTGTTTGTTTGTTTCCTCCTTTCACTTTACTCTTTTGTTTCACCTTCTATATGTTTCAAAGGTTCTCTGGAGTTCAGTAGCACACAGAAGCTTGTTTTGGTTGTTGTGTTTTTTTTTATTGGGCCAATAAAATACTTTTTTTGTTGTTATTTTCTGTCAAATTTGGATGTAGGTCAAGGCTAAATCTCTATACCCTGCTGTAATATTCAAACTGTAGAATTTATTTTAGAGCTCAGATTACTACTAACACCTTGGACACTATGAATGGCAGGCTATGAACAGTAAAATCAGCCCATTACCTGCCTTGGGGGAACAGATTTGCAAGAAGAAAGGTTATAGTGCAGCTGCAGTTTTCCTTGGAGCTGAAAATGAAGGCTAAAATTAGGTTTCACTGTAACAATTCAATGTCTAAACAGTTCAGAAAAGAACAGTATTCTAATTGTGATCTCTGTAATTTTAAATCTTGTAATTTTATAGCTCTTTGAAAAACACCTAAAATCCTCTAAAAGTAAAGAGAGTGTGTGTGTACACGCACATTCGTGTGTGTATGTGTGTGTGTGTAGTTGTACAAATTAGCCTAGGGGGATGTTATAATGTTCTATATTAATATAGAACATTAGCTGTATATTAGCTGATGTTCTATGGATTTATAATATTATATGGGATATTTTAAATGTCAGTTTGTCTCATTGGATATTACATAAACTTACAGTATTGTCTTTTGCAACTTATTTGAACTTGGAATTGACATAGGGCAAAAGAGAATGAGCTTTAAAATCTAAGTAAAAAGTAAACAGAAAAGAGTTTTTGCATATAGCACATGGAGTACAAAAAATATTACCCTTGACCCAAATAATGCTGTTGATCAAATTAGAATCTAGAGATTTGAGCATCTAATTGGCTTTATAATTAACAGAATGGTGAGCATTCCTCAGAGAGGAGAATGAGCTGCTGAAAAATGTATGTGTGGAATGAGGGGGTAGATAGGAGCATGTATGTTAGGCAGAGGTATATGAGTGCTTGAAGCAGTGTGAGGGTTTACAGTACTAAGAGTAATAACACCTTAAGGAAATATCTAGTACTATATTTCAATGTTCAAATGTTGCTCCAATAGCTCACTTTAATTTTATTGAACAAAGGCCCAAGCATATTAATCCCATGGACACTGTAAACAATTAGAAATGCATGGTTTCACATTCCCTAGAACTAACCATTTTAAAAACCTTTTATTTTAATATAAAAGGATATCAATTCTTAGTATCATTAAGGACATGAATTATAAAGTTTTTATACATTTTAACAACACATTTGTAATGATAAACCTAATAAGTTATATAAGGGTCTTTGGAATATGAAAATAAATGTAATAACAAGAGATTGCATATGGATTATATACACTATCCCAGTTCTTCAGTAGTTAGTGCGATCCTTATTAGCTTGCTTCCAACGTGTTTTCCGTCGTTGAACATAATTAATATGAAATGGAAACAAAAAATTTCATTAATTATACAAACTCACATATTCTGATTAAAAATAGAAAATCTAAATGTTAGATTCCTTATAGCAATGGAATTTGGATCATAGTGGTGATATATATATATACACACACACCCTCTGTGTCTTAAGGACATTTATATTCAAGAAGTTAAATGATTTGCCCTTTTCACAAAACTAGTAAGTAGTAAGATCAGGATTAAAGTTAGATTTCTGTCAGTTCAGGCTAGTGTTTTTCCTGCTCTCCTAATGGCCTTAAACATTCTTCCCTCTCTCTACCTCCTTCCAACATTTTTCCCCAAATACAATCTCATACTAAACCATAATGTAGAAAACAGTTAAAAATCAGAGCCCAGCGTTGCTTGAAAACAGTGGCATAGAGTTGTACTGACTTATCCCTTTTGTCTCTCTCTGCATCAGCCTGAGGCACTTCCATAGAACCCAGCTTGCTGACTACCAGGAATATGTTAAAACCCTGCACAATAGCATACCGCTCAAATGAAGGGAACAGAAACTAGCAATGACCATATGCCTATTAATTGCCAGATGTTGTGCATAATTTAAATCATGTATTTTGCAATAAAAAAAAAATGTATTTTCTGTGATGCTGAGGCCCTGGCATAACTTGTGTCTATCTGCAACTTTCCTAAAACAGCTGAATGTCCAAGAAATTATAGGCTAATTGAACTACAAAGTATTATAACACTAGAACAGCATTTAGAACCTAATAAGTAGTTGGCAAATGAATTTTATTATATATTGTCAATGTCTCATAATCCTCCAAATGCAGGATTTGTTGGTAAAATAATTCAAGTCCCGAAACGACTCTCCTACCTGCCTCATCTAGTTCTCAGTCTGCATTTTACGATTATCATGCTGACGTCTACTTAAGGAGACATGACTTCCAGCCAGAAGCATAGAATGGAAGGGAGATGGAAAGGTTAGCCTTTTCTAAGATGAGAGAGTATGAAATATTTGGAAAATGTGACTCAGTAGATGTTCTGTGTTTTGAATCAGGAGTTTTGTACTTTATTTTCTCATAGGCCAAGGCCAAGGGGCTTTAAAATAGATATGGAATCACCCTGTGCTCCCTACTTGTCACTGCATGAATTTGTCTTTATTAGTCCTATGTTGTTTCCCTGTCATCTTTTACTGGTGCATCATGAACAGAAGGGTGCAGATCTGGGTCCTTTTTTTCATTTGAAGACCCCCCCTTTTTTTTAAAGAGAGCAAAGATGATTTGTGAACATGTGTGCAAGATTATGGATATAGCTAATCTGATTTTTCTCAGGCTGCTAAAACAGCCTTCACCAGTGAAGGAATCTAATTAGCCTAGCCTCTTTCCTATCAGAACTGTTAAGGAGAATAGTTGAATCTTCCTCTCAGGCTCATACTATGTCTGGAAATGACCTGATAAAAGGACTCTCTGTGCCGTATTTAGGGGTGGTCCCCAAAAGCTGCTTCCAAAATCTCTCACATTAAAAAAAACAAACAAACAAACTAATTTCCTTAGATAATTCCTAGACAGCTGTGCTTATGTCGGAGCCTTTGCAATGAAACTGCACAGAGACAGACACACACACACACACACACACACACACACACACACACACACACAATGGAAAGGCAAGAAAGAAAAATGTGAAACACCTGGTTTTGGCAGATTTTTCTTTCACCAGAGGAGGCAGGTTTAGTGCCATCTGTTCGGCAGCCTTGTTCTGCTCGTCCTTCTTCTGGGTACATTCCCTGGTGGGCTGCAGACGACCAGGCTGGCAGCAGATTGCAGCTGACCCCAGCATTGCTGCCTTCCTGGGATTTGTAGCCCTACAGCCTGCAGGGTTTAGGTCATCCCTCCAGCGCATGTCTGTCTGCAGGCTCTCCCTTTGACCTTCCCAAATAGTATTTAAGCAGCAATTAGAATGACTCTGCTGAGCCCAGTGGCCAGCCTATTTAAACTCTTTTTAAGTGTTTGAATAAATTATTTTAACAAGGTGACCTTTTTTTGTACCCAATGAAACTGGGACAAACAAACAATTGTAGTTTGTGACTAAAAGAGGAATTGTCATTTTAGTACTTTTCCTAGAGAACCTGCATACCTCTGTCTTAAGTTGTCAACAGTGATAACAAGGAAACAGCCAATCATTCAAATATACTAGCTGTGTATTCACTCAATCTTCATACAACACTTCCGGTTTCCTATGTGTGCAGTGGCATTTCCCAACATCTATTGAATTACAATGTAAAGTATTCCATTTCATGCAAGTTGTGTTTTCTGCTTAAGCAATTGCTAATATCCATTTTTAAAGAAATGAAATCTCATGTTATGGAAGAAAGGCCCATTCTAGAAAATATCAGAATTTTTGATATGCAATACTGGAAGAAGCTCTGTTTAATACCCCTACCCCCCTATTCAGATTCTCTTTGTTTATCTTTTGTTCCTGTAACCTCTATGTGGTGTGCTCTTCTGGCAGTTTCTGTTTTTGTTTTTCAACTTTTTTCTTTCATGTTGATCTTCAGAAAGGAAAAATGCATTGTTGTAAATCCAATCTACAAAGTGTAAGTGATTGTTTCATATTTCACACAGGTTTTGGGAGGAAGATGAAGAAGATAGTTTACATTTCACATCACGCAGCAAAGTGATGTGAAATTTCTGCTGTTCCCAAAGCCTTGTGTCTCTAGACTTTTACTGAGTCTAGTTTTATATTTCTAGGTCATTCTTTTTTATATAAATCTAAAATGTATATAAATTATCTACATATTGCCTCACCTCTGCTCTTCGAATCTTATGTCACTTTACCCATTACACTCCCAGGAAAGAATGAAACTTCCAATTACTGATATCTAATTTCCTGAGAAGGCAATGGGGATTATAAATAACTGTTTATTTCTTATTATTGTTTTTCTTTTTTCTTTTTTCTGTTGTGCTGACATAACTTCTAGCAAATTCACACAGAAATAAGGCTGTCCAAGGGAGCAAAATTTGCGCAAACTGACAGGATGGTCTCTGAGATGTATAAAATTCATACTGTCAACAGATAAATTCTAGCTATAACCTTCACATTGGAGTATTTTCTCCTTACAAAACATTTTTTATAGGATTTGTAGCACATTTACATATTATTTATGGAGCAATTCAAAAAGAATATGAAAAACAACAATAACCTCACATTTATTTGTAGCTTTCTTGTATTATTGTCGATTGGCATTTCTTGCTTACACTGATTAGTTGATATTTTCAATCTCATGGTTTCCTATCTCAATATTCACTTATAAATTCATACTCCAAAAATTATACTAAGGAAAGATTCTGAAGAATCCAAACATAAAATGAATAAATCATACTTTCGATACAGAAAAAAACATGTTCAAATTGATTTTTTTAACTTAAAGTGACAGTGGTTCCAATTCCAATGAACTGATGGATTTTGAAAATAGGAGCTACTTAGCTTATTACATACATATCATGCTAAATAAAAGAAACAAGGAGTTCTGTTCATGCTGACATTATTTGGGTAGAAAGTGCCATGTATAAATAAGATGGTAACGTGTCCTCATCTTTTTATGAATCCATTGCCAGGTGTCCTTGTTTAGCTGCACAGACTAAGCACACAGCATGACTCCCTGTGTGGTCCTTTTCAGTGCTGCTCCTTACAGTTGGCAATGGTGCAGCCCTACTGCTATGATATTGCCTAGATGATAATCAGTACATTCTGTTATGAAAAATGAATGCTAGAAAGTGACCTTTAAAATTCCCAAAGGCACAGACCTTTGTATGTTAAAAATAAATTAACTAAATTTAAGATAATAAAAATATAAATAATTATGTTTCCTTCAGTTCATGTATTTTAATCCTTTAGTTAAGGTGACTTGTAGTAATCTAACTAGGTTAGATTTTGTAAGATTGGGGCTGGCAAAGGAATTTTTTTTAAATTTAGGTGCTAATAGTTAACACTGAGTGTTTATGGTGGACCAGACAGTGATTCAAGTGGAATGTTTTCATTCTTCACAGTAAACTTATGAGTTGGATATAATTATTATAACTACTTTACAGATAATAAAACTGAGGCACAAATAAATTACGCATTTTGATCAAGGTAAAATCACACACAAAAAGTTAGAATCAGGATTTTTACCTATCCTGACTCCAGAAACTGTGCCTTTAACCACATATTATAATTATAAGAACACTCAGGGTCCAGAGTGAGTAGACTCAGAGATAACAAATGACAAAGAAGATCTACAAAATGTGTTAACGAACAGTTGTGTGCTAGAAGTTAGAGTACGGAGCTTAATGATTAATCCTTCTACTTTCCCTTTTAGAATATAAACACTTGCCTAAATTGGAAACCTAGGAATCATGACATTTTCAGTTTCCATCACCACCCACCTCTAATTGTTTACTAATCTTTGTTAATTCTCCCTTAGAGGTAGGTCTTGAATCTCTTTAGCCCTATTCCTGCCTTAAGTATCTCTCTAGTAACCGTTTTGTCTATTAAGCTCTAGAAACCCATCTGGAAAAGGAGTTAAACTTTTTGGGAGAATAATGTTTGAGAATAAAATGTGCATTGTCTGTAGTTGGTGCAGGAAGTTAGAGAAATAGCAAATTGCTTATAAAAAGACTCAATTCCACCACACATTTATGTTATATATTTTCTCATCTTTGCACAATACTTCTATTTTCCCATTCTGGACCTCATTCCCAGAATAACTTCTATCAATCTTCTCTACTTATGTACACTCTACCATTTTGTCAGGCCATGCCCAATCCTTTGTAATAAACCCTTCTGCATAAATTCCACAAGTTCCTTTTTTCTTGAATTCTTTTGCGGTACTTACTATATGCTTTGTTATGTAGACAGTTAATGTTACATATTTTAAGTTATTTGTTTCTTTTTTTTCATAGTAAATTCTTACCTCCACCACTCTTTAGGTTTCTTCAGAGCTATGTATGTGTAGGTGGAAGAGTTTCCTACTTTCCCCCTCTTTTTGCTTTTATTTGAGATGGGATGGGAAATGCTAATCTAATGGGGTCATATTCTACAACATCCTTTGAGCTAGATTTCCTAGAGTATATAATGACAGTATATTAAAAAGTAATCTGCAGTGGTATTGTCTTCTGTTACTTGGCCTAGATCCTCTTCAAAGCAGAGATTGAGAGAAATATATAGGTATAGGTATTTTATATGAGAATGAGTTTCCAGAGTTTAGGAGTGAAATATAGGGAGAAGAAAAACAGGGAAGAAAAAGAAAAAGCAATACAAATACGATATCAAGCTGGCCAATTCTGTGGGTGACTTGTTCTTGATCCAGTGGAACTACTTGAGGAAACTTGTGAAATCTATCTCAGAAATGTTTCTCTGGAGGAAAAGAGAGGAAAATATTTATCCAATGGGCCTCATCCTGGGTTAGTACTTATTATAGCCACATGGGTATCAACTTCCACACACTCTGATGTGAGCTCTGAGCAGTTTATGCTGATGTTTTAAGCCAATCCTGGGGAAAGATGTAAGAGTTAAACCTGAGGCAAAGGTACGGGCAATTTGCACCTCTGCAAAATTGATCCACTCTTTGAAGCTTTTCCTGCAGCAGTGGCTGGAGCAAAAAGTAGAGCAAAGGAAATACAAAATGCTATATAAAAGAATCTTATAACACATCATAAGATTATTTCTGAAGAGAACTCAGGTCTTATCTCTGAGGAGGCCCATAGAGTTCTTTTGTTTACTCTTTTGCTTTCTATCCCCAGTATGTCAAATTAACAAAGGACTGACAGAACCCTTGCAACACTGCCATTTAGTCCTCACTTCTGGCGAATGTATCACAGCTCAGTCATATCTTTGGGTTCAGTGCTTATCTGTAAGATTAAGATTTGGTTGTGGAGAAGGTAAACACCCACTTAGACTTTAAACATAAATCACAGCTTCTCGAAGTTTCTGCAGTTGGAGTTACCAATATTCAGTTAAAAATAAGATGGCAACTTATTTTTTTATTTTTTCTTTGGTGCATATATATCTCTCTTAGGTAGTTAATGGAAAAGGATGCCTGGATCAAGATAAAATATGTTATTTCTGACCCCTTGCATGTAGTACTATTGAACTGTGCCTTAAAACCTACCATGATTTATTTAATTAATTTGTATAATTAATTTGCATAACCACAATTCCCTCCACATAAACACTCTCTCTCACACATACATGCACACGCAAATACACAGGGTTGTGAACAACTTCATACAAATAAAGTTGACAGCTTAGTTGAAATGGATACAATCTTTGAATGATCGAAACTGTCAAGGCTCCCTCATGAATAAATAAAAATTTTTAATTTTCTAAGTGATTGGATTACTAATCAAAAATGTTCCTCCTAAGAGAATTTCATGTCCAAAAGGCTTCAGTGGTGAATCTGTTAAACATTTAAGGAATAGTTAGTTACACAAACACTTTCAAGTAGAAAAAAGGGAATATTTCCCAAATTATTTTGAGGCCAGCATTACCCTTATAACAGAACCTGACAAAAACATTAAAAGAAAAATAATTACAGATTAATATCCTTTATGAAAATAGATACAAAAATTCTCACAAAATATTGGAATATTGAATCCAGCAATGTTAAAAAGGGATAATACAACATGACCAATAAAGGGCCAAAAATGCAAGGATGGTTTAAAATTTGAATGTTAATAAATGAAGTTTGTCACTTTAAAAGAATAAAGGAGAAACATTTAAAACTTAAAATATTCACTATGTTAATTAACCATAAGTCATCTTAATGTAATGTTACAAGAAAATGAAAACATATTTTCTCTTTAGCTACATATTTGCCATTTCCAGTACTCTTCATACTTGTGAAAGTGGAACAATACTTACCTTAAGCTCAAGGATTGGAGCAAGGCCTGAGGTGCTTTTGCAGCCCATGCATATGGTTGCTTATCTACTATCTCACCTGGTTGTTATGAAGCAGCAATTGGTCTCTCGGCACCTGTGGCACCTCCTGGATCTTTCTTCAGCTTCTCCACATCCTGTGCCAGATACAGAGTTAGCTCAGGAGTTAGCAAATTATGGACCACTGATTTTGTAAATAAAGATTTATCATAACAAAGCTGCATATTATCTTTGGCTGCTTTGTTACTACAATGGCAGAGAAGTTGTGAACAGAGATCATAGGCCCACACAGCCTAAAATACTATATTGCCTTTTATGAAAAAAATTTACTAACCCCTGGTTTAGCTCCATGACGAAGTGTGCAGCTGCTGCTTGCTACAGGACATGTATCATTGAAGCTGGAAGTTTGGAGTTTGTGGGACCCTGCTGAGAGTTTTTGATGTCTTAGGTGACTAGGGACTTGCGAGGACCCATACTCGGCTATGTTCTCTCCCACTCCTTAAAGACCTCTGATGAGACCCAGAGTATCACAAAGTATTTTATGAAAATAGTTCCATTAATTTCTAGTTCTCACTTCTCAATCAAAATGGACTCAAATGTAGTTAAGTGATGCTAGACTTCCTATATCCTGCGGGACCCAGAGCCCAACAAATATCTTAGCAATTTAAGTGATGTGGAAGCAAAACTCTAACGTATATGAGTAGGTATAAATAATTAATAGGTAGAGAAGATATTGTATATACTTCAAGAGTTTGACCTTTAGCCAAGTTGGTCTCCAATGTTCTGGTTAATGTGTGTGTGTGTGTGTATGTGTGTGTCATTGTATATATGTAATCTCTAGTCATATTTCACATGCATTCACCAGTAATTTCATTTTGTTTTGGAATGCAGTTTGTTTCCTACCTGGGTCTGTTGGTATTCATCTAGTCAACAACCATTTGCACCAAAGTCTTCAGCAAGTCAAAGCTTTAATGGTCTGTTGCAAAGTAGGAAAGTAAATATTTCTCCCTTTGTGTTATGATCTGTTATATTTGTTCTAAAGCAATAATATTAATTTTAGGTGTCTAGGTTCTTTCAGGGTTATTTTAATTTGAAGGAAACAAATATGACTAATAGACACCATGTTATACTTAGAATTGTTTCTCCATTCGACTATTTTTGTTTGTTTATTTGTTTTTTTCTTTATAGCATAGAGTTCACTGTGCAGACTTTTGGTTCTTCTTTAAGGATACTCGAAAATTCTCATGCAAATGTAGGCTTGTGGAGAATCTATCCTACTAGTGTAACAGATATGTTCAGATATTTATGAATCTTACTTTGCCAAACTAGAAATAAACTAAAATTCTCTTTTAATCACAGCCAAATAAAAAAAAAAAGTAACTTAAAAACTTAAATAAAATGTTTGATAAACACCTCCATTCCTGCAACTAATCAACCAAGTAATCCTGCTCTTTGAGGTTACACACACACACACACACACACACACACACATTTTTAGATCTATTAATTAGCATTTACATAAGATGTCGTTATTGGATATTTTACAAAAAAAAAAAAACTTTTTTAAAGCTCTCCTGTTTTTTCTCACTGGAGCCTTAGTCTTCTATTTTCTTAATCAACAATAGTTTTATCATTATTTCTTATCACTATTCCATAATAAAAAAATATTAATGATGATTTAAGTAAAAATAAACATTTTACAATACTTTGCTTCCTTAAATTTATTAGTCTTATTTCCTTTGTTTGGAAAATTTTTCTCCAGGAAGATTCTCATGTTTAATAGTTAATATCCTTAGACTCATTCTCTGTCTTTATCACTGAGTCTTCTTAGAATCATTGTTTTCATTTCCCAAGGGAATTGTCAAGTTTGTGGCACAATTTCCTGTCTCCTTTGATGAATTAAGATTTTCAAGCACATTTGTGGGAAAAAAACAAAGCACTGACAAAATAAATACTTGAATGTATTCTTGTTGTTTTCATATCACTTGACTGGTTGTCTTTAGGGACTGTTTTCTACAATAATCAAGAAGACACTTCTGGAGATTCGTCACAGCAACGCCTTTGGATCCATGAAAAATAAGCATTAATTCTTGTTCTTGGTGCCTAAAAAACAAGAATGATGATTTTAACACAATGGAGACTTAAAGATAGAGAAAATAAATCAGTTCCTTAATTTTAACTCATTACATACTGTTTTTTCCTATATAGTTAAAAGACAAAAGTGGAGTAGAGAAGTATAGTGGAAACTTATTCAGGTATGTGGCTTATATATTGACATCTGTTTTTCAGTAGAACACAGGGGAGGTGATAGGGTGAGCTTTGACTAAGGCAAATTCAAATATTTTAGGTAGACTTTATTTAAGTTTTAGACTTGCTCCATTCAGATCAGTGTGTTAAGCAAAAGCAATTGAAAAGAGAAGAGAGGAAAAGAGAGGGAAGGGGAATGGAGACAATTCCATTTTTTATTCAAATCTCTAGAAGTGCATTAAAAAGAATCTAAATCAGAATCCTAGCAACACTTCTTGGATTTCCTGGCTCTCTACCCCCAATTAACTTTATGCAGTTTTTTTTCTCCAAAACTCTCTGGAACTGCTTCTTTGCCAAACAGAACCTAAGCCTCCCTCTGAGATTTCATTTTCTCTATACTCTATTTACTTATTTCTTACTATATTTCTCCCCCACCCTTTTTTTCCAGCTCTTAAGTATATTGACATATTCTTTTCCTTTAGATTTTTTTATTGTCTCTGCTTCACAAAGGAGATACAAGGGTGGTGGTGAGAAGAGTTCACAAATATTCTCCAAGTAATCATTTTTTATCTAGATACAAATGAAAGATAAGAATTTTTATAAATGTTAAAATTATATGGAGGGTATGAAGCATGTCTTTAGTCAACTTTAAATATTAACTGGTATTTACTATGAAATATGTAGTAGGCAAACACTATGTCCCAGACATAGTATTTTATGTATTTTATTCTAAATACTAATATTCTCAGTACTTGATATATTTCAACTCATCTTTACAATGACCCTATAAGGAAGGTACTATTCATAATCTCATTTTATAGATGAGGCAACTGATATAGAACAGTGGTTGGGTAACTGGTTCAAAGTCAGAATAAGTAAGATTATTATTTCTGAATAATAAACCTATAGAAATGTGGCATTTGACCCTAAGGAGTCTGCTTCCAGAAACCTTGAGTTTAACATTATATGTCCTCATTCATTTGTGTAGTTAAAGGGTACTGCTTCATGTTCTTATTTTATAGAGATAAAATTTTTAATGTGCATTATCATAGATAATGGATGGAAGATTTCCTGCTGAACTGAATATTATAGTTTAGTATAGGGAGAAATATATCTTAGCAAGATAATTTTTACAACTCAAAAAAAACTTCCCTGAAGTCTTCTGCTGAAATGTACTGTCTATTACTTTGTTACTTTAATGTTTACTGGGTTGTTGGAACCCACAGGTAGAGTAATTAGCAAGTGACAAAAAAATGACTAAATATTTGTTGAGAGTTTACTATTATTTTAATTTGGGGGCTTTATAAAAGGACAACAAAAATAAAAATATATAACAACAATAATTTAAAAAAAAACTATAGTACCTGTCCTCAAGGTTCTTGCAAAAATATTGAAAAGATAATAAATAATAAAACACAAGGATATATGGAGACTGGAGGTGAACCTAGTAACCTATACAAAACAACTGATGTAGCTGAAAAATAAGTTCATTGTTCATCCTCTAGCAAGTTTTCCAAGAACAATAAACGACACAAGGGAAACCTAAACATTTGTTATCCATGAGAGATGAACTTAGTTCTTTTTAGTCACATCATAACACTTAAGTACTGTTAAGGTGGAAGGATTGATTGCTAACTGGATTTGATGTCAGAATTGCTTCCACTTTCCATTAGAAGATAATTCAGAAAATTCTACAGGATGCTAATTTTTTGGACTATTTAAATAAATTATTGTCAAAATAATGTGTTGGGATAATATTTATTCATCTATTAATTTTAAAAATTCATGTTCTACTATGTTCTATAAACTCTTTTAAGCATTGGGAAGAGATTAATAAAGAAAACAATGCCTATCCTTTCATGTATCTTACATTCTGGTGGGAAGCTATACTGTGTGATATATGATATAAACAATATATGCTGTCAGATGCTGTTTGGGGTCATGATAAAGGATCCAGTGAGAATGGATAACATCCAGTTTATTGTTTAGATGGGGTTCTCAAGGAAAACTTATTTAAGGGTAATATTTGAACAAGACCTCAATGAGGTAAGAGACTATGGGATGATAACATTTGTGGGGAACAGAATCTCAGGCTTAACGAATGGCAAATTCAAAAGTCTGAGAATACTGCAACAATGTAGATGGACCTAGAGTGTGTTATGCTGAGTGAAATAAGTCAGACAAATATCATATGATTTTATTTATATATGGACTCTAAATAACAATATGAATGAATAAAACACAAACTGATAGATACAGAGAACAGCTTGATGGTTGCCAGATGGAAGGGGGTTGGAAGATTACTGAAAGGGGAAAGGTAGAAATTGATAGTTACAAAATAGTCATGGGGATGTAAAGTACAGCATAAAGTACATATAGTCAATAATACTGTAATAACTATGTATGGTATCAGATAGGTATAAGATTTATCGGGGTGATCACATCATACGTTCTCTAAATGTCTAATCACTATTTACACACTTGAAACTAATATAATATTGTATGTCAACTGTAACTGAAAATTAAAAATATTTAAAATATACATTTGCTATTAAAAAAAGTCTGAGACTAGATTATGCTTGGTATATTGGAGGAATAATAAAGAGGCCAATAAGATTATGGCATATATGATGTTGCAGAAGAATGCTTTTTGAAATGAGGAAACACTTGTGATAAATAACAAAGTGGAAAAGAAAAATACAACATAGTATGTACATTGTTATATATAATGAATTGTTAAGTATATAAGAAAATAAAATTATAACAGGTGTGTTATATATAGATGAAAAGAGATATATAGCTCTAAGTAAAGACTATAAATACATGTAGTAGACACACTATATACCAATATGTTGCAAGTTATCGCTGGTGTATGTGGCATTTTTCTTCTTTGCTTTTCTGTATTTTATTAATTTTGTGCTTTATACATCTATTACTTTAAAAATAGCTTAAAATAGCCTAAAATTGATCTAGTTAATACACCAGAACCTTAAGAGCTTTGTTCTGCTGTCATTTAACCTCTGCTTTGATTTTTACAAGTGGCTTTTACACGATATCAAAGACAGAATTAGAACTATAGAGATATAAAGCTAAAGTCATTGATAACTGAAAATTAAGAATAAAGAAAGCAAATGACTGTAACAGGAGGTAAATACAACAAGTAGGTCTAAAAAGTAGAGAAATTACTTACCAGATAAAAGCCAAACATGGAGTAGAGAATGTTATAATAGATAATGAACCTAGTAAAAAGTGATTCTGGGGATTTAGCAGTGTAGAGGTGGTATATAGCATTTTGACAGATAATCAGGCAGAACCTCAACATGATTGCTGGCATTAGCTTAACAGCAATACAAAGTTAATGAAACATTTAGCAAAGATTTAACATCCATTTATCATTATCTATTATCATTAATCAAAAGTATTTTTAAAGAGAAATTTTGTAGATTCACATGGAAAGTGTTCTCCAAGGGAGAGTTAAAGCCTCAGTATTTTAATGACCATCAAATTAATGTATTTCTTTTATTCAGACATATAAGCTTAGATTAGAGAAAAATAAGAAAAACTTTAGCCTTAGCAATACAGTTTTTTATCAGTAAAGCTGGAAGAAACAGCAGAACATTCTTAGTGTTTATTTGCTTGATTTGACACCAATCAGTTTTTGCATAAAAGAAAGACATTAGCATATTAGAAATCAGGTTGCCTTGAGTGAAGATGCTACTCTCAAAAATGGAATTTTATTTTATAGTAGAAGTGAACAACTGGAAGTTAAATGGTCCAGATTCCTTTCTACTTGTGCAATTAGTTTTGTTGATTACCCAAGGCATAACAATTTTTATTATCTGTTAAATGAAGAAAGTAGCACTACCCTCTGCCACACAGAGAGAAAACAATGATGACCATTCAGTCCTGAAACACACATTAGTTTTTCATCTTTATAAATCATGAAATCATGCAGTTTCTATGTGGCTGTTGTACTTTCCCATCTCCAAATATACCTTGTGGTCTTTCTTATAATAAGTATATTCATCCTCGTAGCTATTAGAAGAGATGCACACAAGATAATAAATAAACATTCTTGTGGGTCTATATACCATGTACCATAATAACACCATTCTATTTTCCCTTCATTAATGTAACTTCTGTTTGCTTTTTTTTGTATTTTATGAATTTTATACATTATGTATATATCACCAAATGTGTTAATAAAACCACCTTAAAGGCAGCAGAGATGTAACTTACAAACTGAGTGCGTAATAGAGGCACAGTTGCTGCCCCTTCTCTGGCTATGCTATTTTCATCTGCTCATGGTGTATGCACTTGTGCATTTTTGCTGCACTTCTTTACAGTAGTGTTGTTACTTCCACATTTAACCCTAGTATGAGAACTATGTAAGTTCTTGTGTTTTTCCCAGTAGTGTAACAGAGCCTTTTGAGGATTCTTTTATCATCTCCAGTATGTGACTGGAAATTTAAATGCTCGTTATAAAGACTGAATAAACTAATCTATGTAAAGTCAGTTTTCAAAGTATAAAACATTATCTAAATGGTAATGTCTTGGTAAATAGAATGTCAAAATTTAAAATTTCTAATTTGCTACTTGTATTCATAGCTCTTTGCTGTGTTAAGCAGGATTAAGAAATAGGAGGTAAAGTCCCTGCCAAACTGTAGCTTATGATCTGGCTAACGAAACAATATTTATGATACAGTAAGAAATAATACACACCTGAAAACAGTATTTGAATGAAATCATAATGCAAGAATAGAAGGGAGGTCATTTGGTGATCAGTATTCAATAGACAAATGATGATATGGGCAATAAATGTGGAAAAAGAGTGAAGGTGGGAAAGTAGTCTTTGAGGTGAGAGGAATCTGTTGGACCTTGTGGAACTGTATAAGCAAGGAGTATGTGGCTTGAGGCCTTTCATACGTATGAAAGCTTTAAGCAATAGCATAGTGGCAGTTTAATAGAGTATGTTAATTGGACTTCTCCATTTTATCTAGATATACCTAGGCTTCGAAGTGGATATATATAATATATATACTTCATACATAAATACATATATATAAATACATATATATATTTAAGAAAATTATATAGTTCTAAATTGGAAACCATCTTAATGATTTAAAAATCTCAGTCTGTGTTTTCAAAAGATTATTAACAGATGAATTTAGATTACCAAAAAAAATTATGAGGGAACATATTTCATAAAGACAAATTCTACTTATTTTTATAATCTTAGTGCTAAATCAAGAAAGCTAAGGGGGGGGAAAGTAAGAAAAAGAAAAGTAAAGGAACAACAACAGAAATCTTCTCTTACATTTCACTAAGGGTATTGTGTCAAGCTTGTGGCATTTACAAACAATTTAAAATAGAAGGAAGTATCTGTACTGAGTTCCTGGGAAAAGAATAAAGATCTATTGAGTATCTTCAGGGATTTTTCTTCTCCCTCTCCTGTAGGTGAATGTAAGGTGTCTAAGGAATAGCAGAATGGAGGTTGGACTGAGACACAAAATGAAATTGTGATTGATGAGGATAAGCAAGTGTAAGAGATGTTAGTAGAGAAATCATTGATCTTAATTTTGTAATGTTGAAATTTCATTCTCTGAAAGAGGTAGTTTGAAGAGAGAGAGTGACTATATCCCAAGGAGAATAAAATATGGGCGGGAAATGGGAATGGACAAAATATAGAGGGACAATACTTGCCAGATTTTTTAAAAATCAGAAATGTCTGAACCGTTGCTTTGATCTGCTTTTTGCTGTGCAATAGTATCTAGTCTAGAAGTGTTTGCCTTTTTTCAGTTCATTATAAATAGTCAAAGTAACCTTTTTGGGCAACTGAGTTCTGTGCTGTCTGGCCTACTTCCAGTTCCAGATGATTCAGCAACATCAGTGTTGTTAGAATGGTGTTTCATAGTATCTCTCATAATGAAAGTGCAGATTGACCAAACGCAATGAATATTGGTGGTAGTGACATGAAACTACAATAAATTTTCCTTTTTATTTCCTCTCTTGTTAGTCTTTTTCTGTCCTTCTCATTTCAAGTTTCCTCTCTTTTCCAGGCAAGTTGAATATCCATGGTGATTTAGTCATGTTCCTGCCTCACTCCTAGACTGCTATTCATTACATTTTTATTTATAGTTTGATTTAGGAGCATACTTTAAAGATTTATTTGCATAGTGCATCAAATTTTAAATAAAACATGTTGTGGAATTCTAAGTTGTATCTCTAATATTCAAGTTATATCATTAATTCATTAGGTTTGTCACTGAGAGATGAATTATACAACTAACTTCTTCAGTCATATAGCTGATTTGAATCCATATTTTAATCTTTCAACATAAATATCTCTGTTAATAATGGCAGTTTGCTTGTAAGATCTGAGTTTATATGTTAATCTATAGTTTTCCTATTTCTAACTATATTCTGTACTCCAGTGTCACATCAAAAAATAGCAGGACCAATATAGATTTATATTCTCAGAAGCTATTTTGCATCTGTCATTTGGTCATTTATCTATCCATCCATCCATCTATCCAACATTCATTGGGTGGGCGTCCACTGCTAAACCTGCTGGATACTGGACTCATGATTGTACAAAAAAACCATCATAGTCCCTGTTGCTGTGTGAGCTGATAATAGTAAAATACAAGACAGACAGTGCTGGTAATAGATCTGAACCCCTAGTGTCCCTACTTTAATTGCTGTTTTTAGAGAGCCACACTTAGGACCCCTTTTGGTATGTCTCTCTTAAAAGGATGAGGAGAATAAAGGGCCAAATGTAAGGAGCTACACATTTAATACATATAAGATCATGCTTTGGGCACCTGGGACTCCAGTATATCCTGCTCAAATGACCTTAAACCTTGCTCCAGTGCTAGTTGGAGCCTTTTTCTTGGATCAGTACTGTAAGGGTTCACCAAGCACCCAGTGCTGTTCACACTCCTAGGCCTGAAGATGTTCACAGGCCATGGATTTGCCCTCGAGATTCCTTATGGTAAAGGATGATTGCAGGAATAAAAAGAATGAGGCAGGTCATTGACTTGAAACCTTTATTTGTTTTCTGGTCCCAGGCCCTACGAATAATGAATAATAAGTAAGATAATTTACATAGAGATGTGAAAGTAATAACAAAATTATTAAAACTGATATTATGTACAGACAGGGCTATTTGTAACTGGTCTGTAGTAGATTTATTTGTATTTCCAGAATAACAAGAAGTCTGGCACTGACCCTTGGCCAAGATAGGGATGCAGGGTACACATAGTGATTTGTGATGTGCTATAAAGTTCAAGACTCCCCTGAAGGCGTGCTGTAACATTTTGTTTACATCGTTTATTAAAATGTTATAGGTTAATAGTTGGCACCTGGTTTAACCAGTTCCACAACCTGGCTTTAGCTATGTGACCAGTCAAGAATAGTGAATTTGTGCCTTAAGACAGAAGTACATGGATGGATCATAGTGATTTGTAATCTGAAGATGAAGAGCTCAGGGATTAAGGTAGGGTCCCCAAGTGTGCAGAGGAACTGCTTTGGGACTTCTCAAACCACTGATGTTTGTTTGCCTGTATTTTCTTTATCTTGCTGTACTATATACTTTACCTACCTTAAAGCCTTATATTATATTAGTATGTTTTATATAATCTTTTGAATCCTTTCAGTTATCTGACTCTCTGTAATTCATCAGATGTAAATGCTATAAAAATATAATGAGTTGGGATAGAGTATAATGGGAGGAATAGACACTATTTCAGTTTGAGATCAATGTAAGGCCTCTTTGAGGACATAGTTTTTAGCCTGATAATTAAGGATAAAATTGAGCTCCATATTTTCTCAAATATGTAGAAAATAGGGAAAAATAATAGAATGTTGTTTGAGAAAATAGGGAAGAACAATAAGATATTTTGAGGCCATTTCCAATTTAGAATTTGTTTTGCTTGTTTTGAGATGGAAAGTAGACTGATCCAACAAGTTGACTTTCCAGAAAATAGGCTCTAACCTGTCTCTTTGTACTTCAATCTATAGTCCATAAAAGGGACACTTGATTGCTGTCTAGGCCATCTGAAGTGAGGACAGTTAGCAGCACATGTCTATTCCATATAGAATCAAAGGGAATAAAAACAGAAGCAAGAAACTGCTTAAGAATTTAATACCTGTCTAATAGAGAGCATAGGAATATCTTTTACATGGGTTCAATTTTTTAAGTGTTATTTGAAATTCTTATATGAGACAGTGCCCATATCTCACATTGAAGATAGTTTGCTAGGTCCTATCTTGTCCTTTCCTGAGAAGATTTGTTGAAGTCTGATGTAAATAATTTCTAGTCTTATAAAACTTTAGATGTGATTTAATGATATAACAGAACAGTCTAGAAGTATACTAAATGTTACAGTTATAGACTTCATATTTACTTTTTAGCATTCATACTTTCTTAAGTACTATAATAATAAAAAGGTTTTAAAATAGCTCCGTTTAGATATATATCAGAACAGACACTAGATTTTTTCATAAACCTTTTTTCCTGATTAGAAATACTCAGGTAACAATAAAAATAAGTAACATTTTATTGCATGTAAAGATGCATAGCAAGAGATTGACCATCAAGGCTGTGCATAGAGTGAACAAGGTATATTAGTCAGGGTTTTCCAGAGAAACAATCAATAGAAGATACATATGTCTAGAATGAGAGGAATTGGTTCACACAGTTATGGAGGCTGAGAAGTCCCATGATCTGTTGTCTGCAAGCTGAAAACTCAAGAAGGCTGTTGTTGGTGTAGTTCCAAAGTCTGAGAGCCAGAGAGCTGATGTTGTAGACTGCATGCTATTTCTGAAGACCTGAGAACCAGGAGTGCCTAGTGCAGAAGATTGATATCTCAGCTCTAGTCAGGTATAGCATGATATCAGTATTCTTTCACATTTTGTTCTGGACAGGACCTCAATGGATTAGACAATGCCTACCAACATTGGGGAGGACCATCTGCTTTACTCAGTCTACTGATTCACATGCTAATGTCTTCCAGAAATATCCTCACAGAAATGGTGTTTAGGCAGATGCCTGAGTGTCATATATCCCATGAGCCAGTTAAGCTGACATATAGAATTAACTATCACAAGTCCATCTACTGCCAACTTGACACACATATACATCTCTTTAAACCATACCTACTCTCAAAATAATGACAATAGCAAGTTCAAAATGTTGCCTAACATGCTACAACTATCCCATGTTCAACCAAAAAATGCAGTAAATCTTCCCCTAGTAGAGGAAGCAAAGTCCTTGAATAATCTTTACTCTTTTCTTTAATATCATATAACTTAAATAACAAAGTTATTTAACAACACTTAAACTATAAAGTCAATACATTTTTATAATTTATTTTCAGTTACAGTTGATATACAATATTTTATTAGTTCCAGGTGTACAGAATAGTGATTAAGCATTTATATACCTTACACAGTCATCACCCCAATAAGTTTAGTGCCCATCTGGCACCATACATAATTATTACAATATTATTAGCTGTATTCTCTATGATATACTTTACATATCCATGACTATTTTTATAACTGGCAGTTTGTACTTCTTAATCCTTTTCACCTTTTCACCCATCACCTCAAGCCTCCTTCCATCTGGCGACCATTAATTTGTTCTTTCAATGAGTTTGTTTCTGTTTTGTTTATTTTGTTTTTTAGATTCCTCATATAAATCAGATCATATGATATTTATTTTTGTCTGACCTATTTCACTTAGCATAATACCATCTAGGTCCATCCATGTTGTTACAAATGGCAAGATTTCATCCTTTTTTATGGCTTAGCAGTATTCCATTATGTATATGCAACACTTCTTCATCCATTCATCTATCAGTAGACACTGATAGATGGTTGCTTCCATAGCTTGGCCATTGTAAATAATGGTGCAGTGAACATAAGGGTACACATATCTTTTTCAAGTTAGTGTTTTGGATTTCTTCAGGTAAATACCTAGAATTGGAATTACTTGGTCATATGTAATTCTATTTTTAATTTTTTGAGGAAACTCCTTATATTACATGTTAAGGGAATAAGAGGAGGAAAATGAAAATATTTTATATAAATATTTATATATTTTATTTATGTGTCTGTGTTTATACTTTTGTGTGTATATATATACACATGTATACATGTGTATATATATATACGTGTGTGTGTGTGTATATACAGAATAGTGATTATATATATATATATATATATATATATACGCACACACATGTATATTTGTATTTGTATTTATATATACAGGCATACCTCAGAGATGCTGTGGTTCTATTCCAGGCACCACAATAAAGCATGTATTACAATAAAGAGTTGTAATCTTTTTGCCAGTGAAGGGTCATGCCTTCAATTTGTAAAAAATGCAGCATCTGTGAAGCACAATAAAGTGAAGTGCAATAAAACGATGTATGTCTGTATATTTGTGAGTATCTGTGACAGCCACACACACAGACATGTTCACAACAAAATAAGGAGGAATACTTATTACAAATATAGTTCTTGTTTCTGTAACTAGTCATGTGGTTATTACTGGTGTTTTTAACTTTCTTCCACCATCTATTCTGTCTACCGTTTGCCTTCTGCTGGTCGTAATGGTTCTTAATCTTGTTGAATAACTCAGACCTTCATTTCTGACTACTCAGTTTCCCCCTGGTAGTCAGGATCAGTCACACCAGCCAACACAGTAACTCTGTTCTTTGACTGTTGATTTGGAGGCGTGAGGAAACCAAAGTGACTGAGTGGTAATTTTAACTTTCAGTTTAATGAAATCATTGCTATGTCTCCTGATTGAAGCATTCTTCCTTCTGGACCTAAGACCTTTAGGTCAGCAGAACACAAACTATTGATTCCCAGACCTGGGAATCTGGCTATGGGAGAAATAGCTCCATATAATAAGCATTGATTCAGAGCATACACAGCCTTATGGAGAACCTGACTGCAGTCTTCTAAGATATTGCCACCTAGCTGGTGCTGTAACTTAGTTGTCAAAAGGCCATTTCACCATTCTCTCAAACCAGCTTCTTCAGGATTGCAGGGAGGGCACATAGTAAGACCAGTAAATTTCATGAGTATGACCCATTGCTATACTTCTTTTGTTGAGAAGTGAATTTCTTGATCAGAAGAAATGCTGTATGCAGTACCATGATGGTGGATGAGGCATTTTGTAAGTCCTCAGGTGGCAGTTTTGTTAGAAAAATTGTGTGCAGGTAAGGCGAATCCATATGCAGAGTAGTTATCTATTTCAGTAACAAAACACTACACCTTCCATGATGGAAGCAATTTAATGTAATCAACCTGCCACCAGTTATCTAGCTGATCATCCTGGAGAATGATGTCGTATCAGGGACTTGGTGTTGGAAGATTGGTCACTCAGCAGTGGCTATGGCCAGGGCAGCCTTGGGTAGTGGAAGTCCATGTTGTTGAGTCCATACATAACCACCATGCCTGCCACTATAGCCACTTTGTTCATTAACCCACTTGTCAATGGCAGGGTGGCTGGGAAAGGAGGCTGACTGGTATCTACAAAACAGGTTACACTATCCACTTGATTATTAAAATCTTCCTCTTCTGAGGTCATCCTTTGGTGAGCCTTCGCATAAGACATAAATTTCTTCAAGTTTTTTGCCCATTAAGAGAGGTCTATCTACATACTTCTCTCCCAGATTTCTTTGTCACTCATTTTCCGATTATGTTCCCTCTATACCTCTGTTGATCAGTCGAACCATTAGCCACAGCCCATGAATTGGTATATAATCACACATATCTGACCATTTTTTCTTTCAGGCAAATCAAATGACCAAATTCCCTGTTTAAAGTCCTCCCCACTAGGAGATTTCCCCTTATCACTTTCCTTTAAGGATGTCCCAGAGAGGGACTGCAATGCTGTAGCTGTTCACTTTTGGGTGGTGCCTGCATATCATGCAGAATTATCAGAAAACCAGACTCAACTCTCTCTCTCTTTTTTTTTTTTTTTTTTTTGGTCTTTTAACTGTTTCTGGGAAACTCCACATAAGGGTCAGATAACACTTAGTTCATAATGTGCAGCTCAAGTCTCACGGTAGCTTAGTAAGCATGGTCAAGTATGCAGTCTCTACAAAGGTTCAGTAGCAGGCAAAGAGCTGTTTCTCAAAATGAGAATAGTCATCTGTAAAGGATGGTAGGACTTTGCTCCAAAGTCATAAGGATCTGAGCTGCAGTTCACTTACAGGAGCCTGCCAAAGGCCCCTAAAAGAGTACCCACATCTGCCACTGGTATTTCAGGCATCAATGGGTCTATTGGATCATATGGCTTAAGTGGCAGAGCAGCTCGTACAGCAGCCTTGACTTGTTGCAGAGCTTTCTGTTCTGGATGCCACTCAAAACTATTAATTTGGGAGGTCACTTTGCAGATGGGCCAGAGTAACACACCCAAATGAGGAATAAGTTGCTTACAAAATTCAAAGAGGCCCACTAGACATGTGCCTCTGTTTTTGTTGGAGAGGCTAAATACAACAACTTACCCTCCACCTTAGAAGAGATATCTCAACATGCCCACTGAGCCCTAGAAGTTTCAACGAAGTAGAAGGCCCTTTTTCTTGGATTTATTTCCCAATGTCAAGCAAATATCTTACCAATAAGTGTAGAGTAGTTGTACTTTTTTGCTCACTAGATCCAGTCACCATGATATCATCAGTGCAATGGACCGGTTTGATACCTTGTGGAAGAGAAAGGCAAACCAAAATCCATGCAAACTAAATTATGAAATGGAGCTTAAGAGCTGATATACCCCTGAGATAGGACAGTGAAGGCACATTGATTCTGGTAGACTTTATTGGCAAGTATGACGGAAAAGTAATTTTCCACAGCAATAGCTGTGTACCAGGTACCAGGGGATGTGTTAATTTGCACAAGCAATACAATCACATCTGATACAGCCACTGCAATTAGAGTCACCACCTGCTTAAGCCTACAATTATCCATTATCTTTCTCTAAGATCCATTTGTCTTCTTTATAAGCCAAATAGGTGAGCGGAATAGGGATGTGGTGAGAATCACCACCTCTGCATTCTTCAAGTCTTTGATGATGGCATTCATCTCTGCAATCTCTTCAGAAATGTAGTATTGCTTTTGATTTTCTGTTTTCCTATGTAAAGGAAAGTTATAGTGGCTTCAGTTTGGCCTTTTTTACCCTAATAGCCCTCACTCCACAGATCAGGCAACTAATGTGGGGAGTCTGACAGCTGCTGAGTATATCTGTTCCAATTACAGCTATACCTCATTATATTGCACTTTGCTTTTATTGCACTTCACGAATGTTTTTTGTTTTTGTTTTTGTTTTTTAAACAAATCGAAAGCAAGGTCCTTCAAAAGCAAAAAGGTTACTACTCACTTTATTGCAATACATGCTTTATTGTGGTGGTCTGGAACTGAACCTGAAATGTCTCCGAGGCATGCCTGTATGCATTTCTAGAAGTGGAGAAATAATCACAGGATGGGTTCAGGGACCCACTTTGTCCCTGTGAGATGGACCTTAGCTAAAACTGCATTGATCACCATTAGCCCCTTCTTACTGATGTGCCACAGTGACATCTGAAGTCCCTTGGAATCAGTGTCAGTTCAGAGCCAGTTTCCTGTACTCCCTGAAAGCATTATTTTCTTCTTCCCAGTGCAGTTATCCTGGTGGAAGGCTGAGAGAAAGATTAATAGTATTATTTTTTGGTGGTGTATCAAAGTCTTTCCTCAAGGGGACCCAGTCTCCCTTCATTCAAGAGATAATGGATCTGTAAACTGGCTGAATTCTGGGGATTGAATGAGGGATTGTGCCTCTTCTTTATGATTTAGTTAGACTTTTGTTCACTTAAACAAGAACTTTTCTACTCATACAGATCAATAAGAATTTAGTAGGCTTCCTCATTTTGCTAGTTCACAGCACACTGTGTAAAAATTTCATATGTGCATTTCTCAAGGATTAGAGCTTCTTTGAAGGTTACCATAGTAAATAAAGATCTCCTTGCCCACACCCGAAGGGTCCAGAAAATGTCCCTTTCACCAAAACTGTGAGAAGTAAATTGGTGATAGGAACCCTATTATTCCTGAAGAGCTCTGCAATTACTCCTCTGTATCCCAACTTTACAGCAGGAACTGCAGCCACTTGGGAAACTTAAATGCAATGGAAGTAATTGAATCTTGGTGCAGAAGGAGCTTGTGGTGGCATTCAACTGCCAAAGGCAAGGTGGGTGTAATAACCATAATGGATAGCAGTAAAAGCAACAATCAAAGTCATCTCACTCAAACAGCACCATAGTGTTTGCTAATTGATCGTAGTGTTTCTAGGAATGAAACAGATAGGAAGCCCAGAATTGAGCCAGTTTATAGACCCATTATCACCTTTCAAAAACCTTCATTTTATTCAGTGAGTGGTGAGGCCTACTGGGCAAGTTTGGCTGGTTTGCTTTATTTTTTTCTTTAGTTATTTCTATTCTCTGATTCTGAACCTGTGTCCCTACTGAGAAGAATCCTATGCTCATGGAATTTTGAAGCTCCGTGAGTTTTGTTTCTGAGAGTTCTGAGGCTCTTTATAGGATCTGTATGTTTTCTCCATCCCCAGATCTGTAGTTAAAGGATTCAGGCTGCTTTGCTTACACCTAGTGTCTCATTAGAGAGACTCTGTCACATTTACAACACAAGGACATTTATCATTTCTCTACCTCTCAAGCTTTTTCTTTAGGCTTCAGAAATTGAAGAAGGGGAATATATTTTATTAACTAGACTCTTAATGTTTTTTATGGAGGAAGGTTCTTGCGGATTACATAATATGACTATATTTCATGCTATTTTTAAATTTCTTCCACTATTAGCTTTATTAACTATATAAGAGGACTATTAATTATACTTAATGTAAAATTAATAATGATTCAGTTTTGTTGATTTGATTTCACTGATTTCTGAGTGCAACACTCGAAGGGTCGGGTCATTCATAGAATGAACAAAGATAATTTGCATTTGTTGCTGCCTAGTATTTTAATATGTTCAGTGGGCATTGTGTAACTCCATGATAACCACCATTTTTTGAATTTCATTTTTTCTTCCTTTAGTTCACAAAATATTAAAATGCAAGATTCCCAGCTGATTTCTTAAGTAACCAATGCTAGTTCCAGCTTACGGATAAGGCTAAAGGACATTGTTCAACTTATCGTAGCTGAGCCACAGAAATACCAATGATGGGATAGTTTCTTTTTCTTGGAATAATTCTGAAATTCTCAGGGATCCATTTTTTACAACTTAAAAAAGTAACATTATTACAAAATGTGAATCTGAGAATGTAGGGAAAGAAGAGAATGGGAGGTAAAGAAATGGAAAATAAAGGAAAGTAGTCTAGAACATTTAGGAGATGTTAGCTTCTGTAACTCTAATAAATGAAATGCATGTTAAAGGAAATACAACTAATATACATTATTAGTTATATATAGGCTTTTCTGCATAGGCTTTTCTGAAAGATGATGCTGTTAAATTCTATATATCAGAGTGAAAATAACATGGACTCTGAAGCCAGAGTGCTAGACTTTAAGTCCCTGCTCCATGAAGTATCAACTGCAATTTTTATGTCTCAGTTTTGTCAACTCTAAAATTAGGATATTATTAATGCTTGACTCAAAGAACTGTTGTGAACATTAGATACATTAGATGGATGGATATATGTAAAGTGTATAGAAAGTATCTGGCATATGATAAATACTGAATTGGCTATTAACACAGGAGGTTTGGTGGAATTCTTGGGCTGACATTCTTTATTGCACATGAGTTATCACTCCTCTGCTACATTTCTCTCCTTTATATTTTAGGGCCACCTTTTATACTCGCTAAAATGTACATTGTAGCTTGCATCGTAATTCTTAAAGGCATACTATGTGATGTGAGTTGAAAGAAGGGAAATCAATTCATCTTCGTGATCTGCTTCTATTTTTGTGCAATTCTAAATATGAAGAAACGTAGACTTTAGATAATATGCTTCCATTGAACTGAAATTCATTCTATGTTTTTTTTTCTTTATACTGGTTCGGCTTTTAGGAGTTTTGTTTTGTTTTTGTTTTTTGGTTTGTATCAAGGAGACCATATTATAAAGGCTGGTCATCTTTGAATTCCCCATATTGTATTATTTTGTTCTTTATGAACCATTTATTGGTAATTAATAATCTTAATAACCTCCTACTTAGTGCAAAATGAATTTTAATGTTAGGAAGAAAAGCTTATTTTATAGTGCTAACCTATGAGATAAACATTAACTTATGATAATGTTTACATATATGATATATATAAGACTTAAGATAACTTTTGATAATTTATTAATTTTTCAACATAGTTCATTTCATATTAATGAAAATAAATGTTTGCAATTATTTTAAGATATTAAGTAGTGCTTTTTTATAGTCATCTTTAAAAATATCATATTATTCGTTAAGAGAAGCAACAAAAATATTTGTACTTTTGTAATCATATCTGGATATCTTGAGGTTTGAGTTATATAACAATAATTCATGCCTTATGCATCTAATGACACTCAGCTTAAGGCCTCCCTCCTAACAATGCATAAAGTATTTGGCCCATAATTTATATTCTGCTGAGTCTTATTGCTTTGTTTCTCAATATTTTTTGGATCACCCTCCAGTCACCAGAAAGATTAGAGACTCCGTGGAAACTTTTTTTGTCTGGTGTTATTTCTATTTGAATCTGCTTTGGCATGTTTAAATATTGTCCACAAGGAAATTTGATAGCTTGGACAGTGAAAAAAAAGAATGGCTTTAGCAAACAGAATATTTTGTCGCAAATATCTCTCTTCCTCTCTCTGAGAGCAGACAGTGGTAGCAGTAGTTAATGAGAAGTGAATTTAGTGAAAAAAGGGGAGATGAAAGTAGCTGTTCTAATCAAATTCTGTCGTAATTTCTCAGGTGTTTGGAATTTATGACACACCATTCAGCAAATCTCCAGTGATACATTTCTGTAACAGGAGTTGTAAATTCATTGGCAGTTTCATTAATCAGACAAAGAGCTGTGCAGTTATTGAAATAACTCTTCAAGTAACTTGCCATGCAATGACATCACTCCTAAGAGAAGTGCTTTAACAATTGATGATTTAGCGCTGATAAATTAGCATTTCTGGCATTGAAAAATCATTGTCGGGCATTCCATGGTTCTGAGGAAGCAATTCCTGGAGTTGTTTCTCCTTATAAGATTTAAAAAGTGCTGATGATCAATACTTTGCTCATTTTACATGTGAGGAGAAATGTGCTGGCATTGCATCTATCCCTGTTTACACTGTGGTTCCTATTTTAACTTTTAAGCTGTTTGAAAAAATGAAAACTGTTAATTGCTTTAATATTTTTGAGTGCCTTTTTGAACACGTGAACTCAAGGCTACTAGGCAGTTGGAGAATATATGTAAAAGAAATAAGAATACATGCCACCTTATCCCAAGTAGTTCATATCCTACCCTTCAGGGGATGATATGGTCCAACTGAGTAAATGTTATTATAGAGTTTGTTAAAAGTGCTAGGAGATAATAGAGGAAGGAGAAACCAAGATTGAGGTTGACACCAGCGGAGTCAGTGAAGTCTTCCGAAAGAAGTGCATTTATATTAAATCTTAAAAGAGAGATGAAGGGGAGTTCAAAAAATAGAGACAATATATTAGGTAATTAAGTGGGAAGACGATTGCAATGGGAGTTGTGGGAGTTAGGACATCTCTGTTCTACCTCAACATTGCTGATACTTTGAATATATCAGTTTGCCTCTGAATCTTGATTTTCTCACTTGAAAAATTAATAATACCTATTTTATGGTGAATTCCCAGATTAAATTTAAAAGTTGAAACAAAATTGTTGCATGGAAGGAAAAGCTAAACTAAAATAATGTTTATAATGAATTTTTATTTTTTTATTAATAATTGTATCTTGGAAGACTACAAAGACAGAATTTTGATATGCTTCTAATATACAGAGCAAAATTATATGTCAATGATATTTATCTGAGGTAAAATACTTTTCTGCAGTTATTTGTATCAATATATTCCTTTTGAATACCCAATGTATTCTATCTTAGGCTCATGATTTACATTGCAAAGGACCACAGTTATATTCAATAAACTAAAGACATAATAGTAAAATAAAACAAATTCAAAAATACTTAATAAAACTTAATATTTCATTTCCTCTTTTCAGTTCATCCCTTAAGACCCATATTATTTTTAATCCTTTGGGTCTAATAGTGGGAATACATATTAAAGGAAAACTACATTTTATTAAAATTTATGGATTTGGTGATTCAGGATGTTGCACATTTTGAATATATAAGGTCTATAGTGTATGTCTCTGTATTACAAAAATTAACATAGTCTTTTGATTATCCTTTGGTTCTGATGTATCAAATTGTTTTTCATAAAATACTTATAAAGTTTATATCTGTTTTTATAAATACGAAATAGATGAAACATCAGTGATATGATTATTTCTCCAATTTGTTTCACTTTAGAGCATAACTTGTTAGTATAAGCTGAGACAGTTGGTCTGTATGTGAAAATTCTAAATTTAAGAGCTAATTAGTTAAAAATGAGAGGTTATACCAAAATATGGTGGAATGTTATTACAGAATATATATTCTTTTCAAGAACACTGCTCAAGTTGTCAGTGTTGACATCTACTTGTTATTGAACTATTAATAGTACATTTACAATTTTATATTTATTTTTATGATTCATACGTTTTACAAAATGTGTGTGTGTCTGGACAGTGTTTGTTCATCTCACCATTACATTAAGTGAGTATAGCTATGTCTAGCATATTGTAGTTGCTTAAATAAATTACCGTATTAATTGAAGGAGTATGTTAAAGTTAGATAATGTATGAGGAGCTTTGCAACTTCATCAGATTATTGTGTTGAGTGGAAAGATAGTTACACCCTCTCTTATTTCTGTTTTGTACACTTAAAAACCTGAAATATTTGTTTTGCTAAATCCCTTAATGTTCTATTCGTTCTCATTGGTAATAGAGAAATATAATCTTAGTTAATAAATTGGCTGATGCAATTTTTTTAAGTTCGATAATGAGGTAAATTAAGAACAGGGTGTAAACTATTACTTGGTAAATCACTTCATTAAAACGTTAGTAATGACTTTACTTTCCCTTTTGTCACTGTCAAACTTCTGACCAAGGTGAACTTAAAAAACATGTTTCTTAAACAGAATTATCTTTGGTGTTGACTGAGACCTGGATGTTGAGAGAATTGGAGGTTCTTATTTTCTGTAAAGCCTGCTTAAAAATTACTGTTCTCCATGTTTGAAATCTGTACTTTTTTCTTACATTAACTAATCTAGTTTTTGGACATATTTTGAGTAACAAAGCAACATTGTGGATTTAACATTTTTTTCCTTCCCTAAAAGTACTTAGACACATTCCATCTTTATCAACCTTACCTTTGCTCCTGAAAGGCTGAAAATGGGCAAAATATGAGAAAAAGAATTACAAAATGCTATCATCATCAAAAAAAAATATCTGTATTGAAACCTAATTCACCATAGCAGTCTAAAGAAGTAGGTCATCTACCACTTATTTTAAGCAGTTCCTTAGACAGGCAAATATAAGTTGTCCGAAAATTTTTTTCCAGGAATATATTCCCTTTATCACTTTAAGAATTAGAACCAATCATTTTGCTTATTTCTTACTTGAATTGAAATCCTATGACTTGTGGATTAATGAATATACATTTTATTTCTTTTGTTAAAATTTGATCTTACAGAAAGTGTAAAAAAGCCTAATTACAATGTGTGGGAAAAGGAACAGTTTGCTGTGGATAGTGTTGAACTCACTTTATTTTGTGGAATTACCTCAGCAGCCACACACCATACTAAATATTTTGTCCTCTTTTGTTTAAGCGAACAAAGCAAGACAAATGTATGCAATCTTCGTTGCAAATGCAGACCTAGGCAAGCTCTCTGTTCCATCTGTGCTGACACCAAGGTTCCTACCATTTAATGATTGTCCTAGGCTTTGGGCATTAAAAACATAAAGTTTCTACTGCAAAGCTGACATTTTGGATAACTTCACTGTTTAATCATTCAAGCTTAACTCATCTCAAGGGCTTATGTCCTGAAACAATTATAAACCTGTAATTCTTTCTAAAAGGACAGTAATCCTTTTTAGGATAACATGATTATGAGCATGCCCTTTTTAATAGCCCATGCTAAAAAATAGAATGTTAAAACTGACATTGTTTGGATTTGTTGATGACTAAATGAAAATAAAATTTTCCTGATGTTTTAAATTAATACCATTGTATCTTTCTTTAAATTTTGTATGATTTGTTTCAGCACCGAAAGTATATTTTTTATTTCACAGAACAAAAGAGAAAGGTTTTTTTTTAATTCAGTGTCCCTTTTATGCCATTGAAGGACTAGAAACCATTCTGTTGCAGTGTTTTCGTTTACAGTGCGAGCCCCCTTGACTTGTGTGCAAAAGATAACAAGCGAATGAATGCTTCGAGTGTTCAGAGCACACCTGGTTTTTATGCAAAGAAAATGTGTAATTTGGACTATCAAGTGAATAATTAATGTCAAATTGATTCAAGACACATTCTAAAAAAAGCACATGTGAAATTCCTTGCTTTCTCTAGGAAATGCTGAAACAGGCGTCTTTTAGTCCTCCCCTACTCCCACCACATCCTCACTAGAAAATTCCACTCCAAAATAAAGCACTGTGTTTTTTCTTAGGGAAAAAAAATTATATTTACTCTTTTGTTTTTTAAAGAATTTATCCACTCTCTAAAATATAGATTTTGTGATGTATGCTACTTTGGCTGACATGTTTTCCAGGGAGAGGACTGTTCCCTATGATAGAACCCCAGGGATTTAAAGAAATGCCCATGTCAGAATATCTGCCCAAATTTGGAATATTAACAACAGTCTCTTAAGATATAAGCAAAAGGATTTATTTTGTCATACCCTTGGCTATTTAGAATACCAAATCCTGGAGTAATAATCTGGGTTTAACCCCTAACTTTCAGGGAATGGGTTGGGCTGATTGACCAAGTAAGCTTCTGAGTAATTCTGGTTTGCTTATGTCTGCAGACAAATGCCTTGTTTCTCAGATAAACCTCATTTATCTTAAATGCTCCTGCATCCCAGGCTGTTATTTTTCCCTTCACCTAGGAAGACATGAAAATAGTTAAGGTTTGTTTTAAAGTAGTTAAGGAGGAAGATGTGAACAAATAAGAGCTTATAATGAAATTCTTTGTGTTTAAATTCCAGCATTCAAAAATAAATATTAAAAGCTACCCCAAAGTAAAATGGGAATGGGAGAACTTAAGTGTATTTAAAACTTATAAATAGGCATTGTGAGGATTAATATATTATCTCAACTCCTAGCAAAGTGATGTTAATTGTAGGTGCTTAGTGATGTCAAAATAACCACTTTTGGAATGTCATACATACATACATACATACATACATACATACATACACACACATACATACATATAGAAACATATAACAAACCCTGATATTGATAAGTCCATCACGTAGCGCTTCTCAGTGTCTTTTAAAACCACTGAGGGAATCAAAAATTTGTCCTTAACGTCTTTAATGCTGATTTTCTACATATGTAATAAACCAGAAAATCTGTATTACAACCCACCCCAAAAGCTAATGATTTTTTTTCTTTTCACTTGAGGCTACATTATTCCATCAAATAAGCACAAAGCGAGGTAATCTCTGTTGATAGCACTTAAAGGTGTACTATAACATATATAGTATAGAATGTAATACTTTATTTATATCTATAGTTTTAATTCTGGTTGACTTAGAATTCTGTTTTGCTATATAAGGAAAGACACTTCAAAGATTACATCTTTTCAAATACAGCACTTTTGGTGGGCTCATTACACTTCTTTCCTTCCCATGCTCCTCATCAACATTGAATTAACTACCACCTCCACCATCATCTTTAACCTTTTTCAAGTCTTTCATTTTTAAATACCTAGTTATTGTAGAAAAAGTCTACCCTATTTTCCTAGGAAGGCGTTTTTGACTAAATATTTCACTCTGTTTCTTCCTCATTCTTAAAATCCAATTTCTGTTCAGGCTTTCGGCAAATGAGTACAAATACCAATCTGGGTCCTTTCTCACGGATTCTGAGGAAAGATGGACCTCTGTCCATGTAGTAAGGTGAAGATGGGACCTTCAAGTCCAGGTCAGTTCTCCTCAGTGGAAACTATAGGATTGCTGGTTCCTACAGTTAGGTTACCCTCTTAGATCAGCACACCTTCAAAGATATTTTTACTTTCCATAAACACCCATACCAATCTCAGATCTTAAAAGGTATTACTACAATACTAAGGCTTTGGCCTTGTCTTTTTTTAAAAAAAGTTAGACAGGTATTTGAGCAGCATTTTGAGAATCCAAAAGTTGAGATCTATATTTTAAAAAAACGTTTTGGTTTCATTTATTTTTACTATTATCTTTGTTTTCCATTTCATTGATTACTCTTACATGTACTGCTTACTTTGGGTTTAATTTGCTTTTTACCTCAGTTTCTTTAAAAATTTTTTTATTAAAGTATAGTTGTCATACAATATTATATTAGTTTCAGATATATAATGTAGTGATTTGACATTTATATACCTTACAGTGTAAACTCCACAATAAGTCTGGTAACCATCTGTCATGGTATAAAGTTATGATGATATTGTGGCTTATTATGATATTGTGGATATTGTGTGCAAGTTAAAACCACAATACATGCACTGTGCACTCAATGGCATAGTTAAAATTAAAAAGGCTTACCATGCAAAATGCTTGAGAACATGTGAAACAAGCTAAATTGTCATATACTATTGTTTGGCATGTGAAAAAGTGAGTGGTAAAATTGCTATGAAATATAGTTTGTCAGTTTCTTAAAAAGTTAAACATATGTTTACTGTATGACAGATATTCTAGTAGGTATTTGCCCAAGATAAAAAGAAATATGTATGAATAAAAATATATATACATCATTCACTTGTACATGAATATTCATTGCAGTTTTACACGTAATATCCATAAGTTGGAAACAATTCAAGTATTCATCATCATCCAGTGAATGGATAAATAAACTATAGTATATCTATAGTACCTATACAATGGAATATTACTTGGAAATTAGAAGTAATTGATAATTGATATAATGTGACATGGATGAATCTCAAAATATTTACTGAGTTAAAAAATCTAGTCAAAAAAGTACATATCATTTATATAAAACTCTAAAAAATGCAAACTAAAATATAGAGGTTAAAGAAAGTTGATCAGTAGTTGCCTGAGAATGAAGGGATAGACTGGGAGTTGGGAAAGTAATACAGAAGGGCTTGAAGAAACTCTTGTGAGTATTGAATAAGTTCATTATTTTTATTTTCATAATTTTTGTACATGTATGCATATGTCAAAAACTTATTAAACTGTACATTTAAAATTTATGTGATTTTAATTTTGTGCCAATTGTAACTCAATGAAACTCTTGAAAAAGAAAAAAAATTAGGCTTATTACAAAGAAATGAATTTGTCAGCATAAGTTTGTCTTGATTACACACTGGTGTTTCTCCATCTTTAAAATGAGGGAAAAAATAGTGGTTCTATGTAGGTTGTGAAAATCAGATGCATAATATATAAAAATTCTTTGAAAATGTAAAGTGCTGTTCAACCGTAAGTTATTATTATAAAGGATCTGGTTAGATTTGAGTAATACAATTCATGATGGGCTGTACTTAACATTTTATATGCATGTGTTGGGAGTAGGGTTTGGGATTCCTTTAACTCTTTTTTTATTTTCCAATTCCAGGGCTTTTCACTTCTTGTAAACTTAATGGTGTTTCACACTCCCTCTCTTGCTCTTTTCAGCCCACTGGAAGCAACTCCTGGCTATATTTCACAAAATGTTCTGATTCTTTTTTTGCAGGTGCTTTGCTTTAGTGGAATATAAAGAAAAAAAGTAATTAAAGTTGGGGAAAAACAAATTTTAGTTTCTTTGGTACATGGGATAAGGAGATGAGAGGAGTATGATTGAATTGGCAGACAGGTAATAAATATTTTAAAGTGTGACAGCCTGAATGAGGTGGCATGGAGGTGGCATGGCCATCTGGTAGATGCAGTAGAGCATCAGAGTATCCAAAATCTTGATTTTTTTTTTTGACCAGCTCTGTTATTTTTCTGGCCTCAGCATTTCTTTCAGCTTCCATGTAAGGGGATGAGCAGCTCCAAATTCCTAAATTGATATTGTGTAAGGACTCAAATATCAGTATTTACTTTATTAGAGCTGGGAAGAATGGCTGCAAGGAAAATGAACTAACATTTTACTACAGTCTGCATACAATAAGTATTTTTCTCTCAACTTGGAATGGAGTTCCAGTACTGGTTTGAAAAAAATGTTAGTTTTCTTCTCTCGGGAGCTTTTCTTATTAGATTCCATAAAGTAAAAATAGTTACTTTGAGTCTTACAAACACACACACACACACACTCACACACACACACAAACACACACACACACAGTCATTCATTCACATAAACATACATTATTGCCAGTACTGTCAGTGGATCTAAATATCATCAGAATAATATTAGAAATAAGGTAATTAAAACAACTAGACAGAGATGGGGCAATAGTCATTATCAGATGCACGTCTCTTCAAAAGTTTTTTGCCAGAGTTGAAGTTGATAGAAATTTTATTTACATATCTATAGCAGTTTGCTTCTCCTTGGAATTTAAAATAACAACTGATATTTTTTTCTAATCTCCAGGTTTACTGACCAGTGTAAGGTTTATCTTGGATATAGTTCATAGCTGCAAATAAAAATGTCTATAATTCATATTCTAAGGTTAAAGAAATATCGTCCTTGCTGCTAGATAAAGCACTTTCAGGTTTGGGAAGAGGTGGCATTCCTAAAGATTCTGTTTAACAAATTCCTTTCCACTAATAGAATGAGAGCTGAAGGATGGAGGTAGATATTTTAGAGGAGAGATGAGTTCTTTAAGGCAGAAACCATTTCTTTTTCCTCCCCTCATCCTTCAACTTGTAGGTCTAGAAAGGGAATACATTTAATCTGTTCACTTCAGATTTGAGAGCTCTTCATGACAAGACCTCATGAAGCTGAACGTGTCTGTATCTTATTTCCTGTCTGGTTGGCTCTTTCCAGTTTTCCAAAGAGCCAAATTTATTTGTTCTGTGGGCTCAAGTAAGGTTAAAAAAAAAAAAAAAAGCTTAAAGAGAGGTCTGCCTGGCTTTTCACTTGCCTATCCCCACAAGAGACTGTCCAGTGCAGCAAAGACAGATTATGAGTCATCCTGGCATTGGTTAAAGGAAGCAGCCACATTTCTCCTGTGTTATCTCTGATATGAAGTCTATGATAAGGGTCTGTTGAGTCCCCAGTAACCAGAAAATGGGCCCTAAAATAGAGCAGTGGGATAGCTACCCTAAGAGTAGGAGGTAAGACTCACTTATTTCCCCAGCATTGTGATTGATGCTGGTCCATAACCACAAGTGGTAATATAGCTTTCTACAGCCTCCTGTGGTGCTTTATGCATTTAAACAGATCTCCCTTTACCTGTAGCTTCTATGGAAATAACAAAGAGGGTGGAAATAAAGGAATAACTTTCTTTTTTGCTATTAACATTGTAGGTATAGCTTTTGCTGAGGCATGGAAGCTTTGACTATTCAGAGAGGATTAAGATTTAAACCAGGAAATAAGTACAAAAAATATTGAAGATGTCCAGAAAAAAATTCAGGCATAACTGAGAAATCAATTGGGAACTTTAGATTGCCTGTTTTTCTTGCTCACTTCTCATTAGTGTGAAGAAAATGAAAGGGATGAGCAGTGGGTTGGGTGTTTGAAAAGTGAAGTTGTTATTCATGTTTACAAAGTCTATATTTCAATGAACTACACTAAGTTAAAATTATTAAATAAACCCAATAAAATGAATTTTACACAAACAGCATAGATTCAACATTTTCTCAGTTAAATGTATTCACTGCCTTTCACTAATCTTCCTTCTATGTTCCTTAGTAAATTGTATCACTGTTCATATAGTTTATCAAGGGAGAAATCTTTTCCTCTTTGACTTCTGTCTTAGTTTGGGCTGCTGTACCAAGGTATAGACTGAATAGCTTTTAAACAATAGAAATTTCTCACAGTTCTCACAGTTGAAAGTTCAAGATCAGGGTGCCAGTGTTGTCAGGTTCTCCTGAGGACCTGCTTTTTGATTTGTGGGTGGCTGTCTTATTGTATTTTCACACAGCAGAGAACAGAGGAGCTTTCTGAGGTCCCTTTTATAAGAAGAGCACTACTCCCTTTCATGAGGGCTCCACCCTTATGATTTAATCACCTCCCAAAGGCCTTACCTCCTAATACCATCACTTTGGGGATTAGGATTTCAACACATTAATTTAGCCTGGGGTGGGGGGAATGGGAGGGGACACTAACATTGTTTATAACAACCACTTTCTTCAGACTATCACTACATCAGACAATTTTCCTCCTAAACATTTCTCAAGTCTATACTTCTTTTCACTAATCACAATTGTCCTTACCTTAACTCAGGTCAGTCATTTCTCACCTAGTTGTCTCAAGGGCCTCAAAATTGTCTTCCTGCAACTAGGGTTTAAAGCTTAATGTGATTACTCACCCACATCCTCCAAAGTTGTTACTACCTCTTTGTTACCTTCAATACAAGTTTTATTATTTATTTATTTATTTAAAAAAATTAGGTTTATTGGGGTGACAATGGTTAATACAATTATATAATTTTCAGGTGTACATTATAATTTGACATCTATATATTCTATTGTATGATTACCACCCAAAGTCCAGTTTCCTTTGGCTACCGTATATTTGATCCCCTTTACCCACTTCACCTGCCCCCTACCCCCTATATTTGACCCCCTTGTCTATCTCTCCCCTCCTCTCCCACCTCCTACTCTCTGGTAACTACTAGTCCATTGTCCATGTCCATGAGTCTCTGTTTGTCCTGTTGATTTGCTGCTTTTAGGTTTATATCCCATATATAAGTGATATCATGTGGTTTTCAACTTTTCAGTCTGGCTTATTTCGCTTAGCATGATTATTTCGAGGTCCATCCAGGTTGTCGCAAATGGCAGAATTTCATCTCTTCTTATGACCGAGTAATATTCCATTGTATATACGTGCCACAGCTTCTTTAGCTAATCATCTATTGTAGGATACTTTGGTTGCTTACATGTCCAGGCCACTGCGAATAGTACTACTATGAACATCGGTGTGCAAATATCTTTTCGGATATGGATTTTCAAAACTTTGGGGTAAATACCCAGTTGTGAGATTGCTGGATCATATGGTAGATCAATTCTTAGTTTTTTTGAGGAGTCTCCATACTGTTTTCCATAGTTGCTGTACCAACTTGCAGTCCCACCAGCAGTGTATGAGGGTTCCTTCTTCTCTGCATGCTCTCCAACATTGTTATTACTTGCCTTGTTGACTATAGCTATTCTAATAGATGTGAGATGGTATCTCATTGTGTTTTTGATTTGCAATGTTGAGCATCTTTTCCTATGTTTGTAGGCCATTTGTATGTCCTCTAGGGAGAAGTGTCTGTTCAGGTCCTCTGCCCATTTTTTGACTGAATCATTTGTTTTTTTTTGTTGTTATTGAGCTGTATGAGCTCTTTGTATATTTTGCATATTCGGTGCTTATTGGAGGCGTTGCTTGCAAATATATTTTACCATTGAGACGGTTGTCTCTTTACCTTGATGATTTCTGTTGCTGAGCAGAAGCTTTTTAGTTTAATGTAGTCCCATTCATTTATTTTTGCTTTTACTTCCCTTGCCTTTGAGGCCAAATTCATAAAATCCTCTTTAAGACCAAGGTCCTTGATTGTATTCCTATGCTGTCTTCTATGTATTTTATTGTTTCAGGTCTTATATTCAGGTTTTTAATCCATTTTGAGTTAACTTTGGTGTGTAGTGATAAACAACAGTCCAGTTTCATTCTTTTGCAGGTGGCCTTCCAATTTTTCCAGCACCATTTATTGAAGAGGCTTTCCTTCTCCACTGTATGTTTTTGGCTTTTTTTGTCAAAAATTATTTGCCTGTATAAATACGGGTTTACTTTCTAGATTCTTGATTCTTTTCCACCTTTCCATGTGTCTGTTTTTCTGGCAATACCATGCCATTTTGATTACTGTCACTTTATAGTATAATTTGAAGTTGGGCAGAGTGATGCCTCCAGCCTCATTCTTTTCTCTCAGGATGGCTTTAGCAATTCAGGTTCTTTTGTGCTTCCATACAAATCTGATGATTTTTTTGTTCTATTTTTTTAAAAAATGCCAATGGGATTTTTATGGGGATTGCATTAAATATGTATAATACTTTAGGTAATATGGTCATTTTAACTATGTTGATTCTTCCAATCTAAGAACACAGAATATCTTTCCATTTCTTTGTATCTTCTTTGATTTCTTTTAATAGGGTCTTGTAGTTTTCATTATATAGGTCTTTCATGTTTCATTAAATTTATTCCTAGGTATTTTATTCTTTTTGTTGCAATTGCAAATGGAATTACTTTTTCCACTTCTTTTTCTGACACTTCATTATTACAGTATAGGAAAGCTATGGATTTTTGAACGTTGATTTTGTATCCAGAGATTTTACTGTATTTGCTTATTGTTTCTAGTAGTGTTCTTGTGGAGTCTTTATAGAGACTCTATATGGATAATCATGTCATCTGCAAATAGTGACAGTATGATTTCTTTGTTTCCTATTTGGATGCCTTTTATATCTTTCTCTTGTCTGATTGCACTCGCTAGGACCTCCAATATTATATTGAATAACAGTGGCGATAGTGGACAGTCTTACCTTGTCCCTGATCTTAGAGGGAAGGATTTTAGTTTTTCACCATTAAGTGTAATGTTGACTGAGGGTTTTTTCATATATGGCCTTTATTATGTTAAGGTACTTTCCTTCTATACTAAGTTTGTTAAATGTTTTGAATATAAATGGTTGCTGTATCTTGTTGAAGGCTGTTTCTGCATCTATTGATATGATCATATGATTTTTATTTTTCGATTTGTTTATATGTGTATCACATTAATCGATTTACATATATATGTTGAACCATCCCTGTGCCCCTGGGATGAAGCCCACTTGATCATGGTGTATAATCTTTTTAATATGTTGCCGTATTTGGTTCACTAGTATCTTATTTAGGATTTTTGAATCTGCATTCATGACAGATATTGGTCTGTAGTTTTCTTTTTTTATGTTATCTTTACTAAAGTTTTGTATCAGAGTAATATTGGCCTCATGAAATGAGTTAGGAAGTATTGCCTTCTCTTTGATTTTTTGGAAGAATTTGAGGAGAATAGGTATTAAATCTTCTTTGGATGTTTGATAGAATTCACTGGTGATGCCATCTGGTCATGGACTTTTACTTTTTGGTAAGTTTTTGATGATTTCTTCAATTTCCATACTGCTGATCAGTCTATTTAGATTTTCCTTGATTCAATCTAGGAAGATAGTATTTTTCTAAGTACTTGTCCATTTCTTCTAGGTTATTAAATTTGGTATTATATACTTTTTCATAGTATCCTTGTATGATGCTTTGTATTTCTGTGAGGTCAGTCATAATTTCCTCTCTTTTATCCCTGATTTTATTTGTGTCCATTCTCTTTTTTCTTTAGTGAGTTTAACTAGATGTTTCTCCATTTTATTAACCTTCTCAAATAATCAACTCTTTGTTGTATTTATTTTTTCTATTTTTTGTTTTGTTTTGTTTTCAATTTAATTTATTTCTACTCTGATTTTGATTCTTTCCTTCTGGTGACTTTAGGCCTCATCTGTCCTTCCTTTTCTAGTTTTTTTTTTAAGATGAAACATTAGGTTCTTTGGCTTATTCTTGTTTTTGGAGATAGGCCTGTAATGATATGAATATTCCTCTTATGAACAACTGCTTTTGCCATGTCCCAAAACCTTTGATATGTTGTACTATCAATATCATTCATTTTTATGCATCTCTTGATCTCTCTTTTTATTTCTTCTCTGACCCAGTTATTCTTCAGTAGCATGTTGTTTAATCTCCATGTATTTGTGGTTCTTTCTGATTTCTTTTTGTGGTTAATATGTAGTTTCAAACCATTATGATCAGAGAATATGGTTGTTATGATTTCAACCCTCTTATATTTGTTGAGGCTATTTCTGTGTGCCAGTATGTCGTCGATTCTTGAGAATGTTCCATGTGCACTAGAGAAGAATGTATAAGCAGCTGTTTTGGGATGGAAGACTCTGTATATGTCAATTATGTCCAGTTGGTCTAATGTGTCATTTAAGGATGTTATTTCCTTATTGTTTTTCTGTTTAGATGATCTGTCCATATCCGACAATGGGGTTCTATATGATTTTTAAGTTCATATGTCACTTCAAAATGAACTCACATATGAACTTCAAAGATAATTAACAAAGTCCTTCATGTGCTATATTTACCACTCTGTCTCCCTTTTAGTCATTTTCATCACAGTCTAGCCTCTAATTCAGTAGCATGACAATCATGTCCCAAAGAATGCTAGGCTTCTACAAAGCACTTTCAGAGATAATTGACTATGTGTACATGTGCTGCCTCTGTGTGTGTGTGTGTGTGTGTGTGTGTGTGTGTGTGTGTCTTTAGGTATTGTTCTGAAGGGTGCAGGAGCAATTGGGCAGAACCTTACTTTAGGACTGCTTTTCAACCTTATGTTGGATCTGAGTAGCTGCATATGTAGAGAAGGGGAAGAGAGTAAGTACTGGGTTTCTATATGAGTGTTCTTTTTTTATTATTTTATTAGTTTCATGTATACGGTGCATTGGTTAGACATTTGTATAGTTTATAAAACAATCCCCCTAATTGTTCTTTCTCTCCTCTGACTCTCCACCTAGCCATTATATTAATGCTAACTGCATCCCCTATGCCATGCTCCTCATACCCATGACCATCATCAACTACTGATTTGTACTTCTTTAACCCTTCAGCCCATTCTCCCAACCCCAAATCCCCGTCCCCTCTGGCTGTCACCAGATTGTCCTCTATATTTGTGAGTCTTTGGTTAGTTTGTTCTTTTTGTTCCTTAGATTCTACATAAAAGTGAAATAATATGGTATCTATCTTTCTCTGTCTGACTTGTTTCACTTGGCATAATAACCTCTAGGTCCATCCACGTCATTGCAAATGGTATAATTTCACTTTAATGACTGAGTAATATTCCATTGTATATATGAACCATAACTTCTTTATCCAATCATCTGTTGATGGACATTTAGACTGCTTCCATATCTTGGATATTGTAAATTGTGCTGGCATGAACATGGGGGCGTATAGATCTTTATGAATTACTATTTTGGTTTTCTTTGGATAAATACCCAGAAATGTAATTGCTGGGTCAAAAGGTATAAAAATTTTTAATTTTTTGAGAAACCTCCAAAGTGTTTCCCGTAGTGACTGTACCAATTTGCAATCCCACTAACAGTGTTTGAGGGTTATCTTTTCATCACATCTTTTCCAACACCTGTTCTTTGATTAATTGCTGACAGTCATTCTGTTAGGTGTGAGAGATCTCCTTGTGGTTTTAACTTGCATTTCTCTGCTGATTAGTGACCTTGAGCATCTTTTTATATGTCTTTTGGCTATCTGTATTTCCTCTGTGAAGAAATATCTGTTCAAGTCTTCTGCCTATTTTTAATTGGATTGTTTGTTTTGTTGTTGTTTAGTTGTATGAGTTCTTTATATATTTTGGATATTAACTTCTCATCAGATGTATCATAAGCGAAAATCTTCTGCCATTCAGTCGGTTGTCTTTTTGTTTTGTTAATGGTTTCCTTTGCCGTACAAAAACTTTTTAGTTTGATGTTGCCCCATTTGTTTATTTTTCTTTTGTTTCCCTTGCCTGAGGAGATATATGCAAAAAGAAATTACTGTTAGCAATATCAGAGAGTTTACTGCCATGTTTTCTTCTAGAAGTTTTATGGATTTGAGTCTTACATTTAAGGCTTTAATCCATTTTGAATCTATTCTTGTTTGGGTGTAAGAAGGTGTTCCAGGTTTCTTTGCATGTATCTGTCCAATTTTCCCAGCACCATTTATCGAAGAGACCGTTTTACCCCATTATGTATTCTTGCCTCCTTTGTCATATATAAAATGAGTGTATAGGCATGGATATATTTTTGGGCTCTCTATTCTGCTACATTGATCAATTCATCTGCTATATATATATATACTGTAACCTTGTAGTATAGTTTGATATCAGGTAGTGTGGTATCTCCAACTTTGTTCTTTCTCAAGATTGCTATGACCATGGTCTTTTATGTTTCCATATAAATTTTAGGATTATTTGTTCTAGCTCTCTGAAAACTGCCATTAGTATTTTGATAGGGATTGCATTGAATCTATAGATTGCCTTGGGTAGTATAGTCATTTTAATGACGTTGATTCTTCATACTCATGAACATGGTATATGCTTCCATTTATTTGTATCTTCTTCAATTTCTTTTCAGTGACATAATTTTCTGAGAACAGGTCTTTTAGCTCCTTGGATAATTTGCTTCCCAGATATTTTATTGTTTTCGATGCAATTGTAAATGGGATCGTTTTCTTAATTTCTCTTTTTGAAAGTTCATCATTGTTGTATTAAAATGCCACTGACTTCTGAATATTTATTTTGTAAACTGTTACTTTACTGAATTCATTGATCAGTCCTAACAGCTTTTTGGTGGAATCTTTAGAGTTCTCTATATATGGTATCAGGTCATTGGCAAATAATGAATTTTACTTCTTCTTTTCCAGTTTGGGTACATTTTATTTCTCTTTATTGTCTTACTGCTGTGGCTAAGACTTTGAATACAATGTTGAACAGGAGTAATGAAAGTGAGCATCCTTGTCTTGTTCCTAATCTTAAGGAAAACACTTTTAGCCTTTTCTCATTAAGTATGATGTTAGCTATAGGTTTGTCATACATAGCCTTTATTACATTTAGGTATGTTCCCTCTATTCCCACTTTGCTGAGAGCTTTTATTATAAATGATGCTGGATTTCGTCTAACACTTTTTCTGCATCTATTGACAGGATCATATGGTTTTTATATTTCGATTTGTTAATATGGTGTATTACATTAATTGATTTGCAGATATTGTACCAACCTTGCATCCTAGGAATAAATCCAACTTGATCATGGTGTATGATATTTTTAATGTATTGCTGAATTCGGTTTGCTAATATTTTGTTGAGTGTTCTTTTAAAGAAAGAGTCCCATAGCTTCAAAACTAAGTAAATAAAACAAATTAAAAACTACCTTTAGGACAACTAGTGTGCCAAAACGGGATCTTGGGCATATACATTTTTTTCTGCAGATCCTTTTACATTCTGATAATCTTATTATGGAAGATTCTTATACTTTTCCTCACTTTCTCATCACCTAGTCACCTAGGTCATTGTCATTGATTTTTTCAGCTATCTGTCCAGAAGCCATATTTTTTCAGAAAAGCTTTCCTGAGTTTCCAAGATTAAGTTAACTTTGTTTTTGTTGCTTTTTAAAAAGCACTCATCATTGTTGATTAATAGTGTTTAATCGTGTCCCTCACTGGATATCAAGCCTCATGAAGCCAGGCACTATGTGGTTTCATCATAGCATTCAAAAATTCTAAAGGGAGGTCCCACCGTGTATCTTAAGATGGATAAACTCCAAATAGAAAAGTTCTGTAAGTCAAAGTGAGTCTCTGAAGAGGAGGGAGTTTCTTTTACTACATCCTTTCCCTAAATGCCAAACTCCAATTTGACAATGCTTCCAAGAAATGAACTAATAAATGAGCCCTCATCTGCTTTTTCTTTTCCAGAAAAAAATTTTTTTCTTTATGAATTACTGCACCTTCCTATGGATTTTTCTCTAATTTCATGTTTGAATCTTTAGAGTCACTGGTTGCTACTTGTAAGTATACTTTTCTAAAGAAAGTTTTTAATGATTATAATATTCAGTTGTGTGATAGAAAATACCTCAAAGCCCTATAAATAAAGAATGCTTATTTGTTCACTTAATTTATTTTATTTATATCTCTTTGACAAAAATATACTTTTTGATATGTTTAATAAAGTATCATGTTTTACCTTCATTTGAAAACCTATTTAAATTTTTTCTTATGGATTTATGACAATATGTAAGCAAGACCAGTGAGCAGACTAGGTTAATGTGATTTCAGTGACAACAGAGTAAAAAGTATCACTGCAGAAGGGTTTTTTTTTTTTAATAAAACTCCATTTACTCTGAGACATGAAATTATAAGCAATTAAAATGCATGCACACTTGAATTGAAATGAGCATTTATAAGACAGACAGAGTAAAGAAATGCCAGATGACCTTTTAGATATTCTTGAAAAGAAAAGAAAGAAAAAAGGTGGAATCATTGTAGAAAGCTCTATTTGTGAAAATTATTTTGAATTGTTTTCAAGTATTGAAAATTTACATATCCATATATCTTATTAGAATGACTCAAATAATTAAAATAATCTATTTGCATTTTTAAAAGAAAGAATTATTCAGAGGTCTTGGTATATTGTTTTCATGCCCTGTAATTGGGCTTTTCAGTTTGCAGAGCCTGATAAATCATGACAACTTCAAGTATGCAACAATCACCAGCCATAACCTCACTCACATTCCAGGTTCACTCCTAGACATACATAATCTTGCACAGTTTGTATTGCCTCTCTGACCCCTATCTCTGTTATCTGACAAACGGAGGTAAAATTCTCTACCTCAGATATTCTTGTAAGTTTTAAAGCAATAATGCAGGCAATATACCAAATAGAGCTTGACACATAACATATGCTCAATGGATATTGACATTTCTCAAATTGATGTAGCAATTCAAAGCAGTAGATTCTTTGGGTGCCGTTTGCATGTTGGGATAGTTTATGAGCTGTGACTGTGAAGGAGCAGCCTCGGGTGAGTGAGAAGAGGAGCAAAAACTGTGCAAATGGTTATTTGTATATATAGGATACTCACGTTTCATAACTTGGAGAGTGACTGAGCACTGCAAATGAGCAAGAGTACCCATAAATAGAGATTTCTAGTTGACAGGCTGCTGATAAAACAGCTTTTACTCTAATATGAGAAGCAAGCTTAAGCAAACATATGATTGAAGCTGCAGTGTGAAAAAGAATGTGAAGAGTATGCTTGTGAAGGGGAGAGTGATATGTTTGATTTCAGTAGCCTTAATTAAGTTATCTATCTACCTATATATATGTGTGTGTGTATACATATATATGCATGTGTGTATATACATATATATGCATGTGTGTGTGTTTACATATATATATATATATATATATTTGTGTGTATGTATTTATATATAGTGTGTGTATATACAGTGACCCTTGAACAACATGGGGGTTAGGGGAGCCAACCCCCCACACAGTTGAAAATCTGCATATAACTTTTGACACCTCCAAAACTTAACTACTAACAGCCTACTGTTGACTGGAAGCTGTACCAATAACATAAACGGTCAATTAATACATATTTTTGTGTATACATATATATGTATTATACTGCATTTTTATAATAAAGTAAGCTAGAGAAAAGAAAATGTTATTAAGAAAATCAGAAATGAGAAAAAATAAATATTTAGTACTTTATGTACTTCTTTAAAAATCCCTATATGAGTGGACATGTGAAGTTGAAACCCATGTTTTTCAAGGATCAATTGTGTGTGTGTGTGTGTGTATATTATATATGTTACATGTGTGTATTTATGTACAGACACACAGATATATATACATACATGTATACACATCTATCTATCATTTATCTATCTATATCTAAAATTTCTAGCATAGTACAAGGCCCATAGTAGAGAATTAAATGAGAAATTCATTAAATAATTATGTGGCATACCAAAGAGTGGAACTTAAAGAATGATTATCCCTACAGAAAACTGTAGGAATAGTTAGGGGAAAGACTTTGGGACCTAAGACTTGAAAATTTAAGCACGTGCGCGTGCGCGCACGCGCACACACACACACACACACCAAAAATGTTTAAAACAAACAAATACTAGGTAGACAAATATCATGAAGGAAGTGATTAGGAGAAATGCTTGGTTGTCATATTATCATCAGTTTTTATTTCTGTCATATGATATAGCTGTTTACATCCTCCTTTTTGAAATTCCTCCTTCATCTTTAAGTTTCCAAGGACCCAGAAAGGAAGTACTTTTCATTCACAAAATTTCAGCTTTCTCTTCTAAATCATGTCATATTTTCTTTGCATTCTTAATATTTCTTCTTGGATTGAGCCTTGAATTCTTGATAAATCTGGACATCTCTCTACTAATAAATTTCATCTCTCATTATTCCTCCTTAAAAAGTACCTGGGTCTTTCTCTCCCCAATTTTTTTCTCTTGGTCGTTTATCTCTCTATCTTTTTCTAATTCTGTATGTGTGCCTACATATTCAAATTCACTTCCATACTCTCCATCCTTCAACCTGGTTTCTAGTTCATTCCCCCTGAAACAAATTTTCCTGACAACTCAGATAGAGGTAAGCTCTTGTTTATGAAGTCACACAGTACTACGTCTTCTTTAGTTAAGTACACATGGACTTTGTGGCATTTCAGAGATAATGTGAGAGTGAGATAGACCTGAATGCAAATACCAGCATAGCTCTACCAGTTATTTCTTCTAGAAAAGTTATCCAAAGCATCTGGTACCTCAAGTTTTTTCATTGATAAATTTATGCAAATAAGTATCATTTTAGGATGTTTTAGGATTTCGTAGTACAGTACATGTAGATATGTGGTTTAAGGTACTTTAGGTAAATTATGTAGGTAAAGCACTTTGAATACATGTATATACACTATTTAATATAATTATATTATCCATAAATATATAAAGCTCCCAATCTAGTTCCTAACATAAGAAACATTTTGTGTGTAGGTACCATTATTCTTTTCATAATTATTATCATTACATGAAGTAATACATGTGAAAGTGCCTAGCATAGTATTCATGTGTTATATTAAAACCTACCCATGTTGGCTGTCACCTCCCTTTTTTATATGCCCCTTTTAAAAAATATGAATTTCTTCTCTGTCTTCCTGCCACCTAACTTCAACCTTTTCATTGCTCATTAGCAATCATGTCAAAAGGTGAGATGACAAAGAATAGGCAAGCTGAGACAGCCAGTGTTGGTAATTATTAACAGCTTCTAAAAATGTTTAGTGAGAAAGAAGAAAAAGAGGTTAGATCAAGAATAGGTAGTTGAGTTTATTTTCTCTATGAAACTCCTTTTCACAGAGAATAAAACTGAGAATTAGCTTAGAATATTTGCAGTTCTATTTTCTGTCTAGCATAATCATATTGAATCCCAATTTCTATCAAGATGTTGGGAAGTTCCTTTTTACATTATATTCATCGCATTTCAGATGTAGATGCAAGCTGAGTGTTTCAATCTCAAAAAACAAGAAACAAAAAATAAAACAACAACAACAAAAAATAACAGCTGATAGCAAATTTATGTGGCAATTGAACCACATATACTAGAAAAAACATCTACAAGTTAATTACATGTTTGGAGTTTGCATTTTGAGAAGAGTCACAGTAAGGTGGCTTTTTGAGGAGAAACAATTATAATTTTCTTTGCTTTGCTCATTCAGTCTCTTAAGGGAGTGCAAAAATTAGATTTTCTTCTGCCTTATAACTTTTAGATGGTAGAGATCCTGCCGACCTGCCTTTATTCTGCTGTGTTAAGTCCCCTAGTACTCCCTTGCCCCTGATCATATTAAGTATTAAGGACTTTTTGAGTCCGTTATTAACATGGTTCTCAGCATTTACAAAGCTTTCAGGAATCTCTTCAATATTGTTTGTAGTCCCTGTTATAAGAGCCACTAAATATAGAGAAATGATGAATATTATAATTTAGGTGGTACAAAAGTGATATACACAGACATAATGACTTACATGATATTATCATACCTTTACTTCATTACTTGGACAATGCATATTAATTTTCAACCGAAAATTAATCAACTGTTATGATTTATTTTATCTTCATTGGTTAAAATCCAGGACAGGTGGGGATGTCTGCTGTGTTTCATCATTTCGAAGCTATAAAAGTAAAGTAAACTAGGACAAATAGAAATGCTGAATATATGTAAATGCAAGGACAGATAGAAGAGGCAAGGAATCCTCATCACCACCAGGTGACACTGAGATTATAGAGGACAGTTTTGCCTTCTGGCTTTGCCTAAAGTACTGGATTTGAATTAGGTTAAAGGGTCACAGTACAACTGAAATAAATAATATGCCCTGGGTTTTCTGAGCATATTTATTTTTTCTCTATGTGCAAGAAGCTGTTATAATATGCTTACCAAATTATTGAAAGCAGATCCCTTTACTACATCATTTCTACCTTCTGGATAGTGTTAATTTTTTTTTTTTTTATAACCACAGAGAAAAGCCTTTTTTATGATAGGAAATTCAGAAAATATGAAAAATCAGGGATGAAATAAAAATTATCTGTAACCAATGAGTCAGAAATAACCACTATTAAAATTTAGCATGTGTAGTTGTATTTTTCTCTTTTTATAAAATCAGGATTATATTTTTATAATGTTTATATTTTTAATTCTATTAAATTTTCTATATATGTATGCATTTGTCTACATATTTTAAAAGAACTATACATTTTTTCAATATAGGTATATATTCATATTTGCTTAATCCTTATAGTATTTCTTTAATCAGTCCTTATGTGTGCATATATATTTGGTTTCTCACTTGGGGCAATTACAAATAATACTCTACTGTTTTCCACATACACAGATAATTTGGGATACATTTTGTTTATTGCATTATTACATAAATCTCCATGTATATAAATGATCTGGGCACCAAAAGTGGAATGAATGAATGAATGAATGAATGAATGACAGGGATTTGGATGATTTAAAGACTTCAATAGATATTTCAAATTTCCATCCAGAAAATTTGTGCAGTCATCCTTCTCACCTTTAATGGTTGTGTGAGTGTCCATATTTACATATTGAAAGCACACTGCAGAAAAATCAGTGAATAAAAAATAGTGAATAACAAATATAAGACAGTAATTGATTTTAAAAGATTTTTAAAATGACAAAACTCCTAAAAATTTGGAAATATAAGCGTACAAGCTTGAAATTGGAGGAAAGGTAAAAATTATTGGAGAGTATTCTTTTTATTTTTCCCTTAAAGGAAAGGAACTTTGTGGATAACACAGAGCTCTTTCTCTGATTAGGGACAGTCCCAGTACTCTTAAGAAGAGAAACCAATCAGTTTCATTCTCCCTTTCTATGAGAAGAGCAGTTAACACTCATTTTATGAGACTATAAAGAGTTCAAGCACAGTACATATGTGTCTGCAAATTACAGCAAGAGCCCAGCAAAGCCTTGAGGGGAATTATACTAAAGATGGAGATTTTTAATGAGCTTGGAAAATGAAAGAGTACATAATTCTATCAAAGGTTTTTCCTACAAATTCTACTTATAAATAGGAATTGGTATAAGAAAGAACTACACACTCAATTTCTCATCACATACTTTTACGTGCAGGTGTTTATAGGTGCCATGCAAACTTGTCATTTATGAATTTTGAAGTCCAAGGTCATTACTGTCTGAATTGGTCATAAATGTATATAATTAAATTTTCTCACAAGAGCAACTTATTCTTTGGAAGGGATGGAAAAGTTGATTTTGATAATAATTCTGATGTAAAGATAGGCAAATTATTTCAAATGTTTCTGTTTTCTTTTAGGTGGTAAGTCATGTGGATTTTGACAATCTGCATATGTAAATCAGTTCACCAAACATTTCTTTATTGAGTGTGTCAAAGTTGATAGCACAACTAAGTCGATAGTTGAATTGCAGGGTGGGTGAGTGTTGTAGGGTAGAATTTTTTGTAGCATAACAAAGAGAAAGGACTTCAAGAGTTATAATTACCCTTGAAAATATGACACTGTTTTACAATAATCATTTACTGAAAGGATAAAACATGTTCAAATTTTTACATTCCACTTTAGAGCCCCCATTAGGTACTACTCATTGAGATTTTTCTTTGTGTGCTCATTTACAAAGGAATAATGGCTGCAACATCAGCAAAATCGATGAACAGAGATGGCAATCCAGACCTCTTACAAAAAGATTAACTTACCTCTGTTAAAGAGACTTCTTTTATGTTTTCTACCCTGGCAATGCTTTTCCCAGTATTTTTTTTAAATGTGGTGAACACAGCCTTGATTAAGACTTTTAAAAATATGTACATATATAAAATAACAAATATTAAGTAAGTCTTATATGCCAGATGTTTTGCTGAGTGCTGCACATGCATTATCTCTGTATTTTTAATCTCATGGATAAAAAAATAATTGCAGCTAACATTTATATCATGCTAACTATGTAACAGTCATTCATCCAAGAATTTTATATATTATGTCTCATTTAATCTTTTCAGAAACCCTATAAGGTAAACACTATTATTATCCTTATTTTCTGTTAAGAAACTTAGGTGTAGATTGGCCTAATAGCACAAACAAGAAAGTGTGTGTCCAGGATTTGTTCCCAAGTAGTCTGACCTGAACTAACTCTTATAGACACAGCTTTGTTAATTAAAAAAAAAAAAAAAAAAATCACTGCTCTGTCTGCAAAAAAAAAACCAAACAAACAAAAAACAAAAAAACCCCAAAACTCTAGATTGAATTTTTTGGGCAAAATGTGTATAATTATAAAGAATCTTGTGGTAGCATATTGAGATTTGATTCTAGCCTTGCTATCATTTTATTTTACTATCTTCCTAAATTTTCTTCCAAAGGGAAATTTCCCTTTGCCACATTTTTTTTCAGTTTTTAAAAATTATTATATCATTTTAATTCTGTATATGTCTTCAAGTTGTTTGTTGATTATTCATTTTGGGAGAAGTTAGCATAAAGAAAGAAATTTAGAAAATTATGATATTGATTTCTTACAATAGCTTTACTACCTTGTTCGGTGGGCATTTTAAAGCTGTGAACCCTGAGGTTGAAAGACAAGAAATTATTTGATCATGATTACACAGCTTTTAATTGCTAAAACCCATTTCCTTTCATTCAACATTCATTCCATAGATATTTACTAGTCAAAAACTTTAATTCTTGTTCACTACTTCATGCATGTTGCTCTTTATTAACTAAAGCAAATTTATAATATTGGTATCACTCGGGTCTTTGTATTAAATGTGCATTAATGAGAGCATAGCAGACAGTTTGATGCCAACTTCTGATGTTAGTTTTGATGTCAGTAACAGGAGCCTCTGTCATAGGTATGCTCTACAAGCCTATGTACAGAGCACTGATCTTAAGGAAACTCTCGTGAAATTCATATCTGGCCCAATGCAGTATAGAGATTTACTGTCCATTATGATAGACATGAGCCACGTGTGACTGTTGAGGACTTGAAATGTGGCTACTCCTAACTGAGAGGTGCTGTATTTATAAATTACATAAAAGATTTTGAAGATATAGAAACAAAGTAAATATATATCTTAATTTTTATGTTGATTAAAAAGCGAAATGATCATATATTGGTTAAATCAAATATGATATTAAAATTAATTTTAATTATAAATTAATTACAATTAAAATTAAATTCACCTGTTTATTTTACCATTTTAAATGTACTTATTAGAATTTTTAATATCACATATGTGGCTCACATATAAGGCAGCACAGATTTAGGACATAAAATAACTCGTTTTACCCTTCACTTCCTAGTTCTCTCTTATGTTTGACTATTAAAATAAATCATGGAATATAGTAACTACAATCTGAAAATTCAACCATTTTGCAATATTATGATAAATTTCTATTAGAATCTTTTAGGAATACATTTTTATTATTGATTAGTTGAAGCTTTTCATATAGCTTGGATGTTAGTTCATTAATTCAAATATTTCTACCAATTATAACACAATTATTTTTAATACATGTGAAGTCTTATAACTTATAGTTCTGTTAAGAAAGATTTTCATATTTTCCTATTGTCATATTTGTCATTCTTTTTCTCTATGGCTTTTTGGGTACACGTGGTTTAGGAAACACTGTCCATATATTGAAATTACAATTTTCTTCTTCTGTATTTCTGATATTTTTTGACACTTGTAAGCAACTAGAATTTAATTTTGTGTATATTGCAAAGTAAGCCTTTAACTTACTTTTAAAGTTTTTATTCCTATATAGTTAGCAAATTATTCTAGTGTGAAAAACCTATCTTTCCTATTTTTATTTTAAACATGATCATTATTATATACTAAGTTTCCATACATTTATTGATCTATTTCTGGGTTATTAATTATTTTGAATTATGCAATGGACTAAATATTTGTGTCCTCACCCTACCCCAAATTTGCATGTTGAAACTCTAATGTGATGGTATTTGGAGGTGGGGCCCGTGGGAGGTAATTAGGCCATGCGAGTGGAGCCCTCATAAATGTGACTTTTGTTCTTGTGAAGAGGTCAGAGAGCTAGCTAGCCTTCTTTCTGCCATGTAAAGATATAAATAGAGGTCAGCAGTCTCTAACTTTGAAGGGGGTCCTCGCCACTACCTGACTATGCCGGCACTCTGATCTCAGACTCCAGAACTGTAAGAAACAAATGTTTGTTGTTTAAACCACCCAGTCTATGGTAATTTGTTGTGCCAACTCAAGCAGACTAAGACATTTGCATTGCTTATTCCTAGGTCCTATGTTACTTTTAATTTTTCTTGACTTACATATTTTTTCTCTGGTGTGATATATCTTCCTTTATTATTCTTTCTTTAAAATGTATGCTTTCCACACCTCTCTCCCCCTACTACAATTTCTTTCTTTCAGAAGAACTTTGAATTCTGGAGGTTGAGATATACAAACTACGTTATCCATTTTTATCTTAATTACCTTTGATTAATTGAGAGAACTATCATTTAAAAAATACTGAGTGTTCCCCATGTAGAATTAAGTATATTTCTCCATTTTTTTAACTGGATTTCTTTTTATTAAATGTTCCTATTCATTTTAATTCCTATAAAGCTTAAATTGCTATTGTAATTTTCCATCATTTTAAGTTGAGTATTACTTTATTTAGGAGCTATTGATTTTTGTATGTTTATCTTGTGTTTATTCTTCCTTATATAACTTTTATTCTTTTTCTTCCTTATCTTATTAGCTATGACATTTATCATAATATTATAAAGTGATAATTGTGGTCATCTTTGAATTGTTTTTGACATTTGAATGTTTTCACCATTCAGGATGATTTGGTTAGATTTCTAGTACCTGTGCCATTAAATTAAGGAAGTTTCATTTTCTCTCTGTATTCTTATGGTACTATGTAGAAATAAAGAAAACTCATCCTTATGTGGAAATTAGAAAATTTTAGTTTATCTCTCTGGTTAGGAAGAAGACCATATTTTTTAATTTTTTTTAAATTTTATTTATTTATTTACTTATTTATTTACTTGTTTTTAGTGAGTACACCTAATCCCTTACATCTCCTATCATCAAACTCAAATTCTTCCTTTAAGATTTATAACAAAGAAGCCTTTTCAATGCTCCCAGAGTGAGACCAACTTCATTCTACTGTGTTCCTGTAGAATCATCTTATATGTGATCCTTATATATATATAATTTTCACAATTTGCAAAATCTATTAGGAGTCTAATAGTTATATATCTAATAACTACACATATGTAGTTAAAGCTGGATATATAACATTTTACATTAAATTACCTTACTTAGTACCACTTACTGCCTTGTAGAATTAAAGAGTGGTATAAATCATGCTATATAAACCAAAGAAAAGTTTTTTGAAAGACGCAGCGTTCTTGAACATTCTGTAGTTTCTTTGTTTCTTGCAGGTTCCTCTAGTGCTGTTATCCTATACATCTATATCTTTTTCCTTAAAGCAAAAAGTATTTGTTTAAACAAACATATTTGTAAGCTCAGTCATTAATATGAACCCAGTGATCTTGAAGTTTACCCCTCCTCCACACGATATAGAAAATTTACATTTTTGTGACTTCCCTTCCCCAAACCTGTGTACTATCATATGTCATGCATCTGTATCTTCAGCAGCCAACACAGTCACATATGAAGCATTGAGTAGATAATTGTTGAGTTCTTGCTACAGGCTTTTAAATTATATTTTCTTAGTGCACTGTCAGGTTTTATCATAGTTTAGTAGTAGAAAATATAATATTACTGCCCAGAATATAAATACTAACACCTCTTTATTTATGCAAGAAATGGCATCAGAATTTTATCTATATATTTAGTGGTGTTTTAGATAACTTCTAAAGTAAAACTACAGAAAAGAGAGTTGACATATTAAATAAGTGTTTTCATAAGGACAAGTACAAAACACATCAAAATATAAGAAACATGGTACAATTTCTTAAAATAAAATCCAGGACATTGTTGACTCATTAAGCATGAAAATGGTTTATTTATGCATGCTTCTTTACTTTCTTTTGTTCATTAGTTGGAGAAAATTTTAATAGACTCCATTTCTAAATAAAAATCTTGTTTATTTTTGAGACATGAAAATTTCACTTCTCTTCCTACATGTTCTTGGTTAATTATATCATTTTAAAAAAGTATTTAAAGAAAGTCTGTGACTCTTCCTCACAGAACTATAAAAAGTTCATAATGTAGAATTTATAGTTATAACAGCTTTTAGAAATTATCCAGTGTATCTTATCTCTAACACATCTCTTCATATCTTTGCATCTCAGCATTAGTTTTTATCACAATATAATGAATACCATATTACCACTTCATTTTGTTTATTTTAGGTAGCATTTAGATACTTGTTTTATTTTTTATTATGGAAAACATCAAGCATACGTAAAACATATGGTTCTCTCATGCAACAATTGCCATTAATGGATCACTTTTATATCATCGTTTTCATATATATTAGACATTTATTTGTCTTAATCCATCATTCAAGGCTCATTATTTTCTTCAGTCTAATTATAAAAATCAATATCTCTTTTCTCTGCTTCTCATGCCAAGACCCCCTAATCTGTTCCTATGTTGTCAAATCGATCCATCAGACCCTGGATTAAATATTCCATACCTGTAAATCATCCTAAATATAAAAGCTCCTCCCTGACTTATCCCTGCTTTTGTCTCTTGCTTCATCTCTTGCCACTATAACACATTGTATAGATCAGTTGTCGTGAGCTAAATTGTATTTTCAACAAATCTATCTTGCTCCCTGACTCCTGAAACTTTTCATGTGCTATTTTCTCTGTCTGTGATACCTTTAACATTTACATTATCTTCACCTGAATAATTCCTACTTGACCTTTGAAAATTTTCTCAGGTATTTTATTCTGTGGGATGTTTCCAAAATTATACCCCAAACCGAAGTCTACATTAACTGCCTCTTTTGTGCTTTTACAAGATTCTACATGAAATTTTATCAAAGTCCACATTACTATGCATTGTAATTTACTATTAGCTTGCATTCCTCCCCATTAGACTGATATCAAGGATCTTTTGGTTGATTAACTTCTATTCCTTAACATTATAATGTTAATAGCCATCACCACACACTAACATACTAAAGTTTATATTATCATGTGTGTATGTGTGTGTTTATCTCTTGAGAATTATAAACTTCTTAAAGAGTTCCTCTGATGTCTGTTTCTCCTGTCTCCTTGGTAATATGTAGCTTAGTTGGAACACATGAACTGTGCCAACTGTGTGGGCCAGGTTTTAAAACTCAATGTTGAGTAGTGGAATGAGCAGGAAGAAGTAGGTTCAAATAATGGATCTGTCAGTTACTAACTATTCCAACTTGCAGATTTCATTTAAACTCTATGAGTTTTAGTTTCTTCATCCATCAATAGGCATAATGTCATTTGCTTCATAGAGCTATTGTCAATTTAACTGAGTTAATGTTTATAAAACATTGAGTGCTGTGCAGGTTACATTTATCTAACTTGGATTATGTGAACTCAAATTGTGGGATATAGATACATTAATATTCCTACTTCATGCATAAAATTTGAAATGTTAGAAATCTTTTTATTGTCAGTGTATTATTGGTTATTATTATGCGATAGTATAACTTTAAATAGAAATTTCTACTTTTATTTATTAGTATCTTATAAAACTTACCATTGATTATGTACAGTAATATTTCTTCAAGATTTTTAAGAATATTATTCTTATAATTTAAGGCCTCATTTATATTGTAATTTCATTCAGATGTTCATAATCAATGTGATATTGTTAATGCACTATCTAAAATCTAACTTTGGAATTAACAGAAACTTAATCAGAAATTAAATTTAAAAAATAGTAAGAAAATTGCCAAACTACCGCAAAGTCAGAATGTTAATTTAGGAGATCATACTCTTAAATGTTAGAGATAATGATATATTTTAAGGCATAAGGCATATAGTGTTAAGTTTGCAAAAATCAATTATGGAGATATTTGAAAAAAATGTGATATGACTGCAAAATTGATACTACCATAACATGCCTCTTAAGCCATCTTATTTTTTGATTAGGGCACAAAGAGTTCTCGATGTCTGAAAAAAATGAAAATAAAAAATTTACACATCAAATTTTTATCAAGTAGTAAAACATGTTTGAAAACAAAAAATACACTTTACTTCTTGAAAACTTATGTACTCCAAGAAGCTATTTCCCCTACTTTTATATTTATTACTATGAGGGAATTAGTCTCGAAATAAGTAAGTTTCAGTTTTATGCAAGCAACAGAACTTTTTCATTTCTAAGTTCCTAGAACTCAGTAGACGTTTAGTATAATATTTCTAATATAATTATTCCAGGAAAAAAATTGGTACTGAAGTGTTAATCTTGCTTTAAGTCAAAGCTTAAGTTCCCTATGAACAACTGTTGAACTTCATAACTTGGTGTAAGTGGTGTCATTTCTCTGAAGCTTTTTGGATGTTTGTATCATATTTAAGAACCTGCTTTTTGCTGCTCCAAGCCAGCCAGCCTTAGCCCTGAAGTCAGAGCCAGTTTCTAGGTGCTAAGACATCGCATTCCCAGCAGTCAGTCCTCTCCTCTGCCACATCCATCAGCTAATAAGACACAAGGAAGACATGTGTGGTCAGCTCCCCAAGGATCTCTTGGTCCAGTTCTTTTCTGGAAGGGATAATTGCTTGGGGCTGTAGGTGGAAAGCACATACAGTTTTTCACCATTGCTTGAAAATTAGGTGCCAATGTATAGTTGTAATCTTGTGAAGTCATTTTGAAGCAATACTCTCAGTTGTCTGCTATGAGATATTAAAAGATATACTATTTTAATGACCCAATTTTTTTCATTTAAATATTCTTTTGTCTTTTAATAAAAGTCATTTTTTAAATAACTAAAGAGACATAGATTATCCTAGTCAAATCTCTTATTCCATATGATGAGATATATAACTTATGTTTTAATGTTCTTTATGGCTTTGTTTTGTATTGCATATTATTTAACGATCTGTATGAAAAGAGCATAGCTAAAATCTGTCAGAAAGTATTATTCAAAGAAAGAACTTGATGTTATTTAGGGTTCATTAATACAACCAAACCACAGAGAGCATACCTAAAAAGTGTTTGATGTCAGGGGGCCGACAGTTTTTGAGTAACAAGTACTATCATTTGTGAAATATGCTGTTGGTCTTTGAAACTCAAAAAACTCTGTAGGTCAGAGTATACCAGGAATATAAGGGAACAGGGTAAGTTATTTTAATGTATAGATATAGTAAAAACTAGTTACAGAACGAGATGGAGCATGGTGTAATTTTCAAATTCTATTAATAGATATGTGCATAAATTTTCAAGATAGTCAAATACCACTACTTGTATTTCTTTTTTAAAAATATATTGCTAAATTTGTTTTAGCACATTAGCACTATAAGCCTCAAAGTTTCTTTCTTAAAAAAAAAAAATGCTACCCATCTGCTTCTTTTATATTTCTAAATAGTAATTGTTTTTGAAAGTATACATACAATTTTTGTATCTCAGGGGAGGTTTACTCAAATATATTATAGTGGAAAACTACAGCAATTACATGGATTCTTGAGTTAAAAAGTAAATTTTGCCTGAAATTTGAATGTATGAGTAATGGCAAATTAACAACTCCAACCAACCTCACTTTCCTAGGTTCACTGAGTTCTAAACAAAGTGGCAAATAGTCACATCTGGGTATTATACATAAAGTGAATTTCATTTCAAGAATTACTGTTTAAGTATACTATAACCCCATTGCACCAGGATGAGCCCACAATAGGCGAATTCATTTGACTGTTAAAGGCTGCAATTGTTTTTATTTCAGACACCAGATGGCGCCAGTATATTTTTTAATCAGCTTTGATCTTTCTTGTTTTAAAATTTCCCCTCATCTCTCCTTTCCAGAAAGATTTTGCTGAAAAGATTAAAGTCCATGTATGTTTTCTCTCATGCAAAATTTAATTGAACGCTTTTATGTATTGATTAAAACTCACAGTCCTTTTTTTGTCTTTATTGGGCAATATTGGTTAATAATATTGAATATCAGCAGAAATGACTGATAAATGTATCTGCATTAGTGACCTAAAGGAACTGTCCATATCGTTACTGTCTTAATTATTTAGAAATGTAATTTGTTTAGAAACTGCTCTAATTTTGAAAGCAATTTTATCCTGGATTTCATTCTTCTATCTTGTTAGTTTAAAGAGAAATACACTGGTAGCTAGGAATTACATTTATCCATCATGTATAAGAGAGCCTTGTCTATGTGCAAATGAGTTTTATGTGAAACCCCACGGGTGCCTGAAATTATTCCTCTTACAAACACTCTCTTGTTCTGCCTCATTCTCACATTTTCAGATCAGTGTCACTTTATTCTGCTTAAATCCTCACACAGATAATAGCATAAAATTAAGCTCCTTATTATAGGAGCAGCAGCCATTGCTGCTTTCTTTTTTCTTTTTCTACCTCTCTCTCCCTCCATCATAAAATTGATTAGAAATTCTCTTTATTCGGGAGACAGGTGGCATGTTATAAAGAATCCATTCCATTGCTGTGGCTTCATTTTAACATAACTTTTGCATGTGGGTCTTAAGCCCTTAATAGTAGTCTCTTTTCTTTGTTAAGAATGTATCAACCACCTCTGAGACTATACTAAATTTAAACAGGAGTTCCCCACAACCCATAATAAGAGAGAAACATATGCACCTGCAATATGTATTGTAGAAAACTCATGACAAAATGTAAAATTGAAGAAAACTTTTGCTTACTTTTTGCAATTTTGATTTTTATCTCTGCTTTTTAGTGGAAAGTGGTGGGGAAAATGCAAAAATTATTAAGTGAAATTTACAGAAAAGAGGCAATAATCACGAATCCTTTACAATCAAGTTGAATGTGATAGTGAAGAGATAGCTGTGATTTTTAAAAACCCTATCACATTTTCCCTTGCTAAAATGCAAATTGCTCCTCTCATTATAATGAGCATCTTATCTATCTCAAGATATTTCATTTAGAAGCTCTCATTTTTTCCTGTTAATAGTTGAGAGGGTTATTGACCAAAATGCATTGATTGACTTTGTTATGCTAATGTTAACACATAGAGTGAGATAATGGTGTTAGTACCTTAGGCTCCTGGAGGATTTTGATCCTGTCTTTTCCAGAAGGGTCTACATTACCTTTTGGAAATATTCCCACATAAGACACCAAAAAGTGTTTTCTCTGGAACAGATAGTGTCTCTCTTGGCAGCTCTTTCCTGATACATAGAAACTTTCATCTGAATCAAGTTAAAAAAAAAAATTAAAGCTTGTTGAAAATTTAGCAAGATTAGGGAAGCATATCACAGAAGAGAAGGCTTTGGACTATTTTTTCAACTGCCATAACATTAGGCCTTTACATTAGTCATGTCATGTAATCCTCCTGAGGACTGGGTCTCCAACTCAACATAGATTTTCCAGATAGCAGAGGTTTTTAGAGTGATAAGGGATTATACATGATTACTTAACCTAACCCTTATCGATGAAGAAACTGCTCATGTCTGGTTAAAGCTCTTCTTCCAGGCAAAACCAGCATTCAGGAGAGGCCAGGTGCTATCTGGAACTCCATTACTGTATTATCAAGTGGAAATTCTTGAAAACAAATGGCACATTCTATATACATTGAATACATCAGAAATTGGTATCTGGGTTATTGTTTCAGATGGTGATCACTGTAGTGCTTTTGTATAGTCTGAGAATTAATACTTTATTCTGGCTCCTATTACCACTCTGTAATAGTCAATAATTAATTATGCAGTAGCTTTAAAATATATGTAAGTAATTGCTTTGTCTTATAAGTGAAGTTTTTAAATAGAAATAGATGTATTAAGGTTGAACCAAGATTATACCAGCTGACAAAGTAAACTTTAATCTTTCTAAACCTCTCTGTAAGAATATGGTTTTGTAGTTAAAGATCTTTTCTAGTGCTGACAACTTCTTTATCCAGTATATTGTTACTTACTAGTTATAGTATCTTGATACAAGCATAATTTAATTTCTCTGCATCTCAATTTCTTCATCTATTAAATGGAGATAATACTTTCTGTGAGTGGATATTTATTGTTTGTATACTTTGTATTCTTTTACCCATTCTGATGCTGTCAGATTTCATTTGAGAGTCTGTATTCTGTTCTCAGAGTTGTATTTGGATAAAATGGACACTATTTTTACTTGTGTGGCTAAATCAGGCTATCAGTTAGTCCATGCCAATGATAGAAAGGTTCATGGTTGTATTTGAGCCAATGAGACATGAGGAAACAATGTTTGGGCATCTGGGAAAAACATACATATATGTATTTTTTAACTATACATACATACATACACACATACATACATACATACATACATACATACATACATACATATGTATGTATGTGTGTATAGTTAAAAAAGATGTTCGATAGTCCTCCAGATAACAGGGGTGAAGGTGAATCACCTGGCCATAGAAAGGCCACAGTGGTGTTTGTTTAGCTGAGTAGAATCAGTGTATCAATGGAAACAACATGTGAAAAAATATCAAAGTGAGAGAAACAGAGAAATTATACTTGGAATCATGATGAGCATTAATGTCCAGACCAAAAACTATCTGAAGTTTCTTGTACTTCTGAACTTTTGTTTACATAAACCAATTATTTACTTGTTATTTCTTATTTGTTTGTTTACTTGAAGACATCTAACATTTAAGTTGTTGCTTATCACTTTTAAAGATTAAACATAAATCCATCAAGCCTGATATAAAATAGCCACTTTACATATGAGAGCTATAACTCTGAATCTGGTAGTATCTCTTTGTAACTTTAGTGTCAAGGGGAAGAAATAAGATAGAGGATATATTTCCCTTAATATACTAAGAGTTTATGAAATGGAGTTTGGGGAGCATATACTTTAAACAACAGTTTATTTGAGCCCACATAAAATGAGCTAGGAGGTCTGACCTCATTTTGCCATTGAGTTAGAGAGCAAAGTCTAGAAAATATGTTGAACAAAATATTTTTTAAAAAGTTCATGTAACCAAGAAGTGTGGCAAGTAAATAGTAGTTTTTGCCTTATACATTTAAACATCAAGATAAATTTTAACAAATAAAATAAGTGGGGAGAAATAGCCCTATTATTAATTAAAGTTGACAGCAGCCTGTATTGAATTCCCTAACACTTTCCTATCAAAATAATATTTAATCAACTAGCACTTTTAACACAAAGAAAGTGTTATCAGCTTTCTCAGGTTATCACCTAAACTGAAAATCAAAAATTTAACTCACATGTTACACACTCATCACTCAGATGTCTATCAGTGAATTTCTGACTTTGTTCTTTATATAATTTATATGAAGCAGGTGTAAATGTAGAGTGATGGCTTTCTCTATTAAACAAATTTCTAAGCAGACTTCACCTTTAAAATTGTATGTGCATTATTAGATTTGCATGATTTCATAACATTCAAATAATTGATTCAATTAAGTCAGTGAGGGAGGAGGGGCAGACTATTGGCTCTTCATCAGTTGGTCAAACAAATGGTTGATGAAAGCAAAAAAAAAATAGTTGATGAAAGGAATTTATAATTTTTTGTGTTTTCTCTGAGTATTATTTAGGTTTTTAGCAATTAAAATCAGAAGTTCCATTTGCTGTATTGAATATCTTTTTATATCATAATCGTAGGTCTATCTCACCACAGCTAATGCATTGTATTGTCTATTGTGTAGAAAAATAAATTTCAAAAAATAAATCACCTGATACAAGCACTAGAATCAAAAAGAACTTCAGGAATACCTTGGTGATTCCTGTAATTTGATGAGCTACCCTGCGACTGATGTTTTACAACATAGAGTTCCCCTAAAGGGACCTACTATCGTATATATAAAACTACTCTAGCTTTTAAGAATTTTCAAAGATTGTGGAGCTAGACACTAAAAATAGTAAGATTGGAACTTTACCCTTCTAGATCTCATGTTTTAATCTACCATTTTTTTCTTCCCATTGATGAGTATTTTAAAATCTGTATTAAGTTTTAACATAACTTAGGGGTTCAGTTGTGTCTCCCTAAAATCTATATGTTGAAGCCCTAACCATTAGTACCTTAGAATGTGACCTTACTTGGAAAGTCAAGATAGGAGTAGGTTGGGTTCCTAATTCAGTATGACTGATATCCTTATAGCAAGAGGAAATTTAAACAAAGAGACCAACTACACATAGAAGATATGAAGACACATCTACAGGAAGACAGACATCTACAAGCCAAGGAGAGAGGTCTGGAGTAGATCCTTCCCTCATAGACCTCGGAAAATGTTAACTCTGCTGACACTTTGATTTGGGGGCTGTGAGACAATAAAGTTCTGTTGTTTAAGATGCCAAGTTTGAGGTACTTTGCAATGGCATCCCTAGCAAACTAATATAACCACTGCAAAAGGAAGTCTTCAGGAAGTAAGCCAGAAATCGGCTCCTCACCTATGGAAAGACACGGATGTTGAGCTGATGGTTTCCATCTTGTACTCCCCAGAAAGCAAATAAAAAAGAAACAGTGAAAATAATGAAGTATCTTTCAAAAATATTTGTCTCTTCAATCCCTAGTAATATATTCCTAAGGATTCTTTTTCAGTATGTAGATAATGAGTCAATGCTTATAAAATGCTTTGAGCCCTTTAGAGGAGCAAAGCCAGATGAATATAATCACAGCCTATCACAACTAATGGCTCTGATTAAAACAGTTAATACAGTTCTGGGTGATTTGGATTGCTCTACTATAGAAATTGTCATTTTTTTCCTCCAATTTTACTTTATTTTTTTTTAAACACCACTATTCAAAAAAGTTGAAATGCCTTTTTACAACTAGATTTACTCTGAAGGAAACAGTTAACAATATATAGCCGAGAGTGGGAAGCAAAGTTAGAGAATAACTGTAGTCTGGTGATATAGGGAAGAACAGGAGAAGGACGACTTAAGATGTAACTTTGTGGATGCCTGGACCAGGAAACTTAAGGAGAGGCCTGGGGGCAAGGCTCTCGGGTGAGGTGAAGACTTTCTGACCTGGTAAGAGTAAACAGATGAGTGTCCTGGGAACTCATTGCTCAGCTCAGCAAATAGGGTTAGAGAATTGCTTCAGGGCCTACTTCTAGGGTTTGACAGCTAGTGATTATTTGGACCTTACATTTCTACACGTGTTTTTCTTCTGTTATAGCGAAATATGGAGACAGCACGAATAAGTTTCTAAAATGTGAACATATCCTCCAAGTAGACAGGTGGCAAAGGTTAACACTAGTGGTCTTCAGTGTATTCCTATTTTGAGTTTTCGGTAACCTTTGCTCACCTTTGTTTTAACTGTTTCTACAACTTGCCTCAGATACTGAGCTTTTTCTCTGACACATGCCCCCATTTTCTATGAGTGAACATTTGAGCAATATCTTTCTTTGTTCCTGTACTAGGACTATAACTTTTATACTAAACAAATGGTTTTCTGAACCTCTGTAGAAGATGAAAATAATATTACCCTGATTCATAGACAAGGTTACTGAGACCCAGAAAAATACAGTTATTTGGCAATAGTGACATTTGGGCCAGTTTCTGAATTTCCTGTTAGACACTGCTCAGCCCTCAGTTGTAAGTAATGGTTGGAAAAATTGGGAAGATCGACATAGTTTGTCTTCAGAAAACACTACTTTCCTTCTCCTTGAATTTCTGTTCTATTTTCCTCCTTGAGAATATTATCTTGTTCTCAGTTGGTGACATGCAAATCACTCCTAACGTTTCACTGTTAAATTTGGTGCTTGCTGATTATGACTTGTTGAAAGTGGCACACCACCAGGAAATACTGCCTTGGTGAAGACAACTTGATACTGATAGTATTAAAGACCTTCTATTGGGATGGCAGGCAATGGGTTTGCTACACTGTAAGAGGCACTGCTCAGAAATTTCTCCAGTTATATCCAGGCTTTCAACATCACTTGCTTAAAAAGTCGTCTTCAAATATTATTCAAACCAGATGCCCCATACCATGTTTAAAAGTTTGGTTATTTCCCATCAAGGTCTTGAACCTGTCTAGACAAGCCTGTCTAGATTGGGAATTTAACCATAATTAGAGCTTTGTTATTTGATTAAGTTGGCCTAATCCTCAGTTTTCTTTGCCCTCTATCTGCAGGAGATATAATTTATATGCTTCCAGGTAGGCTTGCTGGCTCTCATATTTAGTCTTTAATTTACAGTCATTATTGCCTCTTTCCAAAGCATCAGTTGTCTCCAGCAACAATCATTCATTTTCATTATCTTTGTTATTACTATGTCCTCCATATTTTTCAAATGACTGATTTATAGATGTACAGTATATTTCCTCTACAAGTATACCTTCTAGTTCACCAGCAGTGAATTTTCATAATTGCACAGCCATCTTGTGCCTACAAGCTCTGATAGAGTAAACCTTGCCAGCTGTAGTGTGACACCCAAAGATCCCCTCCCCAGTATTCATACATGTATAATCCCTTCCCCTTAAGTGTGGAATAAGCCTACTGATTGCTTCTAACAAACAGAATATGGCAAGGTGATGGGATGCCACTTCAATGATTCAGTTACAGAAAACTTTTTTTTTTTTGCTGGCACTCTCTCCTGCCTTCTTGCTTCTTGCTCTGATGCCAGCTGCTTGTCATGATATAGTCTATGAAGAGATTCTCATGGAGGACAGATGAAGAATGCTTCCAATCAACAATTTATGAGAAACTGAGACCTTAATGCAACAGACTACGAAGAACTAAATCCTGCCAACAACTAATAGGAGCGAGCTAGAAAGTAAATCTTTTTCAGTTGAACCTTGAGATGACTTCAGCCTTATAAAAGACTCAGGCTGAGGACCCACCTAAGTTGTACCTAGATACATCACCCACAGAAATAGTGAGATAATAAATGTTATTTAAGCCACTAAGTTTTGGGGCAATCTGTTGTACAGCAACATATAACTAATATATCATCCCTGTGGTGATTGTTGTAGCCAGCTTCCAAGATGGCTCGAAATGATCCCTGACTCCTATTATGTACACCCTTGTGTAGTTGTCTTCTATATTGTACCAGGATTGCTCTCTGAGACCCATGGTATGTGGCAGAAATTTTGAGTGTGTTGTTTCTGAGATTAGGTTCTTAAGAATATGGCTTTGGTCTTGAGTTAGCATGTTCTCTCTCTCTTCCTCCCTCTCTCTATTTTTCTCTCTCTGTCTCTCTCTCATCATTTGTTCTGGGGGAAAGTTGGATGCCATTTCATGGGGCAGCTCTGTGTAGATGCCCATGTAGTGAGAAACTGACTTGTCCACCTAATAGCCAATGAGGAGCTAAAGCTTGATAACAAGCAGGTGAGAAAGTGTAGAAGAGGGTCCTTCAGCCTCAGTGGAGCCTTGATATGAATGGAGTTCTGTCTGACATCTTGACTGCAAACTCATAAGAGATCTAACCCAGAACCACATACCTAAGATGCTTCTGGATTCCTGATGCTCAGAATTTGTGTGAGATAATAACTGTTTGTTGCTATAAATAAACAACTCCAAGTTTTAGAGTAATTTGTTATGTAGCAATTGACAACTAATACAGCAATCCATCACCATAATATACTTTTGTTGTCTCCTCGTTTTTGCTACTCCTAAACAAGGCTTTTCTTGAAGATTATAATGCAGGAAGTTTATTGGAGAATGCTGTTAGGATATCTACTTATAGAACAAAAAGGAAAAGAAACCAGATTGAACAAAGGAAAAATTTGTCCTGTGGTATAATCATAAGAAAGGTTAAGATGAATTAATAGAGTATACTGAAACTGGGATAGTTATTCATTTATCAACAACTTGAGCCAGGGATGAAGCCTTTATGCACCTACCTACATCTGGAAGGTATGCTATATGGATATGGTTATATGGATCTGGGTAAAGGAGCTCTCTTCAGCTGAGCAGACTCCCAGAGAGGACTAACCACTGAGATCTATCAACCACCAAACATCTTGAGAGACAGCATGCTACAGCAAACACTTAACTCAGGCATAATTGATCTCCTCGATGGAGAATGCCATGATAATCACATAAAGCAAAAATTAAATAATATGATTCAGTGCAACTTTTCTGAACTAAAATATTTGAAGCTGTATTTTTAAAGGGTAAAAATAGGAAAATTGATCCAGGATATTCAAATTAAGACAGAGGCTAGTAAATTAAATTCATGAGAACTTTCTTAATTACATTTGTGTAAATAAATTTGAAAACATTAAAAGTTTAGTTATGTAGGAATACATAATTTATAAAAACTGACACTAGATGAAATAGAATATCCAAACTGAATGATTTCAAAGAAAGAAAAGTTCAGAACAATTTCTTTACTTCAACCAAAACAGACTATATGGAGAATTTAATAGAGAATTTTCTGCCATCTAAGGAACAGATAATTCTAATGATTTTAAAACTAGTTAAGAAGAGTATCAAAAAAGATGGAAATTGCTAATTCTATTATGTAAGTATAAAATCAATAAAATACATGTTTTTACAAAAATTAAAACTACAATTTGAATTAAAACAAATATATTAAATAAAACATTATCAGCCTCCAGAAGCAGATTAAAAGAGTAAAATAGTTTTGAACAAATGATTATTATTTCAGAAATGCAAGGGTAACACAAAATTATGAAATGTCTTTTTTCCGTATGTTTTTAAAATTATATTAAGTATTATGGTGACATTGATTAATAAAAATACATAGGTTTCAAGTGTACAGTTCTATAATACATCATCTGTATATTGCATTGTATTTACCATCCAAAGTCAAATCATCTGTCTCCATAGATTTGACCTCCTTTATCCTTTTCTACCTCCACCCTACCCTCCTTTCCCTCTGATAACCACCATTCTGTTATCTCTGTCTATAAGTTTTTGTTGATTCAGTTACCTTGTTTGTTCGTTGCTTTCAGATTTATATCCCACATGAGCGAAAGCATATAGTTCTAGACTTTTTCCATCTGACATTTCATTTAGCATGAGAGTCTCAAGATCCATCCGTGTTGTCACTAATAGCTGTATTTCATATTTTCTCTTGGCTGAGTAGTAGTCCATTCCATATGTGTACCACCATACATGTAACACATCTTCTTTATCCAATCATCTATTGAAAGACGCTTCAGTTGTTTCCATGTCTTGGCCACCGTGAATAATGCTGCTATGAATATCGGGGTGCACATATCTTTACAGATAAATGTTTTCAAATTTTT
>CM053509.1:110985603-111057405 GCA_028627145.1 Eidolon dupreanum
TCTCTCTCTCTCTCTCTCTCTCTCTCTCTCTCTCTCTCTCTCTCTCTCTCTCTCTTTCTTTCTTTCTTTCTTTTTATTCCTTGTTCTTACCCTTCAGGTAGCATTGCTTTATTTCATAGTAAGTCTGTAATCCCAATGTTTTCTGAAATTTATCTCTGAGAAAAGAGACTAACTCCCCAATTCTCAAAGGTGTTCTTTAAAGCCTATCTATCCTGAGTAATTCCTACATTTAACATTAATGCCAAAGCAGAAAAAACCAATAGAATTCATTTAGTTAAGGACACATTTAACAAATAAAACATTTTTATCTTCTACTGAAAAAGAGAAAACTAACACATCTTATATTTAGAATAGGTGAAGTACTCTTATATGATTAAAACAGCACTCATTTTCAATTATATTGCTATAACATCTATAATATTTGGAAAAAGAAAGGTAATAGTGATTCTTATATTGGAGAAAATATATAGAAAGAAGTCAAGGATAGTGTCTAAGGAGGAAAAATGGTGTATTTATATTTACTCAACTTTATTCAGAAATAAAATATAGAGTTCCCACTGAGCTTTTGAAGTAGTTTGGAGCATTAAAAGGAACTGTAATCATTCACATTACACCCTTCAGAGAGGTCATTTCTCTTATGTACCTGCATGATAAATGGTGGTGCATATTCTGGACATCTGTGGCCAGCTTGATTTTTTTTTTCCTTTTGTTCACCTGAGAGGTTTCTAGACAGCATTAACTATTGTGGATAAAAGTGGAATTCTTTACTTCTATAATATAGAGATATTTACTCTTGTGACTCTGACAGCTCAGATCTTACTTTTCCAAGCCATAGCCATAGATTTAGTCCTAAGAAGACCTCTCTTTCCTGGCATTAATAACTGTGGGATGGATGACAGTATTGCTGTGACTTTTTATGCCAATATGCCACTATCATCTCTGTACTTTTGTACATTTTTCTGACTCCTGGAGATCCTGACATCCTTTTCTATCAACTGCACCAACCCACAAGCATTTCTGCCTCAAGGAAGTAAGGTAGGTATTAAGATGAATTTCCTTATATTCTATTGCAGAGAGAATTTTCTTAATTGACTTAAAACATCTGTGATTTCTATATATTTCAGTGTGATTTCTTGCTCTCCTAATAGGTTGTTCTTCCACAGGTAGGAAGACAACCTTAGAATCTAAAATACTTCTTCTAAGTATCTTTTGCTTTGCTTACATACCTCTTTTTTATTATTATTAAAAATGATTGGGATGACACTGATCAACAAAATCCAGTAAGTTTCAAGTGTACAGTTCCACAGTATGTCATATACATATTGCATTGTATGTCCTCTGCCCCTATTCATATTTATTTTTGTCAACACATATTTGACCCCTTTTACCCCATCTACCTCCCCCTTTTGGAGTATCATTTTCACCATTCACTATCTTTGGAAAAGCCACAGAAACTGAGAGCCTCAGATTTTCATTCAGTACAGGGTGATAATAATAAGTTTGTTTCATCTGAAAATAGGATGATGATCAGATGATAATACTTATATAAACATTATAATGAGCTGTAATACTTAATTCTACTTTTTATTAACCCTATCAGATGTGCTCAAACTTTCAGTTTTCTCTACTGAGGGTATTTCCTTTAGATAGGGCTCAAATAAGTTTGGTTAACAATAGTTGGGTGTTACACTGAAATGTATTCCTCTTTTTCTTAAAAAAATGGAGAAGCCTCTATTTACAACTTTATTCCACCTTTTAAAAAATGATAACTAAACCTGGAGATAAATCCCACAGTGGTTAAGAACAGAATAAGTAAATATTTAAAAATCCACTGAAGGCTAAAAAGATTAGAATCATTATGAACCTAATATTCTTGTTCTTACAAGCAGAGGCAGAATAAGACAATAAGAATAACAATGATGACTTTAATAACAATTAAAACAAAATGACATTATCATATAATCATTGAAGACACATCTGAGAAAGATACATGTTACTTTCTTGGGAGATTTCAGTCATTTATAAACAATTTACATGAAGTATTAAAAAAAATCTCACATGTTCTTAGAAAAACTTATCTGTAAAGGGGTAAAATTGTCTAAAAAGAGGGAGAAAAGGTAATTTTATAAGACAAAAAAATGTTTGCATATACCTAAAAATAGCAACACAATAGAGAGGTAGAAAGGAGGAAAGAAAACAGACATGTTACTTTAAAAACTTGATAAAAGTCCTTCTTACTTTCTTCACCATATGAAAGCAGTTGTTACTTCTCCTTCACAATATTTGACACTTACAATTTATCCAGTCACTTATAATTAATTGAAGCAATTTGTCCTTTGGCTTCCCCACCAAAGGGCAAACTTCAAGAGAATATGAACTATGTTTGCTTAGACACTGTCCCATCTCTTTGCCACAGTTTGAAATACACAGTTGGAGGATATCCAGTAAATATTTGCTGACAATCTCTATCTAACTAATAGAGTTGTTTGGTAGATCAAAAAGAGATATGTATAGGAAACCTTTGTAAACAGTAAATTGATATAACTTGAAAGCTGTATTTATATTGTGTATGTGAATAGGGACACAAAAAAATGAACTAATGCTAATGCTTTTGAGAAAATGTTATGAAAAAAATATGTAAAACCCTAGTTTAAACATGAGGGGATTTAGAAGTATATTATGATTTCAGGTTTAACAACACTCTTCTCTTTAAGATAAATTCAAAATGCATATTGCTCAGTGATATCATTTTCATTATCTACATGTTTTTTGCCTCACCCAACAAATTTTGCTATTTTTCTTGTTTTACTTACTTATGACACACTTAGCTGAAGATTAACAAAACGCTGCATCTCTGGGGAGACCGGGATTAATTTTAATGGATTATTCTTTATTGAAACAGGAAATAATGAAACATAAAGTTAGAAAAAAAAAACAATTTAGGGTAAACTTAGAATTAACTTATCTCCCTGATTCAGATACCTATATACACATATGTAATGTGTGTATTCAACAGAAAAGTAAAACAAGTTGATTATCTCGAAGTATGTCTTATGTCTATAATATTGGCGGTTCAAAAATATTAACTATATAGGTATTTTTCATGGTGAAAAATCTTTAACTTGGCTGAATATCATAGGCTGTTTGCTTATTTTATCAAAACTGTAATCAAAACACCTGGGGACTTATTATAAAAGGGAGAATATGATATCATCTATTTTTTATCTCAACTTTTAAAAATAGTAAAATATTTTTATACTGATAATATTTATTGCAATAATTCTTTTTTTCTCAGATCAAACAGGAGAAATGAGACATCAAACAGAATAGAGACTCATTCTTTTAAATGGGAAACTTGGTGAAATTTTATATCTTTGGGTTGCCAACTAAACCAGCTTTGATTATTGCCCTCCAGAGCAAGGAGACCTACTTCAAAGTCTGTTTCTAGGCTTGTGTTCCATGGTGTTCATTCTTGCCAGTAAGTTGTAACAAAAGCCAGCTGGCAGAACAAGCCCAAGAATATGGCCCTCATCCTTAAAGGATAACAAATGGGGGTGGGGGTGGGGGTGAGGGTTGAGGACAGTGTGTTGTGCACAGTAACTAGTATGTAGAAGTAAACTATACCCTGGTTTTGAAGATTAATGTAAAATGAAAAAAAGACCAACATCTTCTCATATAGTTACAACCACAGTCTTTTTTCTATACTGAGTTTTTATTTATAGAGTTATTCTATGAACAAATAACAGTTATTAACTAATTACTCTTCCTAATTTTCATACATGTAACAAGATGGAGGAATCAGGAAAACATAATGTGGGGGAAAAAAACAACAAAAAGATTAAATCAATTTTTATTCAAATAGAGAAAAAATAAATTTAATACTTAACAATTCCTACCTAGGTCATAAAACTATAAGTGAAGCTAACAATTATGATAGACACCATGACAGTGGTTATAGCTAATTGGGAAGGAGAGCCTGTATCAGGAAGGAACTCATGTGGAGCTCTAAGGATGCTGTCGGTCTTTGATTTAATAACTTGCATTATGGTTACATGGACATTTGTTATGTAAGCACTAATTAAACTGTACATTTATGCTTCATGCATTTTTCTGTATGTTTGTGACTTTATATTAAAAAGTTTAATGATTGATTATTATATCAATTTAGAATCATTGCTCAAACTAATGATTTAAAAATTTTAGCACTCTCAAAAATTAAAAGTCAATAAATGAAATCTATTCGACATTAATAACTACCTACATAGAGACATCTTTATGGTTTCACTTATATAGAGCTACAAGATTTGGAGCTAGGAGTATGCTCAGCCAGAGGCTTAAGGGTCGATGACTCCTCTGTTCCCAAGTGCCTACTTGAAACCATTATATAATTTTTTAATTTGTTTTTTGATTTGTCTTTTTTCCAGTTTTACTATAATATAATTGACATAACATTGTATAAGTTATGTAATGATTGGATTTATGTAAATTCTTTGATTTAATTGTTTGCTGAAGAGCTGGCTAGGTAAGACCTGAAACTTTGTGGCACTGGTTGGGTTCAGACTTTTATAGATAAGCAGAATATACTGAGGAATAACAGTAATAGGGAGACAAGAAGAGAGAGAGCGAGAAAGATTCTTTCTAAAATCAATTTGCCCTCATATTTTGGACCTTGTGACCTGAGAATCAATTTGCCAACTCACATTTAGAAATACAGTATTGATTTTCCAGTGACTATGCTTCATTCAACTATTGACCCAGTCTAACATGCTTGCATATATGCACACATATATAACTAAGTTATATATCATGTTTGCTTATAGGAAACCCACGGGAAAGGAGAGTCAGGCAATCTTGATGTTAGTAAAGCCTTTGAGAAGCTAAAACTTAATTGATTTCCAATGTGGAGGATCCTGATTGATTTGTGCAATTTAAAGCTATGACTATTAATGGTTTATAGTTAACAATTCATGTGTAAAAATTTTATAGAGGATAAACAATGCTTTATCTATACATTCCCAAAGCATAACAAGTATTACCCACTGATATAGAAGGTGAGCCAAAGCAAGCAAGTGATTATTTTTCCAAGAGCAAACTAGGGTCTGTCACCACCAGAAATACCACTAAATAAGATTTCAAATGAAGCAAACTTGACAATTCATATTTTTCTAGTTCCCTTCTACTCCACCATTATATACACTATTAAATATCCAAATTTCTTTATTATATTCAGTTACTCATTATTTCCTTCAAAATATTCCCAAACATTTGTCTCCAAACTCCCATTTCTCATACTGTACCTAAGTTTTTTTTCTATTGGACCTACCATTTGCCCTGCACTTATCCCATTTATCTTACTTCTTCTCTCATTTATCAGAAAAATCTAGAAATGCGAAAAGGATTATCAGATATGTTAGACTGACTTTCATCTAAATCTGGTAGGCAGCAATACTTAAACTATTATGTTCTATAGAACATTAATATCTCTTAATATATTAATATTCTCCAAATGAAAAAGTATTCAAAATAAAATGTCATGTACATAGTTATATAGTAAAATATAAATAGATAAATAATATTTTTCAGGAGCACCTTAATAGCACTCAGGTCTCCTGAGTTGGTGGACTATATAGTTTGAAAGATATTGGAAAATTTTGATTTGTTCTCCTTCTTATGATGATGTCGTCATATCCCTGGCCATTGCGTTCATGATAATGGGTGTAACCTGTCTTTGCTGCAACCCTGGATGGTTGTTAAATGCTGGCCACTGGTTTCCATGTTGGGCTCTGGTTATGATTCAATGGCCTTGCAGGTCTTTTGCTCTCCTGTCTATGTGTAATCCATGCCTGCTGTATGACTGAACACACAATAGACCCATAAGTTTCCTTTATGGATCCATTATACAATTTCTAGTCATTTTTGTATCCAGTTTTAGTTTCTGCATTATACATACACACACACACATTTGCAAATGTGACAATCCAAAAGACATTCTAAACACATCTTAGTTGACTCTTTATTCTTTTAAAATTTCCAAAAGTGCTTTAAAAGAATTCTTGAATTTATGTTATTGAAAAGTGCCTTAAGAATCAGTTAAGTAATATTTGAATATATGTTATCTTGGAGGTTCATAACATGTCTTCATTTGTGCTTTTAGACTTTTTTTTCAGTGAAAAGTTCAATTTCTAAATAATTAGACTTTCATACTAGTAAGTATATAAATTTTCCCTCACAAACCATATCCAAGATAGGCTTTCAGACAGGGTTATAAGGAATTTCCTGTGGATACAATATAAAAGTACTGAAAGGTTGAGATTTCTTTTCCAGCCATCTGAAGTATCCATAAGTTTGGGCCAAGATATACTCTCTAGGCGGGCCCCTTGAAAAGCAAGGATGGATAGTGGGTAAAACATTAACAATTCCTATATCTTTAACATTTAATACTAATAACAATATTATCCATGTCTATAGTATTTTTTAATTTTCAGAGTACTGTCAGTATATAAGGCAGAGGTCTCTGGTTTACAGATGAGGAATCTGAGACAAGTACAATTAAGTAACTCAGCTACAATAACTCTAATGTTGTCACCAGCATTTGAATACAGCTATGTTAATCTAATGCTGAATTTTGTAAAAATTCAGCATCCAACTGACCAGAGCTGGGCACATTATATAAGCCTGTAATTTTCTAAATTGAAAGTAAGAAAGTCAGTTTTTTCCAAGTAATGATTACTGTCACTATGAGGAGAGGTTGGTGGACATTATTCCTCACTTTGTAGAAAAAACTTAGGTTTACAATGAAATAATATGACATTAAGGGAAGAGTGTTCAAACCTGTAGAGAAATTTTATAAAAATTTATTTGAGTCAAACAAAGGATATGCCTGGAGGCAAAATCTTAACAGACAGAGATAAATGCTTCTTAGAATGGCGGTTTGCAGCTTCTTTTATGCATTTTGAATTAAAGAAGGAACATGAAGATTACATGAAGGTGGAAGAAAGCAAGGTGGGGATGGAATTTCAGGACAGTAATACTTAACAAGATTATGAGAGCTCTTGAGGGTGGTCATGCTTTAGAAGGAGGGGTCTGAAAATATGCATTTCAAAGGTGTGTTAACCTAGATGCACAGAAGCAGTGGACAGACTTTGCTTAAGACAAAAATAAGCCTTTTATGCCCTAAGCCTGCCCAATTAGGAATTTATGATCAGATCACAATGTGAGGCTATATTCCATGGAACCCCTTTTTCATCCACAGTGCAAAAGTTAGATGGATGTAGAGGGTCCTGACAGCATAGAATATCCTTCTTCCACAGGTTTCTGAGGTTGAGCTGCATGTCCACACTTAGCATGTTAATCTCCCTCATATCAGAGCCGGTACATTTCTCCCTTTCCATGAGATGAGTTTCTGTCCCTTGTGGCAAAATTTCTTGACTATCTCATACAGCTGGCCTGAAAAATTAAAGAAGTTTGATATTTTGATACCATTCTCTTCTATTGTTCAAGTCAAGAATCTGTATTATCTTTACTGAAAATAGAAAATATATTCCTGCCTATTTTTTTTTTTTTTTTAACCTAGATGACTTAGTGATTAGTTCAGCCCTACCCTGGAATTTTTCAAAAGATCCATTTCCTCATTTTCTGGCAATTTTTACATATTGATGCTACTCTTCATAGAACAGTTCAAGTATCTAGTTTTAAACTTACACACTATATGATACTGCAATAATAAGCACTTATTACAATATAAGAGATAACATTTTTCCAAGTGAAGATCTTTGAATTAAGAGCTAGATCATTTTGGAGGCTGATTTCACTCTGTCGACATTAGAAATGTCCAAATCTGTAGATAATTTTTGTGACTTTATCTGAGCCCAAACTGATGACATAAGCCAGGAAACGAAATCTCAAATGCTCAAAAGAATGACAGTTTTCTGTTTCTTCTATGCATTTGATATTAAGGAGAGAACATAAGGAAGATTACCTGAAGGTGAGAGAAAGCAAAGTGGGGACTGGATTACAGGATAGTTAAGATTATGTGCTCTCTTGAGAGTGGTCACACTTTAGAAGGAGGGTTCTGAAAAGATGCATTTCAAAGATGCACAGAACCAATGGACAGGGGTTGCTTAAAGCAAAGATAAGCCTTTTACTATAGATGTTATACACCTGGGGCAATACTACCCACCGTGACCTGCCCCGCTAGGAATTTATGATAAGATCACCCTGTGAGGTGACTTTCCATAGAACCCCTTTTTTGAGTGGTCTTCAACTCACTAATGATTCATCCAAACTCTATCGCATTTATAGTATGGGTTGGGAGTGGAGGCCATTGAAAGTGGAAGGGGAATATAATACAAAGGAAGAAGAATTTATCTCTTTTTATCATAACCTATCTCACAGTGTATATCTAGGAATAGGCATGATCATCTTCCTCACTCCCTCAGAATCATGATACTAATTTTAAAAATCTTTTAAGATTCTGAGATTTAAACTGTCTATCATATTTCAAGTTACCCAGGAATTCAAAGAGCTGTTTTGAAATTGGTCCTTGGCTGTGGTAGAAGCATGGTCCTTCTAGAAAATTATTATCTTGTTAGGGGATTGAGCATGTGTTTTCCAAGTCTGACTCTTTCAGAGAATAGGTGTCTATTTTCTCTGCCTAAGGAAGCTTTGACTTCTCCTCTCTCTCTTAATGGGTAAATCTGTAACTTCTGTTAGATATTGAAAATTCGGCTCAAGTCAGGAATTGTATTTTTTGGGACCACTTGAGGAGCTTTCTTTGACCCTCCATTCTGTGTTAGATGTCTTGCCTGTACTGCTCCTGCATCTAGTAGAGACCTCCATCATGACACTTACTCATAATTTTCATCTCCATATTTCTAGTTATCAGGTATATTGGTGGCTTCCATTAATGTTTGCTGGATAAAGTACATAAGATGGCAGTCTTTTGAGAATTCATAGCACACAAACATCTCTCCAACTTCTTCTGTTCAAGGTAGTTACTTCCTAGATATGTCTAACTTTACTAGAAAAGTCTCTGAAATATTATATACCAAATTATTCTCCCTATCTCAAAATGTGAAGAAAAAATTATGTTGCTAAATCACCTCTTGTATTATGACTTTTTGTGGAAATTGAAAATGTTTTCTTAATTATGAAAATATAGCTTATATTTATGTTTTAAAAATAATGCCATTAAGCCATAACTAGTATTTTGGTTTTATTCTTTTATTTACCTACTCTTTTGTGTGTGTATGAAAGATATATCTATATAATGACTTACTGACTGTTATTCGAAATATGTATTGTTTAGACTGTGCTTGTGTTAGAGAAGATGAATTTATGAAATTTTTATATATCATCCTCTTTTTGGTGTGCATGCAATTAAATATAGCTGCCCACAGGATGGCATCATAGTTCTCTTTATAAATCTAAAGGTTAGTGCATTTCTCTGACATTTATGTGCTAGACTCTTAAAGTGGAAAGTTTCAGATCTAAAGATTTGAGTATTCATAACATCTTATTATGGTTGGTCCTCATATCTCCATTTTGATGCTAATTCTCAGTGTAGTTACATGGGTGAATAATCAGCTCAGCAGCACTAAGAGGAAATATAAAACTTGGCTTGAGCGAGCTTGAATAAATGTGAGATTTTAACGCACATACTAAATGTAAGGAGAGGGAAATATAGTTTTCTGATGGCAAGGGTAGCAGTAGCTGTCTCGATGATTAGATGTTTAACAGAGCATATAAATTCAGCTACAGATAGTTGCCAGGAGCAGTTGCATAATTCACATGGAGCAAGTTTGCATCAAAGGAAGTCAATAGCCTCCATTGCTTGTATCAAGCTATACTTATTCTTAAAGAGGTAATATCTAGTTTCTTCAATACAGTTGTTTCCCCTTATCCACAGGGAATAGTTCCAAGACCCACAGTGCATGCCTGAAACCACAGATAGTACCTAATCCTATGTATATACTATGTTTTTTTCCTATGCATACGTACCTTTTTCCTTAACTTCTTCAACTCTGCAGGATATGTGACATCAGCTTCTCCATCCGCAGATGTGCTTCTCCTGTAATCTTTATATTTTTCAGTCCAAACCTATTCTTGAATATGTGTTACCATCCCTCCCTTGTGTTAAGTAGGTTTAATATCAGTCGTTTTGGGGGATCCCTTGCCGAAGTACTCATATAGGCTCAATGCTTTTTGGCACAACATCTCTCAGAACATGTTTTCTGTTCGTGTCTTCCATCCACAGATTTAATGTTTTTTCATCTTAACTAATTCCTTATCAAGCATCGTGGCTATAACTTTTGCAGTTTGAGGTGTGATAGCAAAACTAATATGAATTTCATTTTCCTTCTTCACAGTTGCATGAATAGAACATCTATTCTTACCATAGTTTTTAGTGACAGCATAGGATATATATATTTTTTTTTTACTAAAGCGCTTATGGATTCTCTTTGGCATATTCAAATTGCCAGCATTACTGCTGTTGCACTCTGGGGCTATTATTAAGTAAAATAAGGGTCGTGCAAGCACTGCAGTATTGTGACAGTTTGATATTTAAATCGCTACTAAGTGACTAATGGGTAAAGAGTGTATACTGTGGATACGCTAGACAAAGGACTGAGTCACATCCTGGATAAGATAGATCAGAATGCCTGGAGATTTCATCACACTACTCAGAAAAGCACACAATTAAAAATGTATGCATTGTTTATTTCTGATATGTTTTATTTAATATTTTCAACCCACAATTGACCATGTGTAACTTAAAACTACAAACATCGATATCCATGGACACTTGTTTTCTTAGAGCAATCAAAGTTAATCCTAACTTCCAAGATACACTCCAGATGTAAGAAATGAGGCAAAAAAGGTTTTTACTGAATTTCAGATAGGAACAAAAGTGTCTAAAAGTCTGGATCACAGACCTCCTGTTGCTTTAGCTACAGCTGATCAGATCTCTGACCAGGCATCCAAGTAGCTACTTTTATTTTTCTGAAAGGCTATATGACACTGAATAAAGCTCCAAGCTGGGAATCTGTGAGAATAGGACTCTCATTCTGGATATTCTGCTAACTGCATATGTGACTTGAACCAAGCATTTTAACTAATTTCAGTTGTTTTTTAATTTTATTTTTTAACTTATTTAATAGGTAGAAGCCTCTAAGACATCTTCAGCTTCTCATGTTTAATGAGTATATTTCTATTTCCTTTAATACTCCCAAAACTCAATATTTTAATTAAAAAACACTTTCTGTTCAATTACAAGTCTGAATAAGTCACTTGTTTAGAATTCAGAATGACTTTTTCTATGAATTTGTAATAATATATATAGAGATTATTTTTCCAAGTTAAACAACAATCACTAATCAGTCATAATTAACAGAACTATAATTTAGAGGGTACTGTAAAAACTATTATTTAATATTATCCATTTGCACTTATAATGGATACACATAAAATAAAAGCAAGGATACAATAGTAGGACATTGAAAAGAGCCTCTGACAGAGGGGATTTCAGCAAGGAATAAAATCTGGAGAAGTATTTCAACTTTGAAGATAAAAATGAGATGAGGTTTGGAGAAATTATATTGGTGAAAGCTCTAGTGCATAAGCCACATTTTCTGAGAAGGAATAGCTCTAGGAGTTCTGGATTTTTCAAGAAAAAATGGCGAACTAGCTAATTTGTGCAAGTTAGACGTCACCATTTGTATACATAGTTGAATTTCTAAACCACATTGCATAAAAGTACTATACCACTATTTGACACATAACACATATTTATAAAATAAATTCTTAACTCATAGGCAAATAATAAAAATCCTCTAAATCAAATTGAATTCAGGGCAATTCAGACTACATTGCACATATGCTATATATGTATAAGATATTTTTCCAGACATGGAATGCAAAGATGGTTTCACACAACCTATCTATACTTTTAAGAAACTCATGTAAAACACACTAAAATATATAGTACAGTGATAGTGAAATTAAAAACAATGAATAATTTAATGTAGATGAGAGTTAATTTATCTAAGATATTGGAGAATCACAGAATCTCATTTTAAGTGTTAAATGGTGGAGGGAGGAAAGTTTAGGAAGAGAAAGGATGTAAAAAAGCAGAGAAGTAGTTGACTATCCAGTGAATTGGGAACCATAAGTAATTTTCAAAGAAGGTAATGGTAAGAAAAGGAATTGGAAAGTTTGTTCTTATTAAAACAAGATCTCGTATATTCAAGTACATAGACTTTTTTGTGGTTAATGGGGGAATTGTTGGAGAACATTAAACACAAAATTACATTATGGAACTTTCTTTTAACAAAGATCTATCTGAAACAGTGTGGGATAGGCAAGAGGAGACAGTCAATATGCTCTGTTAATTATTTAGGGGAAAGTTTATGAGTGCTTGGACTAAAACAGTGGCAATATTTGTAAAAGAAAGAGGAGATTCCAGACATACTTAGCTATAGGATTTAGTGAAATAAATTCAACAAGTCTTATTTTTTGGGGGAAAACACTTTTTGTGTGAACAAAGATAGGTTGTTCATGTAATTTACATGCAAATCACGGTGAATTATGACTTGTGCCAAGGTAAAATTTGCATTCACTTGAACAAACAAGCAATGCAAAGGATACTCTTGACCCCAAAGACACCGGTGAATAAGTACAACTTTTCCCTGTTCTTCATGGAGATCTACCTATAGTGTAATAATCTCAATCCATGGATTTAAAACTTTCAACCATCTCAAATGGCTTTAAGAATCCAACAGTTAGAAGACTCCAGAATCCCATGCTTGATGACTTTTGTGTAAGTGGAAGGAGAGAAAAAGTGAGTACCTAGTGATACAACTCCTTAGCATATAGGGAAATTTTTGCTCGACTAATGTTAAACACTTTTGTATTTGATTTCTCAGTGTCATCAAGCCTGTGACAGGACTAACTTGCCTACCATGTGCAGAAAAATATAATGCCATGCAGAACATATTTTAGTAAGTTTAGCTAGAGGCATTTCTCCATTATTAGTATGAGAAAAGTTTCTCTATTCAGTTTTTTTTATAATCCCCCATACTCCACATTGGAGCACATCTAGTAATAGTATGGTTGTTACATACAGACGGTCCCCTGCTTATGATGGTCCAACTGAAGATTTTTTGACTTTACAATGATACCAAAGTTATACTCAATCAGTAGAAACAGTACTTCAAATTTTGATCTCTTCCTGGACTACTGATAAGCAGTATAATACTTTCTCATGATGCTGGGCAGTGGAGTGAGCTATAGCTCCTAATTAGGCACATGACCGTGAAGATAAACAATAGATACTCTCTAGTATACTGTGTTGCCAGTGTTTCTTTTTATTTATTTATTTATTTATTTATTTATTTATTTATTTATTTATTTAATATTGTGTTCGGAGCACGTTTAAGGTAAACTAAGCTAAGCTATGATGTTTGGTAGGTTAAGTATACTGAATGCATTTTTGACTTATGGTATTTTAAATTTATGATGGGTTTGCCAAGATGTAACCCTATCATAAATTGAATAGCATCTGTACTAAATTTCCATCCCTTCTGTGAAATATTTTGTGGCAGCTTTGCAGATCATGCATGTGCCTCTCATAACATACAAAACTGAATTGGAATATTCAGAGCATTCATAAATTACCAGAAGGAGTTATTGTATAATGAGAAGAGATAGAAAAGTATCACAGGGAAGACTTCAAGGCACAGCAGTGGTGAGTGATGATAACACAGAATTTCAATTACTCCTACATTCATGCTAATAAGAATTGATAAATGACTTAGGAAGGCCAACAATTATGGTGATAATACAGGGCTATTTCTCTACCTAGTTTAATAGAAAATCAACAAGATCAGTTCTCCTAGCAAAGTCAGAGCAAACATGTTAACAACAGAGTAGTAAAAAATGTTGACTATGTGAAGATAAAATCAGATATGAAATTGTCTTAATTGCAAAAAGAAACAGAACTAACTGACATGTACTTATTGAGAATGGCTTGAAAAATGATTACATTGAAAAAATCAGATTTTACAATTATTCTCCACATGTCCTCTAAAATTTGAACAGCAATTAAATAAAATAATATAATACGATATGTGATAATTTTAATTAAATCCAATGTCAAAAAATGACAACCGCAAGTCTTATCAGTCAATGAACAGCATCAAGAACATGAAGTACATTTGTGTGTGTGTGTGTATATTCTTAAAAGCAGGACAGGGAAGGTGAAAGAGATAAATCCTTTGAATTTGTAAAGGAATAAAATATCACACAAAAAAGACCCAGAGTACAAATAAGTTGCAAACATGAGGTTAGCAAAAAGTTGTTCTTACTATTTTTATATCGGACTTTAAAAAAAAAAAAAAACAAATGGCAGAATAGCATAAAATATTTTATTTTCTTATTTAAATAGAATATTTGCTTTCAAATTTTTTACACTGTGGAGCTTTTTGAGACTGTTTGTATTATATATTTTAGATGGAATGCACAATTATTTTGTAGTCCTTATTTCACAGATAGTTACCCAAAACACTTTTTTGAATACCAACTGGGGTTACCTACTGTGAAGGATTTCAAGATAAATTACTGCTCCTACCCTCAAAAAAAAAAAAAAAAAAAGATATAAATGTGATCTATGAAATAAACAAGTATCCAAAGAGATAGAAATCTAGTTCTATTAAAGCATAGAGGAAAGACTCACATCCAACTGGAGGTAGGAGATTCTTTCAACAGTGCATATTGACTGAACAATGAAGGAAGCATAAATTTCTGATAGATTAAAGTTTAGGGGAGAGAGTTTTATTAACAGAAACTATATTAAAAAAGAGACTATTACTAGAAGCATGTTTAAGAAATTAAGTTTGATTAAAGTGGGGCATGTGAATAAGTGAGAAACAAATTTGAAAAGGCCATGACTAAATTAGTTAAGGACTTAGAAAAATTAGAATTTATTTATGAAAGAGAAATAACAGACTTGAAAGTAAAAATCGACTATTGAATAGGTATCAGATACTTTGTGTTTTTTTGAATTGTTTTATTACATCATCCTCATAACAACCGTAAAATGGGGTTATTGAAAACAAAGCTCATGTTAGTTGGCCAATGTAGTGTACTTTGCAAGGAGCAGAATTGTCATCAGAAACTCCCACAACTAACTTCAAATGACAAGCTTTTTGCATTACATTATACCTTGACATTCTTAATTTCCTCTGAGAGGTGGAACTAAAATATTTTAGAGCAGCAGAAGTATGATTGCCTTTTGTGTGCAGTTTTCAAGTGACCCTATGAAAGGAGTCAATAGCCTTTTGAATTCTTTTGTCTTGTGGGTTTTTTTTTTTTTCAATTAATTACATTTTTTATATTCACGTTATATATTTAGATAAAAAGTTTGCTAAATAAAATCTTGCCTCCAATATTCTTATTTGTCACCCACCCAAAAGATGGATATTTCATCTTATGACTAATTTTCATCTCAGTCTTGGGCAAAGTCTTTTTTCAGTGGTGTGAGCTTCTGTAGATCATATCCTTCCTTTCCTGGATGGGAAGGAAGAGTTAAAATAATCAAATCACCTGATCATTAAAGTGATTTTTTTCTGAAAAGAAGGAGGTAACATCTGACTATTTTATTTTAAAAAGTGTATTCCTCTTAGTATTCTTTTGAGTCAGAAATTAATTTGTCTTTCTAGCATTTTTCCAAGCAACAACTGCCATTAAGTTCCTTTTATAACCTGCCTGCTTTAAAGATCATGCTCACTACCCAAAGAACAACAATCATAAATTGAATAGAATATAAGCCATGGTTTTAAAAGATTTATATATCTGCATAAGCTGTATTAAAATATTTATCCTAAAGGAAATATTTAATTCACTTAAAATTTCACTTTCATTCAAAATAATTATTGTTTGCATATACTTAGTAGTAAAACAAAAATGAAAGTACAAGTTCAGAGTTTCTACCGTAATTTTGAATGGACTGTTAATGTAGTTAATATAAATTCAGCAAATGCTTACACTGCTGCATTGTTGCCTTGAAGTAGAATGAACTGTTTAATAGTCATAAACTTCTATATTTTTCCCTAGCTTTATTGATGTATAATTGACATAGAACATTTTGTAAGTTTAAAGTGTAATTGTGAAATGTTTACCACAGTAAAATTAGTAAGTAGTCATTACCTCACATAATTACCATTTTGTTGTTATTATGGTGAGAACATTAAAGCTCTACTCTTATAACAACTTTCAAGGATATAATATAGTTACCATGCTATACATTAGATTCCTGAAACTTGTTCCTCTTATAACTGAGAGTTTGTACCTTTTGACCAACACTTCACTGTTTCTCCCACCTCTCAGCCCCTAGCAACCACCATCTCTCTGTTTCTGAGTTTGATGTTTTTTTAGATTTCACATATAAGTGAGATCATACAGTGTTTGTCTTTCTGTCTGACTTTTCATTTCATAAGGCTCTTAAGGTCCATCTATATTGTTGCAAATGGCAGGATTTCCTTATTTTTTTATGGCTGAATTATATTTGTATGTGTGTACATGTATGTGTGTGTGTGTGTATCAAATTTTCTTTATCCATTTGTTAATGGACACTTAGGTTGTTTTCATGTCTTTGCTATTGCAAATGATGCTGCAATGAACAGGAGAGGGCAGCTATCTCTTCCAGATCTTGATGTCATCTTTTTTGAATATATATCCAGAAGTGGGATTGCTGGATCATATAGCAGTTCTATTTATAATTTTTTGAGGAACCTCCAACTGTTTTTCATAGTGGCTGTACCAATTTATGTTCCCACCAACAATGCAAAAGGTTGTCCTTTCTCTACATCCTTGCCAGAATTTAGCTCTCGTTTTTTGATAATAGCCATTCTAACAAATGTGAACTGCTGTCTCACTGTGATTTTGATTTGCATATCCCTGATGATTAGTGATATTGAGTACCTTTTCTTGTACTTGTTGGCCATTTTTATGTCTTCTTTGGAAAATGTCTATTCAAGTCTTCTGCCTATTTTTAATTGATTGTTTTTGTTGTCATTATTGAGTTGAAGTCCTTATATATTTTGGATATAGATCTCTTATTAGATAGATGGTTTTCAAATATTTTTCCTCATTTCTCAGGTTGTCTTTTTTTTTGATGATTATTCCTGGCTAGGCAGAAGCTCTTAGTTTGATGTCATCCCACTTTTTGATTTTTGCTTTTGTTGCATGTACTTTTGGTTCACATTCAAAAAGTAATTGCCAAGACCAGTGTCAAAGAATATTTTCCTATGTTTTCTTCTAGGTATTTTATGGTTTTGGGTCTTACATTTAAGTCTTTAATCCATTTCCAGTTAATTTTTGTGAATGATATAGGATAGGCGGCTATTTCATACTGTTGCATGTGAATATCTAGATTTCTGAAAGTGATTTATTGAAGAGACTATCTTTCTCCACTGAGTAGTCTTAACTCCCTACTCAAATATTAGTTGATTGTGTTATGTGTGGGTTTATTTCTGGGCTCTCTATTCTGTTCTATTTGTCTATCTGTCTGTTTTTATGTCAGTGCCATGCTGTTTTTGATCACTATAACTTTGTAATATAGTTTAAAATCAGGAAGTGTAATATTTCCAGCTTTGTTCTTTCTAAAGATTTATTTGGCTATTCAGGATTTTCTTTGGTTCCATACAATTTTGGGATTGTTTCTTCTATTTCCATGAAAAACACCATTGCAATTTTGGTAGGGATTGCCTTGAATCTAAAGGTGGATTTGGGTAATATAGACATTTTGACAATATTAAGTTTTCTTGTTCATGAACTTGGAATATCGCCTCATGTATTTGTGTCCTTTAGTTTTTGTCATCAATGTCATAATTTTCAGAGTATAGATCTTTCACTTCCTTAGTTAAATTTATTCATACTTCTTTTGGTATGTTGTAAATGCAGATTTTTCAGATAGTTTGTTATAAGTGTATCAAAATGCAACTGATTTTTATATGTTGACTTTTGTATCCTGCAACTTTATTGGATTTGTTTATTAGTTCGAACAGATTTTTAGTGGACCCTTTTGGGTTTTCTATATGTAAGATCATAGCATCAGTAAACAAATAATTTTCTTTTTTTCTGATTTGGATGCCTTTTATTTCTTTTCCTTCCCTAATTGGTCTGGCTATGATTTCCAGTATTGTGTTCAAAAAAAGTTGTGATGGTGGGCACCCTTGTCTTGTTCCTGACTGTAGAGGGAAAGTTTTCAGTCTTTCACTGTTGAATATAATATTAGCTGTGGATTTTTTAATATATGGCCTTCATTATGTTGAGGTATTAACTCATATTTTTAAAGAGAGAAATTTCATCTAATGATACTAAATATCCCTGCTGAGATCCTGATTCAGTCTTCACTATCTGAAACTACTTGTTAGATATCTTTATGTTCTCTGTGAAGGCCAGGACATGATAAAGCAATGGATAGTATTAAATCCCAGACAAAAATAATTTGCTTAAATTTATTGAAATCACAAACAAGAATCTAAAATTCCTCTGGAGAAAAGAAACATTTCTTATACTTAGTAATAAAAGTTTTGGAACTTTAATGGCATAAGGGTATTTGTCAACAAAAAAAAATGAAATTTTCAGAGAGCACAAAAAGCAGATATTTCAACCAACCTGAGACAAGAGACAATGAATGTTAGCAATAGAAAAAGAAAGTGATGAATAGGCAGAGGAAAAGTTTGAATAGTTAGCCAAACTCAGGATGCTCTATTAAGTGTTTGTCTGAAGGCACAGAAATCCCAGCTTGACCCTCTCAGACATGCCATGGTGCTCCATTTTATGTATGATGGGATATGTTAAAACCTATAATTGTTAAATGTTAAATATGTTAAATATCTTTTTCTGGAGATATCATTTTAATTAATTTTGAATTCTTCTGCCTAGCTCAAAAGAAATATTGCAGATATTCAACATAAAATAGTTATAAAGCAGAAATACAGACACATTCTGGAAAGCACAAATATATTATTTTCATTCATAACACATTTATAAAGCTATGTAGTAAAGTAATAGCAATGTTTTAAATAAAAAATTCAACAATTCACAACTTCTCTTGAAACATGTATACTTTGAATTACATTCTATAAACAAGTTGTAGTTTATGTATTAAATCACTCAAAAATTTGCAAAGTACTTTATGCTATTGTCTCATTAAAGATTAATAGAAAATTATGATAGTGAGCCATGGTAGAATTTATTGATATTCAGAAAGGCTGTTATAGTTCTATTTATAATTTCACTGAAACCCCATATATAATATCCAGGTAACTTACCACAGCATACTGTAGCACTGTAGAAACACTGAAATATTTCATGTACTTGGTAGGATATATATACCTAGCCAGCAGTAAAAATACCAGTAGATGTTAAAAATGTGGCTATTACATTAAATATACATAGTGATTTCTTTCTTTAACCAATAGCTTTGTTTATGGTTTGTTAAATTAAAACATCCTTCAAATTTTTGGAGTTAGATGAGCATCATAATTAAAGCAATGGAATAACAGATCAAGATGGAGATTGGACACCACCCAAGATCAGAGGACTAGGCAAGCAAGCAGAGGTTCCAACAGTGAAGATTAGGGGCACATCCAGAGGTCCACTTGGGTGGAGCAGAGAGTAAGAGCAGTTGAAAAGTGATTGGATTAGAAAGGACAAAAGGAAGTGTAAAGTAAACGTTGGACTCCATTTCTACAGGTGATTCAGATACTGGGAAATCGGGATGGACAGGAGCTAACATTAAAGCTAATATCGCTAATTTACTAGTTTAGGTCACATTAGATACTAAAAGGATTTATCTCAACATATAAAATAGGATTAACCTAGAGTAGATTGCTAAATGTGCCTGGCTCTAAATAGTATAGAAATGCAGGTATTAAAAATAATCAGATAATTTACTCAAAACAGCCCTGCTCCTGGGGCCTCCCCAATAGAGATACTTCCTTCTTAAGTGTATTAACAGTGTGTGGCTCAATGTTTACAAAAGATTTTATGTCAAAGAAGAAGGTGGTTGAAAAGGTCCTTGGAAAATATGTGTATAAAAATGGATTTATTTCACAATTCCTAAAATACCTTTAATGTAATGGACATTAATATATGCCTATTCATTCATTCATTCATTCATTCATCATTCATTATTTTTAAAATTGAATTTATATAGTGTGCCAGATACTCCTCTGCTCTGGAGCTATTACAGTAAACAAAGCAAATCAAGTCATTTTTCTCTTGTGGAATCTGTATTTCAGTAAGAGTAAGGCAATCATAAAAATTATAGATACATAAGTAAATATATAAATAGTCATATAATACATGCTATGAAGAAAAATCAAGCAGACAAAGGCATGATAGTGAAGAGAGTGGTGTTGATGGAATATTTGTGCAATTTCGTACTATTTGGTATAGGATGGTCTAGGAATGCATCTCAGAGAAGACCATATTTGAGCTGAGACTTGAATTAAGAGGAATAAAACATGTATATGTATGGAAAGAAGGAATAGTAAACAGAAAGACTCTGGACCAAGAATGTTTGCCAGTATTTGAGGAAATATTAGAGTTCTGTCTTGCTAAATCAGTGTGGGGAGCAGGTCAGTGATATGACTGACATGAAGTCACACAGGTTGTGAAGTCAGATCATGGAAAACCTTGTAAACTACAAGGAAAACTGAATTATATTTTGTATGAAGTAAGTTTTAGAAAAAAATACTGGCATGACTTGATTTATATTTTATTTGGATAATTTTTGCTGATAGATAAACCATAGTAGAGTAAAAGAGAAGAAGACCAATTCAGAAGCTATTAATGTGTTGAATAAATGCTATTATTATTCAAGCACCAGAGAATTCCTACATTTAGCTGTGGCTTTAGGAAAAAGAAAAAATATATTGACTAGCCTATTATTTTCCCTGATGATGTCACACTAATCATGTTTTAAAATATGAATGATTCAAATCTACACAGTGCTGCTAACAGTTGTAGGTACTTCAGGCTCCATTTTATAGGTGGGAAAATGGAGTCTGAGAGAGGTTTCTAAAACTGGTGATTAAAATTGCTGCAAAGAGAGACAGTAGTTAAATCATATATAAGCTTTGGAGTTATATAGACAGAGGTTTAAGCCTCACACTTGACAAGTAACAGCAAGGTTAAATCACATTATGTCTCTCTTCTTCAGTTTCTTTTACAGTTTTATGTAAAGTGGATTCGAGTAAAATATTTACTACAGTAGGTGATGTTAAAATTAAACTAGATGATTTGTATAAAATGTTTATCACCATACCTGGAATATAGTAAGTGCTCAATCAGATTAGCTATTATACCTATTTTTAACCTTAAAAGTCATCTTCAACATAAATTCAAAGTTTTCAACAGTCTATTGATTGGTTCAAGATAAAGTTGCACCATCAAAACATATGTCTGGTTCATAATCATAATCCATCAGAGTCTAGCCTTATCTCAACAGCTCCCTTTTTAAATGGGCTATATTTTGTCTTCTGAACATAAATCCCTCTTAATATACTGACATCATCCAAAATTTTTGCAGTGGAAAATTTCTTCCTTTGGGATTCCAAAAGCCACTGCTTTAAAAAGTAAGGACTCAGCAAGATATATCACATAGGTGTAAGAAATCATGTTTTATGGTCTCCCTGGAAAACCCCACAGTATTGCTGTAGTCAAATAAATTTTAAAATGTATACTTATGTCCAAAACACCATTCTATATAGGCAGGATATTCACAACAAAGCAAGTTATCTATTTAGGACCTATATAGTCCTACTATATTTTGATTTAGCAAGACTTGCACTAATCCAATTAGATAGTAAAATGGGCTTAACTACTTAGCTCAAATCAAAGAATATAAGGCAGCAAAGAACCTAATTAATATTAATAATTAAAATTAATAATGTAATAAGCAGCTTTATACAATGCCTAATCTAGGACATTTCATTTTAATTTAAACTCAGCTCTCAAATCCACAACATGGTCCGATCATTGTCACTGATTGTGGTGAAATCTGATAACCCTGTAGCAAATCTTTCCCATATAGTTGTTGCCCAATTCAAAGTAATAGATTTAACTCTGTTCAATAAAGAGAGGTCAGAAGGTTCACTCTGCTACGTGTTTATATTGAATTTCTTTAACCTCCTATCTCTTATTTTAGCCTGATTAATATGCTTTAGATGTTATTGACTAGTACAAATGATGTGTGAAATATATACAGCTATAGGCTATATTTCTATTGAGTGAGAGCAGAGCTTGAATACATCAAGAACTCTCATAGATGCCTCTAAACTTCACTTAGAATACATTCATAAAGTACTATTTATTTTAATGTTTGGACTAAATTGATCTCCTACTCAATCCAAGAAATATATTAAAACCATTTTGTTCGTAATATGTAAAGGAAAAAAACCTAGTTAATTTATGGATGTACAGTCTCTACTGTTAACTTCTATTAACACATGTACACAACATAGATATTACCATCCAAACCAAAGTGGAACAAACTTTTATTTTGGTTGGTGAGACTTTAGTCAATCTTTTAACTCCCAGGCGTAAATGACTTATTCCCATCAGCTGTTAGAATTGCCTAAATATATTTCCAGAAAATAAATCAAAACAATATACCATTAAACATATATCTTATAAGCCTCATCATTATTTAAAAACAAAATTTTAAAGCATTTGAATGACTAAACACCAGCAACTGGGTCTGTAGTTAAAATACAAAAGAACTCAATAGGGTTATAAAGCCCCTTGGAATGGTAAGGACAGCTTTGGGAGAATAATCATAATCACTTATAGTTAATCAGGTAAGAATAAAATGAGAACAAACAACAGACTAAGAGTCACAATGGATGGCTTAGATCAGGATCAAAGTGGGAAGAAGTTTAAAAAGGAAAAATGGGTTTAGGAAAAGTTTTCAGGTATGGGGCGGTGGGGGTCTTCTCCTACATGGAATGTATGCACTGGCCCTCTTTTGGAAACTCTGCAATTATGTTCTCATGAGATTCTCTTCATGCATCTTAAAGCCAAGGATATTAAATCTCAGCTTTTCAGTGGCTGGAAGCATACCTAAGAGGCCACATCTTCAGGACATGCCAAGAAAGAGAAAAATGAATTGTAGAACAGTTCTTTGGTAAATTATTTTGCATAAAAAATATTTTCTGTGAGAGTCTGATTAAGCTTCATTAAGAAAACTAAACTTGCTTGAACTGATTAGCTAATACCTCTAAGTGATTGAAATGTGTGGTTTTATATAGCAGGGTAATTCTATTGTAGAGAAAATTCATGTAGTCAATATCCCTCTTGTAATGGTGCTTAAACTTAAGCACTCCCTGTTGTTCCACCTGGTTTATACAACTCCGTGAGAGTGCACTAATCAACCACTTCGAGTAACATTGGGATGGAGGGTTGAGCTACAATATTTTCTTGCTGGTGGGATTATTTCTCTTGATGCTAAAACTAATGGTTTCTGTGTTACCATAGTGGCTCTGTGTTAATACAACAGGAGATATTTTTGGTATCTGTTGAATTAGGCACTTTCTTGCCCATTGCATATTAAATCAGATACACTAAACTATTTTTTTTAATTTAATTAAGTTATGGATGAACATTTTAATTGTAAAAGTCCATCAATTTTGAGATATATATATATATACACATATATATATATACACATATACATATATATGTGTATATATATATATGTATATATATATAAATATATGTATATATATATATAAATACATGCATATATATTGTGAGAGCAAGAGAGAGAGAAACAGAGAATTGAACATATTAGATTGAATAGGATGGTCTGATTAAATGCCTCACACACCAGAAAAGAAAAAAAAAAAAGAAATATAAGACTGATGACCACTAAGAAAATTAAGGACAAGTCTGTACTTCTATGGAATTAAATGTTGTTAGAATTCAAATACCAAGAGAGGAAAATGTCATTGTGGTCTTGACACATCTACCACAGGGATGAATTAGTACATAAAATGCAAATGTGTTATCAGGGAGATGAACATTTATTATGTTATTTTTAGAGGATATGCTGTAATATCTTTATTATGAAAAAAAAGTCTTTGGTTACATGTAGTTAATTATAAAGAATGGAGAAAAATAACAATAATCTCAAGGCATAAAACATATAATCTTGTCTTATTGGTTTATTATACTGAATGTCAAGATTACTTTAGATTAATCGAATAACATGTAACCTTTAACTTCCTGACTACCTCAACTTGGCCTTTGAGTCATCTTTGATAATTTATTTGGATAATGGGAAACATTTTTTGTTACTCATATTTTATCACACAATAATTTTAGAGGTCAGTACTTTATGTATCTTAAATAGATACTAGATACCTAGAATATCAAAACATGTTGATATAAAAGATTCTTCATCAGGTTTTTATGAATGGTGATTCTTCATATTGCTTAAAATGTTTGCTGTGTTATAGAGAACAAAGGATTGATGAACCTAATTTAACCCAAACCAGCACTTTTTAAATGCTGATTTTATTCAAGGCTTTATACCAGTTATTTTGGTGAAACATATAAAGAAGACACAACAATTCTTACTCTCAGAAGCTTGGAATATAACCTATTAAATAAACACATGAGAAGTAATAAGAATGTTTCCTGAGGAAAAAGAAAGGTCTCCTTTCTACCGCATAAATAGGGCTAGCTCAAGTAAGTCTCCATGGAGAAGACACCACTTAACTGAGCTGACAATAATGGTTATAATTTTGACAGACTAAAAGAAAGAAAAGCAGACTACATGTAAGAGTTTAAAAAAAAAACAGTGAGTTAGGAAAATGCAGAGTATTTTGGGAAATGGTTCTTTTCTAGAATAGTTGGAGCCTAGATGGTGAAGAGAGAAAAGGAGGAAAGGGATAGGTAGGCAGCAAGAACAGGGGTCAGATCATGGAAGATCACGATTGCCATGCTTAAGAGTTTGGACTTTATACTATAATCCCAATGGTCCATTAAGTGGCAAAATGACTATAAGCAGAATTTTGAAGGGAGACAGTGGTCATTCAAACCCAGCCCCCAACAAGTACCTGCTTAGGTAGGCACCGAGTATCTAGGTAGGTTTAAATAATATATTTAATCTTTCTGTTCTATTTAAAAAATTGAGATGATAATAGTACTATTGTGTTATTTTGAAAATTAATGCAATTAAAACAGCTAACTAGCTAAGAACTGTGCCTAACACATAGTGAGTGTTCCATTATGTTAGCCATTATTAGCCTTGGACCCGAAGGTGATGCACATAACTACATCTGACAAGGTGATGTGTGGAAAATTTCACAGACATAATTCTTGTTCGATTACTCTTCTGGAGGATTCAGTATGCTAATAATAATTGTTTTCAACATGCCAACTCTGCTAGGTTACTCATGGTCACTACCATGTATTACTCCTAATGAGAATGCTGATTTAAAGATTTAGTTATGCATTTTAGAAGTTATAGTTTTTAATTCTTAGTAAGAAATAATTTTTTTTTCAGACAAATATGTCAGACTAGTGAATAAAACAAGAAGTGAATATCACAATCATCGAAAGTTTAAAAACAATTTAAATTACCATTTAACCATTATAAATAGAGATAATTATAATTTTACCTTTGTGCCTGTCAGAATTTTACTTTGAAGAAGGTATTCTCTTTCCTTAAACAAATTTTATCAAAATTTAAATTTTCCTAAATTACTATCTTATTCTCCCTCAGCTTCAGGTTTTATTCAGTTCTCATTTTAACAGGAAGTTATCTAACTATAAGGTAACTCTCATACTTTTTAAAATGCCCAGTGTATCCTGATTCTTTTATTATTCTACATTAATCAGATATACTGAAAAAGGAAAAAGGAAAAATCATAGCATATACGACAATTCGGAAAAAATTATAATATGCATTTGGCTTTAACTATAGTCTAAAAACCTACATAGGTCAAAGGAAATAATATGTCACTTGAAAAAAAGTGATACTTGAAACAATGAGAATAGAATGCTGGGAAGAACACACCAAATTAGAATATAATGGATATAATGGTAGGAAACCCCAAAGTTTCAGAGATAAAATAAAAGTAAAATATTTATTTAATTTATGTGCCAGGTGCTGTGATGAATGCTTACACGAATTATGTCATTTAGTCCTTATAATAACACCATAGGATATTTACCATTACTTCCCAATTTTACAGATGAATAAAATGAGGTACAGTAACTTGTATTCTTTTACATAGCTAAAAGTGATAGAGTGATGATCTAAACCAAGACAGGCTAATTTGGTAAAACACAGTTTATTACACTATCATCACAAAGAAAATTACAAAGAAAACAGAACTAATCGGCATATTTGTTCTAATTACTTATTGCTATGTAACAAACTATTACTCCAAAATTTAAATGAATAAAATAATAATAGCATTTATTTTATTCATACATGTTCAATTTGGACAGGGTGTGGCAGGGATAGCTTATCTTTACTTCACTCATCATCAACTGGAACTTGAAATCTGGAATCAGCTGTAGGCTTGCTCACTTATATATCTGGAACTTGATGACGTCTGCTGGCTTAGACTTTAGCTTGGACTTTTGGCTGGAATACCTAAATGTGATCTCTTCATGTGGCCTTGTCTTCCTCACAACATAATGTCTGGATGCCAGGGTCATGGTCTCAAGAGAGAGCCGGATGGAAGTTATATTACATTTTGTGAACTAGCCTTGAAAGTGAGGTAGCATCACTTTTGCTACATTCTGTTTGTTGAGGTAGCCAAACAGCTCACCTCATTTCAGGCAAAGAAGAAATAGACTTCACTTCTTGATGGGGTAGTGAGGTTCTGGAAGAACATGGACTGGAATTATTGCTATGACAATGTTAGGAAAATACAATCTGCCATAGTGTAAAGGATGAATGAAGAGTGTGAGGCACTAAAGTTTCCAGTGGAAGAGGATGTAACTATAAGGAGAGAGTGTTAAATAGTAATGGAAATCAGTGGTGATAACTGATAGGTGATATTGATGAAGCCAGTTTACTGAATATGTGGAAGGCAGGTTGAAGTGACTTACAAAGGGAATAGGAAAGGAGAATACAGCCAATGGAGTCTTGCATACTGTGGCTCCCACCAATTTCTCTGGCCTTATCTCATATTCTATAGCTGGCCATGATCCATAGGCGGTGGCTTTCTACCAAGTCCTTGCATTGGTATACTCCCTCCATCCATACGATCTTTGTACATGGTATTTCCACTGTTTGTGCTGCAATCTCCACCTTTAAAAAAAAAAAACAAAAACAAAAACCTGGTTTAGTCCTACTCATTTTACTAATTTCACTCATTTATTTTATCTAAGAACTTTACCACTTCCATATCAAGGCAGGTCTTTTATATTATTTTTCTTTCAAAATAGTTACCTCCATTTGTAAATATTTATTTATTTTCTACCATTATTTGATTAATATCTGCCTCCTTCACCAGTCAGTAAGATCTGTGAAACAAGGAATATATCTGTTTTTGCTCATCCTCAAAGCCTAACAGAATACATGGATCTTACTGGATGCTCTTTAAGTAGTTATTAAATGTTTTTATAAAACAGATTTATTTTTTGAAAACCTCCATGTCAAAGGAATGAAACATAGAATTTAGAGGAAAACATAGTGTTGAGATATTCACTACACAAAAACGATAAAACTATTTTAAAGCAATGAGAAAAAATTAATTTGGTCATATTTTTTGTATTAGTGTAGGGTAACCTTTGTAACAAACAGACACAAAATGTATATTGACTCAGACAAAACAGAAGTATATTTTTAGCTCAGTTACAATAAAATGCAATTTCAGCCAAGGAGGAAGGGGCTCTGCTCCATGCAGTTATTCAGCAGCCCATACTGATAAACTCGATATTGTCTTTCACACATGATTTCCATGGTCACTCTGTTGATTATCTCCATAATGACTCAGCCAGAAAAAGAAAAGAACGTGAGGACTGCATGGTTTGAGGTTTTCTTAGGCCAGGTTTTAAAATGACACCCATCATTTACCCTCAGAATGAGCTTGCATCCTGTTATCTTACCATAACTGATCACAAGCATCTGGGAACTGTGTGCTAGTGCTATGCTCGGGAAGAAGAGAAAACTAGTCTTGGAGAAAAGCCAACAACCTCTGCTATAACAGTTAACCAACAACATTGGTATATTATAGTTTAGAAAGTCTATCAGAATTCCTTTCATGAAAACTGGATGTTTGATAATGTGTAATTACTAAAGCAAATGTTATTGATGATCTTATAACATAAGATAAAGAAAAAATAGAAATATCGCTAAAGTTGAAATTTTAGATTGAATTGTTGGAAAAAATTCTCTAGGTAATTATTGCAGTATTCAGAAGAAAAAAAAAAGTCCTCTCTTGCAGATTACTCAAGCAAAGGCCACAATATTTTCTCTGAAAGTCTAACATGATTGCTTGTCTTATTATTCAGAAGTTACATGTGCTATTAATTAATTATATAAGAAAAAATTTGTACAAATGATGATTTAATCATGCAGCTTCCAAGGGGGCTGCAGAGAAAGAGAAAACCCAGAATTCTGACTCTCAAGATCATAATTATAGATCTGACTTTTGAGCAGGGAATTTCCCAGACTTAAAAAAGATATTTAAAATTTTGAGTGTGAAAGAAACTGAATAAGAAAGTAAAAATAGCACTCATTTCTTTTTTTACCTCAAATATTGTTTTATAGAATTGTTTTAAACATTAAAGCATATAAAATGTTCTAGTAAATGTAATTACTTTACATATCTTTATATATCTATAGGTTATGACTATCTTAAATGAGAAATTGCATTTTAAAATCTTGACAGAAGGGTTCTATACTATTTCTTCTTCCCTTTCTCTTAAGGGATCACCTATTTCTAAAAAGGGGGCTGAGCACTTGCGGTAGACACTGCTTACTTAAACTGGTGCATGGAGACTGTATCATTCAGGGTCCTATGAAAAACAGGTGGCTCATAAAAACAATTAAGAAGAATTTAATGATGGTTTTATTTACAAAAGTGTATGTAGGGCTAAGGAAGCCAAGTTGGGATTAGTCAAGGCCAGGAGGCAAGAGGGGAAAGGAGGCAGAGTGGTTTTCATGACCTAGTCATAGCTGTTGTATAAGAGAGGGACTTCCCAACTAGAGGAATGCAGACTCTATCCACCTCTGCCTTGTGAGGATTGGGGCAGAAATACCTCAGTCTCTCTCTACTCTCCCACACTGGTATCCTTCTTGCCAGTGGAACCTTCCTTTGTCCAAAATGCTAAAAGCCAGGGAGCCAGGTAGCCTGATGATGAAATCCATAGAATTCAGCCTCCTGTAGCAAGGCACAAGTTGGAGAATTATGGAAAATATGCCTATAAAACAAACAGAATGTTCAAGACAGGTGCAAGAACACTTCCGAGAGAGACATTAATAATATATGTAATAAACAAGTGCATTTATATGTTTATGAAACCTATATTTTGTTCAGTGTAAAGCATGTGAATATTGTTTCCTAAAGCACAAATATAAAATTTCAAAGAGAAAGAATTGAATCTGCATAAGACCTCCTTATCAAAAATAAAAGGGGCTTTTGAACTATGTTTTTTTTTTTTTTTTTTTTTTTTAGCCATTGCATGATTATGATGAAATAGAGCAGCATTGGAAATGCCAAGAATGACAGCAAAGAGCTCTGATGAAAAATGAGTCTGTATATGCTCCATGTTCACTGAGAGGATGAGGCATGAGGAAGAGTCAGAATTGGGCCCTAGAAAGAGGTGTAGTGTCCAAGTTTGGCAGAAAGTACTGGCAGAATGATGGTCAAGATACCAAAACTGATGATCAGGGTGCAAAAATCCTAACCCCACAGCATTGTCACTTGAGGCTTAATTGACATCAGTCTGGCTGAAAATGGCCATAACTCAGAATTATATACACCCACAGGTCCAAAGGAGAAAACTGGTAATGGCTCAAGCAAAAAAAAATGAGAGATCCTGGCAGGCAGGCAGAGTTCAGAGGAATCCAGCAATAGGCAGGGAAGAAGGAAGACTATGAAATTGTTGATTGACCATCAGAGAGGTTCATTACAGTAGCTTGATTATTATCATACAGATGGTAGATGGATGAATAGAAATTCTATTCCAAGTCTTTTTGTCTCAAATAAAAATTCTTTCTGTTGTAACATATGGCCTACAGCAAAAAAGAAATAAAATTCTCATAAGTTAAAATGAACCCATTCTTTAACAAGTCTGAAAAATTTTCCTAGCAACAAAATCTTTCTATTTCAACCAAAAAGAAATAGTATAGTTATAATTTATAGTCATAGAGCTAACAACAGAACTGTAGTAGATCACAATATGTCTGGCCAAAAAGTTAAACATTTTGGTGATAGACCTAGACATTTGGACTCTAAGGTGTCTATCTCTGATTAAATTTTTGAGCCAGATATTTTTATAATTTAAGGGAAAAACTTTATACGTTCTAGAAAATTGTTTTATTACCACATCTGCAGCTATTTTTTCTTAATGCACTGCATATTAAAATGAATTTGCTGGATGTTAGCTGAATTTATTGTGGTAATTGTTTCACAATAAATGTACATCAAGTCATCGTGCTAGATATCTTAAAATTATACAGTGATGTATGTCAATTATTTTTCAGTGAAAGGAAAAAAGGCAACAACATTGGCATACAAACACAATCTTCATCCAATCCAACTTAATACCTGCTGATATTGCTCTTCTCTTTCATGAAGTAAAGTCTTCTAAAAAAATAATTTGCTGAGCCTACTCCTCATGATATTTTTTATATCATCAGGGAGTTTTATAGGATCCATTAATTTTTACTGTTATAATGGGGCAAGAAAGGATTTAAATTTCAAAAGAAAACACTTTAGTTAAAATTTTAGCTCTACTGTAGAGTTAAATGATGTTATAAAATTTGCAGTTTATTTGAGCCCTAGTTTCCATTTTGAAAAATTGGAATACTGTTATCTGTTTCACTTGGTTGTTTCCTAGTCCATAAAGCCCATGAAAGCGTTTTGAGACCTGTGGGATTTATGGGAAGGTGAGGTTTGTTTCTAAATGTGTCATTTGTCAATTATATCTCAAAGAACATGGTACTCAGGCCCCTCTTCTGAATACTGTATATCCCAGGACTTTGTATTATAGGTATTATTAGGTCACTGGAAAACTTGGATACTTTGATGAAACATTTATATAATATATCTAAATTAAAGACTAATGCCCCATGCATGCCTGAAGATTCTAGTGGCTTCTTCCCTTTACTGACATATGAGGTAATGTTGCTTTAATTGATCACAGAAGATATGGCAGAGCATGATGATTCCCTGGCTGATGCTCCCTTATTCCTGTTGACCACTATCACAGGGATGCCATTACACAATTGTACAGATTCTGACCCTGTCTCTCCTAAATTTTACTACAGCAAGCATGTTTTCTTTAATCATCTAGTTTACCCACAACACTCCCACTTTCTCTTACTATGAATACTAAAAACAGTACAGAAAAATATAAAACCTCGATATTTATAATGCATCTAATATCCAACAGTTCCTGTGTTGTTTGCTACATGTGAGTTGGTAATTATTCTCGTATTAGTGATGAACCAAAGTATCAGAACCTCTAGCAATTTTCACTCTCTGCTATGGCCACGCCTGCCGCTTTGAGATAGGAGTGTGCTGAGCATCCAAGCCTATTGATTAAATGATCATGACAAGGTGTCTCTTTCAAGCAATTCTAGCTTTAGTGAGTCAGGAAAAAAAAAAAAAAAAAACCCTTTTCTTGTCTTAAGTTATAACTCTATCAGAATTTTTTTATTGTAACAATCATTGTCGTAACTTTTCCCATTCTTCCTATAAAGACGTTTTCTTCTTTTCTTCCAATTAAAAAATAGAGAACTCAAAATGTAAACAGGTGACCTATTGCTTTTTCGTTATTGTTCACATATATCCTCTTGTGATGGATACCCTTAAGTTGTGTGTTGCTTGTTCTTAAGAACCAACCTGATCCTTATCAAAAATCCAAATCAAGTCAAGGGAATAACAATGTACATTTTCTTCTATATTTTTATAGCAATTGAATTTATTTTCCTACTAAGTTAGATAAAGTCACATCAATTATTTTTAGACAAGTACTTTATAATTATAGAATCTATATTTAATTATGTGGTAAAAGCTTTACAATCCCATATCTCAACAGTTTTATTTATTTTTCCCATGGAGAATTGTAGCCCAGGGAGAAGTTTAGGTGACTTGTTCTAGGTCAAACAGAAAGTCAAATGAAGTGTCAGAACTAAAATTGTGTCTTTAGCTCTCACCCAGGTATTGTGTTCCAATTCAGAGCTATTTGACACTTTACATCACTATGGTGATAAAAATCACTATTTATGTGCAGTAATAGAGCCCCATAGCGTCAGTAGACTCCCTTGGGGACTACTTGTAGAACTGAGATAAGTGTATGGACTCTGGAACCAGAATCCCGAAATTCAAATCTCAACTGTGCCTTGAGTAGCTATAAAATTTGAATAAGTTACTCCTTAACCTTTCTGTGACTTAGTTTCTTAAAATTTAAAATGAAATAACAATAGTACTGACTTGAGATTTTTGTGAAGATTAAATCAGTCAATGGAAGGGCCTGGCAAATAATAATAATAAGCCCTCTATTAAAATGGTGTTTGGCAAATAAGAAATTGCTATAATTATTGCTGCCAACTAATTAAACGTACACAGACATAAAACTTAAGCTTCAATCAAATGTTCTGGATATAAAATAAAATTTAAAATAAGATTTGTTTTCAAAATTTTCGGTGAGATGAAAAATTTAGTTGCTTATCTTAATTCCGAAGAAGAGATAACCTTAACAGCATTTTATATTTATTAGCTGACACTGTGTTAAGTTGGTATTGAAACATGATACAAAATCTTTTATTGATCATTTTCCTTTTCCCTTCTTATTGCTCTTGTCCAAATCCTGCAGATGAAAGTATGCTTTGTTCTGTTAGTAAGATTTAATTGAAATCAAGTTCGAGTGTCAGAAATAAAGAAAATTAGGAAACAACTTTAAATAGCTTCTTCAGCTTAAAAAACATGAGAAATCACATGAAATTGCACCTTCTGAAATGTTGTCCAACAGGCAATCTTGCCTTCCCTGAGAATACAAGAAATGTATTTCCTAAAGAAAGTGCATTCGTTTTCACTGCTTGGATGTTGTGTTTATGAGTCAAATGGAGCCACTCAGCAAAAATAAATAGCAGCATAATGATGATTACAAACAGTTTATATTTGTGTACCTCTGCCTTGCTGCAGCTCAAGGCCTTTCACAGATTGTCTTTTCAATTTCCTTAATATGTCTATGAAAGACAGAAGCAGATTTGGACTAAAACCTAAAATTTCCCATGTAAAAAAATCACTGACATAAAGAGATCACTAAATTATTTTAGGCTACATGTATTTAAATCAATGCCAAAACTCAAAACAAAATCCTGGCATTCTGAGTCTCAGTTTTCTTTACTACCTTAATCAGTTGTAAAACTCTCCCTTTCTAGCTATTTCTGAAGTTCAGCATTGTTAGAGGGTAGGCTAGGTGGTGTTACATAACATAGCATGTCTTGTTTGATCATATCCACTTCCCTTTAAACCCACCCTAAGGCAAAGCTGAGGTGCTGTTAATTTCCTCAGAAGGCATAAAGCATCAAGCACATTTTCCCAAAATGGCTTATAGCAAATGATTCATTTGACTGAATAGCTTCATGAAGTATGTTTGTTTCATTTTAAATTCCCTGTAGCCTATAAAAGAATAAAACTTCTGTTCATGGAAGGTTACTCACAGAACATTAGGGTTAAAAGGAACTTTGAAACCTCCTTATCCAACTCTGGTTTTATGGATGAGGATCAGCTAGGTGATCTTACTGCTCAAGGTCACACCTTGGGCATTTTTTTCTCCAGGGCATTTTCATTGTTCTCAGGGAGCATTATGGCAGTGCTTTTTTTTGTCTTTTCAGGGAAGTGAAGATGAGTGTACTTCTCTACAGCTAAGATTCTCTTCCTTTTTTTTTCTCATCCTTTGGCTTTTTTCTCTCATTTTCTTTAATGGTCTTTATATCCACACAAGCAATAACCTACAGAACATTGTAAAAGTCACCAAAAAAACTTGAAATTTCTCAAAACTACTTTTTGATCACATGTGTCCTAGGATCCTGTCTGATCCTCTTTCTGCAAGTCTGTGGCAGATGTACAACTTTTGCATAATTTCCATTTTCTTTATTGCTATAAGATTATAGTACACTTCTTTTGTAATAATATTCAGTCAGAGGCTGCTAGGCACCCTGTGATATCCAAATGAATTAGACTCTTTTCTCTTAAAACTGAAGGGTTTTTGTTTATATTGTTTGTTTTGTATTATAAGTAAAGTAATGACATCTCTTTATCTCTGCTGAATCTGTAGTCTGTTTTGTAGACTATACCTAGGAAGCCATTACACATTTTTTGATACAGAATTTCTTTCTCATATATCTTACCCTTGGTGAACTGAAAGAATTCTTTCCAGTCAGTGCAATTAGTGTCAGGAGAGTCAATTTTTTATTTTAATGCTGAGTATGAATTGCATTGCCCTCAGAGTAGCCCAGACTTAGTGTCTTTCTCTCGTACCTAGAGGAAAAATCTTTTTTTTTTTTTTTTTTTTTTTGAGGTTGCTTGTGTTAGGATGGATTACCATAAGAGCAGACCCTGGGGCAAGGATTTGAGGCAAAATGGTTTGAGAGGTGATCCAAAGAAGCACTAATGTGGGAAGAGGGAAGTAATCAGGGAAGGAAAAGGAATCAGTTGAGGTTGTGCTAATGAGCAGATTACTGGAGCTCAGTATACTGAGAACTTTTGGGAGATGGTGTCGAACATACCTCAAAGTTGAGAGCTGCTCCAGGGGAAATTAACTATCCTGCACTTCCAGCTTGCCCTTGCTCCACTAGCCACAGAAAGCTCCCAGGCAGAGATATTGTGGATACTTGGGATAATCCACTGATATGTGTGGGAACTATGAGTGCCGAGGGGATGTAACGACACCAAGAGCATTCACTACGTTGTTCAATTGGAAGAAAAAGGCTCCTGGACTGCTGATGACTTTATAGGTCTCTGTAAGTAGCAAACTTACCTGAGGTTAAAGCAAGTACAGAAAAATATTTTACTTTTTTCCCTTTTCTTAGTGTGAGTTTCTGTAACTTGCAACCAAAAGAAGTCTTGATTTTTAGGCCCAGGGCCTCCTAAAATCTTAATTGTATGTTCATAGAACGAGATATTGGAGGAAGAGCTTCCTGCCGCTGAACAAACCCTCCTTCTCCTTTATGTTTGTTTTATTGGATGAATCTTATTTCTGTCTCTAGTTTTTAATTCTATGAATGTTGCCAACATTTACCCCTTTATTTGCTGCTTTGGTGAATGAGAGTTTGAAGGATATTGTGCCAGTTCATTGGAGACAGGAAGAAAATCTAAGGAAACCACTCGATTGTTAGTCTTTAAGAATGTGGAATGCACAGCCAGAAGCCCTTGAAAATATTGAGTGCAATATATCTTTTTTTAGAATAAAGATATTTTGAAATTATTAACTTTTTTTTGTAGTTGAAGTATTATTTATGCTAGAATTGCGTTTACTCTACACCCTTTTAATTAATATTAACCATAATCCTCTTTAGAAGAAAAACTGAGTCATATAAAGCTTTCTAAGGAAGGAAACTACTCCTTGCAATATGCCTTCACAGTTAAATAAGTCTGCTTTATCTGGGTTTTTATACTACATTTAATTGTTCTATAGTGCAGGTCATCTGGGAATAACATAAGTGAAGCTTCCACTTAAATCTAAATTTCCATAGCCCATTTTTAAACTTACCTTTTGATAAAATAGAATCCTTGATCAGAGAAACCAAAGATTCTGTTAGCCTGTGATTTTTATTCTAGTTGTTTACAGTATAATGATGATAAATATAAAGAAAAATGCCAAGTGAACACCATTCTCTAAAATAGAAAAATGCCCTAAATACTTAGTTTGCTACTAGATATTGTAGAAGCTCTCTATTTCTCTTGGAAATTTTTATTATTCCTGGGGTTTAAGCCAGTATGTGTGTCTGTCTTGAGCTAGAATTATTGATATACATGGGAAAATGTTATTCTTAGTTAGTGTTTTCTGATAATATTGGACCCACATATATTCTTCACTGCATTGCCCATCTCTACTTCTTTCACAGGCACACTGCTTAAGGGCCAACCACAGGCACACTGCTTAAGGGCCAATCAACAAATCCTTTGGTCAAAAGCACATGGTTCACTTTTACATCCTCGGGAATTTATATCAGGTATTGGTTCACCATTACTTAGCACTAGCTGCTGAATCCAAACTCTTGTTCTCACTGAGTCCGATTTGATAGGAGGGTTCTCTTTTCTCCTGATCTATAATTTCCTATATCTTGAATTCTGGAAAATAAAAACAACTGCCTCAGCCTACTTTCATATAAGATAAGGAGGTTGTTGCACCAAGAATTATACAATATAATATCAAATGAGTAACTCTCAAGGCTAGATTGAACTGTAGTCTGATGACATTTAATGAAATCCTACCTGAAAGAGAGATTCTCAAGATGAATGGTAGATTTGCAGTTTGCACCCTAGCCTTCTGTTATCAAACATTCTGCTTTTGCTTATGGCATAGGAATAGGGAAACAAGATTTTTTAAAATTTATTTTTGGGAGTTTTCCTAACCAACTGGACTAAAAGGGAGATCTGGCTTACCTTCATAATGAGTGAGTTTTTGTTAGATAAAGCAGTCAGAAAAGGACAAACTCCTCATCACCTATATAGTATTAATTTATATTTTAAAAAATAAGTTATAAATAATTATAATAGTGTTTGGTAAGAAAAGGAAAAATGACCTTAGACACTGGCAGCTAGAAGCTCTCAATTAGGCTATTGTGTTTTCAACTGAATATATAAAAAAAAAAAATGTTTGCAGACTATAAACAAAACTCACAACAGGTCATTCTACAACCATGGTGGAACAAGATAGATACAAATACACTAAGCAACCCAAATATATAACAATAATAACAACTAGTCACCCCCTCTGTTAGCTAACTTCAGTGGTTATTTTTACCCTACCCTTGACAATTATACTCCTACTTTAATTTTTCGAGTCTCTTAGATAAAAAATTATCAAGATATCCAATGACCAAATTAACTGCCTTTACTTCCTGATGCCACCCAATCCAAAACTGACACCCACTTCCTTAAATATGGCTTAAAATCATCCAGAACAAGCATAATACTGTAAATAAGATACTTCCTCAAACTTCCTTGTGCTGAGACTCCCATGGTTCTCCTGGTACATGCTCTCACTAACTGCCAAAAGCTAAATAAACCTAACTCTGTGTGACTACAAATATGTTTCTATAGTTTTTGGCTAGTTGACTTCAACACTAAAAATATGGCAAAAATGGATCATCTAAAATGTCTATATAAACTATGGCTTAGAGTGTAGACTGAAGTTGTAGGCCAAAGTTATGATTTGATTCCAAGCTTCTTGTTAAAAATGAAGTTGAGAGGGTAGGAAGGTCTACAGTGTTGTCAACTTAAATTTTCTATGCAAGCAAAATAAATCAGTAGTGCAGAAATCCAGCTGTCTCTAACACCATTAACAGTGTCAGTCTTGCTATAACAGAAATATTTTTTTTTTCCACTTTTGGTGCAAATTTGAGCATTGACTTTTAAAAAAAAATCAGAGAAAATATGAAATCACTAGAGAAGCAAGAATAATAAAGGACACAGATGATTAGTATTTTTAACTTTCTTCCTCCCTGAGTTCCACACCATATTAATTTAGTTTCATTTTAATCATTTCAATCGACTCAGGCTAGCACATGCATCAAATGACTTCTATGCATCAGGTACTATACTAGGGGCTGAAGGGTCTTACATGATGGACGTATCACTTTATGGCTTCAGAGTTCACTTCAGAGAGTTCATAGGATAATAGGAGGTAAGAGAAGAACTAAAATAGATGTGGATAATTTTGCACATACATGCAATGAAATTTTAGACCCTAAGCTAGTTCAGTTTTTATAGCGCACATAAACATGGGTATTTGGCAAAATAATTATATAATTGTAGCTTTCACATTTTTCTCTTAAATGTCTTTTTCATGAAATGAATAGCACAATTACACATAATGAAAGCAGATAATTATGGAATGTTGTCAGGTGTTTTGCATTTTACATGCCAAGATCCTAGATTGTTTCTAAAGAGATTAAAAAGAGAAAATCAATGTTTTGACCATTATTCACAATCTAGAGATATAATTATAGAAGACTGTAGGATATTTTATTCTAAGATTCACCTAAAGACGCTATTTGCAAAACTGTTTGAATGTTTTTCCTTGTAGCCTTAAAACGTATCTCAAAAAAGAGTTTGTATTTTTAGTTTCTTTAGAAAGAAATAAAAAAATCTATTAGCTCTCTCAACATATAAGCATGTGTACTAGGAAACTTTGAACTGTAAGTCCTCTGCAACAATTCTGGTTAGCACCTAGGAAATGCACACTCCTGGGGATGGCCTTTGTCTGAGTCATTCGTGGGAAAAAGCAGCACATAAAGATGGAAAACTATAAAATGGGTCATCTTCACATCTGTGAAATGAGTAAACGAAGTATACAATACATGGATACGGTTCATGTGGTACAATTACTATGTTTGAACTTCTCCTTTTGGCAGGTCTTTTAGAAAATGCACATTTGTAGTTCCAAGCTATTACATGTGGGATTTTCTTTTAACCACCTTTTAATAGTATTGACATTATTATCTAATACAGCTAGGTATAAATACTTCTAGATATTTGTTAAATGTTTAGTAGGAGACCTGGACCATTACAAACATATTTCTCACAAAAAAATGTAATTTTCATTTTCTTTCCAAATGACAGTACAGTTATTAGACTCCATCTGTAAAATGCCTACAAGCAAATTTAATTAGTCAGTTAAATGAAACTGTCAGAAATTTAAAAAACATTTTTGTAGTAAATTATAGCCCTAGGTATTTCTTAATTTGCTTTATGTAACTTCAAATGGAAAGTATGTTTATAATATTCTATTTGTTCAGCATGGATGAAGGTCACTTCACATTTACTTTCATCTTCAAATCGCCTGACCATTTCACAACTGTTTGAATTTTAATAAGAGGGAACCAGTTTGGAGGATTCAGAGAGAGCAAAAAAGAAAAGAAAAAATGATAATAGCATTTGGCATTTATGAGGTTTATAATAATTCTACTCTTGGAAACTACGAAACGAGGCTGATGTTTTTGTTTCAAGTCATAAGTTATGGAAATTAATTCTACAGACAAAATTAATAGGTGTAAAATTATGGTAATTATAGTCATGGTAACCAGATATCTTTATGCATTAAGAGCCAGGTCCTGTATTGTGGGTCAGAAATGGTATCACAAACCCATAGTCCTTGATTAAATAAAGCTTTTTATTTAGTATATTTAAGTGTTGTGCCAAAATTATTCAGAATGGCCTTCTATTAAAGAATGATGCTCTCCCTCTACCCACCCCTCACCCTCCCCCCCTGCCCCCGCCAAAAAAAGCAAGAAATAAAATAAATAAAAAGCTAGAAGGAGTCCACTTGGCAACCACACATGCAATTATAAAAATCCATTCATCTACGTGGCTTTTCATCATTAAAAAAAAAAAAAATGTTTTATATAGTTAGAAGCCTGAAAATCTTCCATCATTTCCTTTGAAGTTTTATTTTAAGATAACAAATATAGGATTCACTTGAGTATTTTTTAGTTAGGTACTTTGCTTTGACATCAAATCTCTTTGTGTCTTTTATCATCCTCTTTTAAGTAAAATCCCTAATTAAAGTCTTAGATTGAAGAAGAAACTGTGAGAAAACAATATAAGTATGAAAGTGCAGTGATGAAAATTAATTATTCCCAAAGAGAAAATAATAGTTGATATGGATATAAGCACATAAACATCTGAGTTTCAGTACTTATCATGTATGTTTTTAGGCAGCAGAGGTAACATAAACAAGATATTAGAGTAAAAAATAAAATGTAATTACTGCCTTTTTTTTTATTGCTTTTATTTAAAGAGGCTGAAATTAAAACTGCATCTTTCTAATAGAACAGTGAGCTCCTTAATATTTTTTTCTTTCTGTAAAGTTTATAGCATTTATTTGGATTTCTGACATACAACAGATAACCCAAATAGCAAAATGTACAGTTTCATGGTTTTTGTAGCCTAGAAAAATATGTATATTATAGCATCTCATGCTCTCATTTCTACAAAGTAACCCCAGTCATATAAAACTCATTATCAGAAAGTCTAAGGTTTCGAAAGACAAAAAAAATATCTCTAGACTTGGACTTTTAAGACCTGAGTTCAAGAATGGAACTCCCTGTTTTCTAATTGTGACACCAACCCCATACCTATCTCTTGGCTTCTTCGATTTTTAGTTTTCTTATGCTAATATTTAACTTACAGACAGTTGTGAAAATCAGGTCAAATGAGCAGTGAATGTGTGGGTGCTTTGTAAAATTTGCAGCTTTAAGAAATAGTCTGAGACTGATTTTATGTTTAATGTTTTATGTTAATTTTGTGTTTTGTGTTATGTCTAACACAAGCCATTAAGTAATGCCACACCTTAGCAGAAGAGGAAAGATCTACCCTTGAAAGGCTGTTAGTATCACCAGTGTTATCTTAGAGATTAACAGAGAAGAATTCTGGAATTTGGGAAACAACATAATGACAGGGTGGACCTTATTATCTATGCTCTGGACTTTGAGGGATTCAGTTGCACTTGAGTGAAATCCAAAATTAGAGCATATGGTTCCTGTCACTTGGTAAAATTCCAAAACTAGACAGAGAAACATCTCTATAGAGACCACATTCTGACCATGTTGACAACATTAATAATGATTAGAATAGGTAATTTTTATTAAACATCACTTCCTGGATGCTGTTTTAAATGTATTGCATGTGTTAAATTTAATTCTCACAACACTATGTGGTGGCCACCTATGGAATGGCAAAAAATATATGCACACCACCTATGTTATAAGGGGTTAATATCCAAAATGTACAAGGAATTTCTGCAACTCAATAGCAAAAAACAAAAACAAAAAGAAAAACAAAAACAACAAAATACACACACACACACACACACACACACACACACACACACACCAAATAACCCGATTTAAAATTGGGCAAAGGCATTGAATAGACATTTCTCCACAGAAGACATACATGGAAAGATGTTCAAAATCACTAGCCATCAGGGAAATACAGATTAAAACCACAATGAAAAATCACCTCACACCTGTTAGGATGGCTACTATCAAATAGTCAAAAGATAAGTGTTGACGAACATGTGGAGAAATTGTTGGTAGAATAGAATGGTGTAGCTGTTATGGAAAAGAGCATGGAATTTCCTCAAAAAATTAAAAATAGAACTACCATAGGATCCAACAATCCCTCTTCTGAGTATATATCCAAAAGAATTGAAATCAGGATCTCTATTTGTTATCTGTACCTCCATGTACATTGTAGCAGTATTTACTATATCTAAGATATATAAGCAATCCAAATGTCCCTTGACAGATAAATAGATAAAGAAAATATGGTACAGTTAAGGAAACCATTAACAAACAAAAAGACAACCGACTGAATGGGAGAAGATATTTGCTTATGATACATCTGATAAGAGGTTAATATCCAAAATATGTAAAGAACTCATACAACTCAACAACAACAAAAAACAAACAATCTATTTTAAAAATGGGCAGAAGACCTGAACAGATTGTTTCTCCACAGAGGAAATTCAGACGACCAATAGATATATGAAAAGATGCTCAAGGTCACTAATCATCAGAGAAATACAAATTAAAACCACAATGAGATATCATCTCACACCTGTCAGAATGGCTATCATCAATCAGAGAACAAGTGTTGGTGAGGATGTGGAGAAAAGGGAACTCTCACACACTGTCAATGGGATTACAAATTGGTATAGTCACTATGGAGGTTTCTCAAAAATTAAAACTGGATATACCTTTTGACCCAGCAATTGTATTTCTGAGTGTTTGTCCAAAGAAAATCAAAACCATAATTTATAAAGATCTATGCACCCTATGTTCATAGCAACACAATTTACGATAGCCAAGATATGGAAACAATCTAAATGCCCATCAACAGATGATTGCATAAAGAAGTTATGGTTCATATATATAATGGAATATTACTCGGCCATTAAAAATATGAAAGCCTACCATTTGCAATGATGTGGATGGACCTTGAGGTTATTATGCTAAGTGAAATAAGTCAGATAGAGAAAGATAAATACCATGTGATTTCACTTATATGCAGAATCTAAGGAACAAAAATAACAAAATAATCAAATAAAGACTCACAAATATAGAGGACAATATGGCGACAACCAGAGAGGAAGATGGTTGAGGAGCTGGAGAATAGGGTGAAAACTTAAAGAAGCACAAACTAGTAGTTTGTAGATGGTCACAGGGATGGGGAGCACGGCATGGGGGAATGCAGTTAGCATTGATGTAATGGCTAGGTGGAGAGCCAGAGGAGAGGAAAAAATTAGGGGGATCGTTTTATAAACTATATAAATATCTAAGCAATGTACTGTATTCTTGAAACTAATAAAATAAAAAATTTTTAAAAATGTGGTATGTACATGCAACAGAATATCATTCAGCCTTAAAATGAAACCCTACCATTTGCTAAAATATGAATAGACCTAGAGGACATTATGTTAAGTGACGTAAACCAGTCACAGAAAGACACATACTGAATGATTCCATCTTTATGAGGTACCTAAAATCATCAAACTTACAGAAACAATAGAATGGTGGTTGCCAGAGGTTGGGGTTGGGGAGAAATGGAAAGTCGTTGCTCAAAAGGTATGACATTTTAGTTGTATAAGATGACCATGTTCTAGAGATTGGCTGTACAACATAGTGCCAGTAATTAACAATGCAATAAAACTCACTTTAAAATATGTTAAGAGGATAGATATCAGGTATTCAGAACTTACACACAAGAAAGTAGGGAAATTTTTGGAGGTGATGGATATGTTTAGAACTTTGATTGTAGTGATGGTATCATGGGTATATGCATATGTCTAAACTCATAATTTATACATTAAATACGTGAAATTCTTTGTGTATCAATTATACCTCAGTTAAGTTTATCTAAAAAAGAATGGTGGTGATGTACATATTATATATTGTTTAGAGAATATTCTGTTGAATATAGGCCACTCAATTTGTAGATTATAATGGGCTGGAGTCTTTCACTGTCTACCACAACATTCTGGTTTCTAAGAAATGCCCTATATTATTACGTTAGAAGTGGAGCATTCTTGAAAAGATATTTGTATGAAATCCTTAAAGAATTAGCATAGTACCTGGCTCATAGGTGGTCTGAGAAGTGCCATCCATAAGTGTTATTTCAACAACAACAAATATTATGTACCTGCTACTGTTTAGAAACTGTATCATGTGGGAATATAATAGTGAATAGCAGAGATCTGACCTCATGTAGTTTATTGTCTAGAGCTGTGTAGCCATTAGCCCATGGGGCTATGTAAATTTAAATTAATTAAAATCAAATAAAATTAACAATTTAGTTCCCCAATCATACTAGTCATATCTTGAGCATTTAATAGCCACATATGGCTTTTTTGTAATCAGTGCTGCCAGAACACATATCATGAAAACCACCACTAAATCTTAACCAAAATGGGAAACACATATCTACATTGTCGTCATTGAACACATATATTCAGGCAAATCTAACACTACTTGGCCATCTGATCTATGAATATGGTGGGATTGACAAAAAAGCCATCAAAAAATTTGAGAAAGAGGCTGCTGGAAGGGCTCCTTCAAGGACACCTGGGTCTTTGATAAACTGAAAGCTGATTGTGAGCGTGATAGCACCACTGCTATCTCTCTGTGGAAATTTGAGACCAGCAAGTATTATGTGACCATTACTGATGCCCCAGGACACAGAGACTATCAAAAACATGATTACAGTGACATCTCAGGCTGACTGTGCTGTCCTGATTGTTGCTGCTGGTATTGGTGAATTTGAAGCAGGTATCTCCAAGAATGGGCAGACCTGTGAGCATGCCCTTCTGGCTTACATACTGGGTGTGAAATAACTAATTGATATTAACAAAATGGATTCCACTGAGCCGTCCTACAGCCAGAAAAGATATGAGGAAATCACTAAGGAAGTCAGCACCAACATTAAGAAAGTTGGCTACAACCCTGACACAGTATCATTTGTGCCAGTTTTTGGTTGGAATGGTGATGGCATACTGGAGCCAAGTGCTAATATGGCTTGTTTTAATGAATGGAAAGTCACCTGTAAAGATAGCAATGCCAGTGGAACCACACTGCTTGAAGCTCAGGATTACATCCTGCCACCAACTTGTCCAACTGACAAGCCGTTGAGTCTGCCTGTCCAGGATATCTACAGAATTGTGGTATTGGTGCTGTCCATATGGACTGAGTGGAGACTGGTGTTTTCAAACCGGCATGATGGTCACCTTTGCTCTAGTCAACATTACAACTGAAGTAAAATCTATTGAAATGCGCCATGAAGCTTTGAGTGAAGCTATTCTTAGAGACAGTGTGGGCCTCAGTGTCAAGAATGTGTCTGTTAAAGATGTTTGTTGTGGAAATGTGGCTGGTGACAGCAAAAATGACCCACCAATGGAAGCAGCTGGCTTCATGGCTCAGGTGATTATCCTAAACCAGCCAGACCAAATCAGTGCTGGATATACACTGGTGCTGAATTGTTACACAGCTTACATAGCTTGCAGATTTGCTCAGCAAATTTGCAAGACTGATCAATGTTCTAGGAAAAAGCTGAAAGACGGCCTGAAGTTTTTGAAATCTGGTGCTGTTGCCATTGTTGATATGGTTCCTGGCAAGTCCATGTGTGTTGAGAGCTTCTCTGAGTATCCTCCCCTGGGCCATTTTGCTGTTCGTGGCATGAGACAGTTGCTGTGGATGTCATCAAACAGAGGACAAAAAGGCAGCTGGAGCTGGTAGGGTCACCAGTCTGCTTGGAAAGCTCAGAAGGCTAAGTGAATATTATCCCCAATACCTGCCACCCCAGTCTTAATCAGTGGTGGAATAATGGTCTCAGAACTCTTTGTCTCAATTGGCCATTTAAGTTTAATAGTAAAAAACTGGTTAATGATTATAGTGCATTATAAAAACTTCAGAAGGAAAGGAGAATGTTTTGTGGACCATTTAGTGTGTGTGTGTGTGGCAGTTTTTAAGTTACTAGGTTTTAAAATCAGTACTTTTTAACAGAACAAACTTGACCAAAAATATGCCACAGAATTTTGAGACTCACTAAAACAAAGTATAATGAGAAAAAAAATTAAATTGGATAGCACAAATTAGAAAATATTTCCATCATCACAGAAAATTCTACTGGACAAAGCTGCTCCAGAGATTTCAGCCCCTTTGGTTTCCCTGAATGGAACACTCTAAGATCAAGATTCATCATGGGGCCAGGTTGGGGGCACCCTTTCAATATTATAAGGCTTTGAAGGGAATATTCATACTAAAATGAATTACTGTAGGAACCTACTGGTAGTGATAGAAATATCCTATCAGGTCTATCTATTGCTTTTTCCACAGGTTTGATGTGATTCAAGGGAAGAATTAATGTCTACTAGATGACAATGCACTGGACAAGCAAAATACTGATATTTTCCTTTGTCTTGGCATCATGTTTGAAAGAAAATATACTATAATCCAACATATGATGGAATTGAGAATACTGAAGAACAGGAATGCAGACTGATCATTCATGTGTCAATTTACGTAGGGCCAACTATGAGCCAGTGGTGAAAGGCAGTATTATAAAGATGGATATTGTACCTCAGTTTTCTTTTGTGGAGATACCCATTGCCACTCTCATCCAAGATATTACAAATAACCTAGACCTTGCCAAATCAGGTAGTTCTTCTAACTGGCCAAAGTGATAGATGCAGGGATGGGCATGAAGAGAATAAAATCAATTCTAAGAATATTGTTGGAAATACTGGAAAATAGCAGGTAGGGGTGAGAATGCCATAGGTCACCACAGAGAGATGTATTCTGATACTAAAGGAGAAAAATGATAATGAGCCCTATATATAGTCCCAGTGTTAGGCAGTACCCCAAACCAATTTTATTATGTACTTTACACAAGTTTTTTTTCTCTTAAATGAGTATTAGTTGTATTTTTGTCACCTGAAACAATATCTTGATTTAAAAAATAATATAAAAGAGTTGGAAAAACATGGCTGAGTGAGAGACATCCTCAGATCTCTCCCCTTAAAACAATAATAAGCTGAACATCTAAAACTCAACAAAAAACATTCAAACTGCACACAAGCATGTCTAAACATGGGATCTGCGCATCAAAGCTATCACAGGTCAGAACTCTGGGTATTGGGCGGTGGACTGGGAGAAACAAAGAAACTGCCTCTGTAGGAGGAAGGGGAGAGGAGAAGGTTCAGTGAGTTCCCTGAGCAGCCCTACCTAGGAGAGCTTGGAGCTCCACGTGGCTATCGGCAGGCCCAGTCATCAGGGCAGAAAACAGAGAAGTGGTACAACAGAAAAACAACAGTTATTTTTATCAGCCATGGTTGCAAAACTGAGGCTCAGCTGCAGCCGCTATCCCTCAACCCAGAGGGGCCCCTTTCCCCATACCGTCTGAGATGGAAAGCCATGGAGCCCTAGGGGAATCTGAGCAAACGCAACTGAGACTGAAGCTGCTTCTCACAGCCTCTGGGGCTCCCTGCAGGAGGAAGAGGAGGGGAGAAGCCTGGGAGTGCTGTGACTTCCACGCAGCCGGCGGCAGGGCCCAGGCATCAGGGCAGAAAACAGAGAATTAGGACAGGACTGCAGAGAAACAGCAGTTGATTTTTACTGGCCGCAGTTGAAAACTGAGGCTGAGCTGCAGCTCCCAATTCCCAACCCAGAGGGCCCCTCCCCCCAAACCCTCCGAGACTGATCACTGCGGAGCCCCAGGGGAATCTGAGCAAACACTGCCGAGAGCATCACTGACACTGACAGGGATTGAACTGAGGGTAGCAAGCGTGATTAAATATCTATAGGAAAATAAAAAGGCGTTTTTAAGGCTTTATATAAAGCAGGAATCTAAGAAGCTTAGACGCCACCTACTGGAAACCAAAAGAAAAACACCTTCTTTGCAGCAGGCTAAAGAGAGACCTTTATATAATAAATCTTCTTTCTGGAAAAACAGCAGAATACACTTCCATTAATGCCCAGGCAGAGAAATAGTCCATTAAACACCATAAACAACCAAGTTGACAAGACATCTCAGAAAGAAGGAAAATCTCCAGAAAATAAATTTACAGACATAGAAATACACAACTTAAATGACAGAGAATTCAGGATGGTACTTCTGAAAAAACTCAGCCAGTTCTGAAATGAGTCATATCGACAATTTCAGGAATTGAAAAAATAACTAGATGAGCAGAGCAAGGAGATTAAAACCCCCCAAAAGAACCAAATAGACCTTCTGGAGGGGGAAAAAAAGATACTACAAGAGTTGTAAAATGAAATAGCAAGCTTGGGAAATAGAGTCAACCAAATGGAGGAAAGGATCAGTGATATCAAAGACAGAAATCTAGAAATAAATCAGAAGGAAGAAGAGAGAAACTGAAGAATGAAAAATAATGAAAGAGAAATACAAGAACTAGCTGATACCATCAGGAGAGGAAACATTAGAATAATGGGCATTACCAAAGGTGAGGAAAAGAAGCAGGGACTAGAAAGCATTTTCAGACAAATAGACGAGAGTTTCCCAAATCTAAGGAATGAGATGGAGCTTGGAATTCAAGAAGTCAACAGAACACCCAATTATCACAACTTAAAAATGCCTTCACCAAGACACATTGTATTAAAGTTATCAAAAATCAATGACAAAGATAGAATTCTCAAGGCAGCCAGAGAGAAGAAAACGGTAACTGATAAAGGAAAACCCATTAGATTATTCTCGGACTTCTCAGCACAAACCTTACAAGCCAGAAAGGAATGGAATCAAATATTTAAACTGTTAAGTGAAAGAAACTATGAGCCTACAAGAATGTATCCAGCTAAACTCTCCTTTAGATATGAAGGAGAAATTAAGACCTATCCAGATATACAAAAATTGAGGAAATTCTCCATTATAAGGCCTGTACTACAGGAAATACTGAAAGGGATCAGCTTACCTAAAACAAAATGACAAAAAAAAAACAAACAAACAACAGCAAAACATAATTAGGAGTAAAGTGACTATCAGGCAAATAGAAGCAGAGGAATGCAACCCTTATTAAGAACAGGGCATTATAAGCTTAAATAATAAGAAGAGATTTGCTATAGCAAGATAGTAATGAACACTTAGCATACATAGGAACAAATTGAAATAATGACTGAAAAGGGGAGGATTCAAAATCCAAATTGGCAAAGGGAAATGGAAATAAGGCACACACTGAAGAAAATGGACAACTGTATGTGTGTGTGTGTGTGTGTGTGTGTGTGTGTGTGTGTGTGTGTGTGTATAAAACTATCCTTTACATATCCGTAATGGTAACCACACACCAACATTCAGAACTGAAGTATATAACATCAAACAAGAAGAACCAGAGGCAAAGCTCACAAAATAAAGAAGAGCCAACCAAAATAAAGAAAACAGATACACAAGGATAAAAAAGCAATGGAAACACCGAGCTACTAGAAAGCAAAAGATAAAATGGCTATAAGACCTCATATTTCAGTAATCATCCTAAATGTAAATAGACTGAACTCACCAATAAAAAGTGACAGAGTTGCAGAATGGATCAAAAAACAAAACCCAACCATATGCTGCTTCTAGGAGACACATTTCAGCTCCAGAGACAAATGTAGACTCAAAAAGGTGGAAAATGATATTTTGAGTAAGTGGCATTCAGAGAAAAACAGGAGTAGTGGTACTAATATCAGACAAAATGTACTTCAAAATTAAAAATGTAAAGAAAGATACTGAGGGACACTTCATAATGATAAAGGGAATCATGCACCAAGAGGAAATAACACATCAATATCTATGCTCTCAATCAGGGAGCCCTGAAATAGGTAAAGCAATTACTAACAGAACTAAAAGGAGAAACAGACTAAAACACTATTGTAGTAGGAGATCTAAATACCCCGCAGTTGTATATGGACAGATCATTCAAACAGAAAATCAATAAGGAAATAACATCCTTAAATGACACATTAGACCAACTGGACATAATTGACATTTACAAAGCCTTCCATCCCCAAACAGCTACTTGCACATTCTTCTCTAATGCACATGGAACATTCTCAAGAATCAACCATATGCTGGGACACAGAGATAGCCTCAACAAATGTAAGAGAGTTAAAATCATGCCAACCATATTCTCTGATCATAGTGCTTTGAAACTAGAGATCAACTGCAATAAGAAATCAGAAAGAACCACAAATACATGGAGATTAAACAACATGCTACTGAAGAATAACTGGATCAGAGAAGAAATAAGAGAGATTAAGAGATACATAGAAATGAATGATAATGATACTACAACGTATCTAAACTTTTGAGATATTGCAAAAGCGGTAATCATAGGAAAGTTTATATCATTAACAATATATCAAATACAAGAACAAACCCAAATAAACAACCTAATGCTTCATCTTAAAAAATTAGAAAAGGAAGAACAAATGAGGCCTAACGTCAGCAGACAGAAAGAAATAATCAAAATTAAATCAGAAATAAATGAAATTGAAAACAAGAAAAAAAACATTAGAAAAAATAAATGCAACAAAGAGCTGGAACTTTGAGAAGGTTAATAAAAGTGACAAACCCCTGGCTAGACTCACTAAAGGAAAAAGAGAAAGGACACAAATCAGGGATGAAAGAGGGGAAATTACGATTGATATCACAGAAACAAAGAAGATCATGCAAGAATACTATGAAAAAGTATATAATAACAAATTTAATAACCAAGAAGAAATGGTCCAGTATTTAGAAAAATATAACCTTCCTAGAATGAATCAAGAAGATCTGGAAAGTCTAAATAGACCAATGATCAGCAGTATGGAAATTGAAACAACCATCAAAACCCTACTAAAAGGTAAAAGTCCAGGACCAGATGCCTTCACTAGTGAATTCTATCAAACATTCAAAGAAAATTTAATATCTATTCTCCTCAAACTCTTCCAAAAAATCAAAGAGGAGGCAATACTTTCAATTCATTTTACGAGACCAATATTACTCCGATATCAAAACTTGATAAAGATAACACAAAAAAGAAAACTACAGACAAATATCTCTCATGAACACAGATGCAGAATACCTAAATAAGATACTAGTTAACCAAATACAACAATATATTAAAAAGATTATACACCACAATCAAGTGGGCTTCATCCCAGAGGCACAATGATGGTTCAACATATGCAAATTGATTAATGTGATACACCGCATACACAAATTAAAAAATAAGAATCATATGATCATATCAATAGATGTAGAAAAAGTCTTCGACATGATACAGCATCCACTTATGATCAAAACACTTCACAAAATCGGTATAGAAGGATAGTGCCTTAACATAATAAAGGCCATCTACGACAAACCCTCAGTCAACATTATACTTAATGGTGAAAAACTAAAAACCTTCCCTCTAAGAACAGGAAGGAGGCTAGGCTGTCCACTATCATCACTGCTATTCAATATAACATTGGAGGTCCTAGCAAGTGCAGTCAGACAAGAGAAAAATATAAAAGGCAACCAAACAGGAAACGAAAAAGTCAAACTGTCATTATTTGCAGATGACATGATTCTCTATATAGAAAGCCCTAAAGACTCCGCAAGAACACTACTAGAAACAATAAGCAAATACAGTAAAGTCTCTGGATACAAAATCAACGTTCTAAAATCCATAGCTTTCCTATACTGTAATAATGAAGTGTCAGAAAAAGAAGTGGAAAAAGTGATTCCATTTGCAATTGCAACAAAAAGAATAACATACCTAGGAATAAATTTAACAAAATATGTGAAAGACCTATATAATGAGAACTATAAGACCCTATCAAAAGAAATTGAAGAAGATACAAAGAAATGGAAAGATATTCCGTGTTCTTGGATTGGAAGAATCAACATAGTTAAAATGACCATATTACCTACAGTATTATACAGATTTAATGCAATCCCCATCAAAATCCCATCGGCATTTTTTAAAGAAATAGAACAAAAAAATCATCAGCTTTGTATGAAAGCACAAAAGACCCTGAATTACCATAGCCATTCTGAGAAAAAAGAACGAGGCTGGAGGCATCACTCTGCCTGACTTCAAATTATACTACAAAGTGACAGTAATCAAAACGGCATGGTATTGGCAGCAAAACAGACACATGGAACAGTGGAACAGAATCAAGAGTCCAGAAGTAAACCCATATTTATATGGGCAAATAATTTTTGACAAAAAAGCCAAAAACATACAGTGGAGAAAAGAAAGCCCCTTCAATAAATGGTGCTGGGAAAATTGGAAGGCCACCTGAAAAAGAATGAAACTAGACTGTTGTCTATCACCAAACACCAAAATTAACTCAAAATAAATTAAGGACCTAAGTATAAGACCTGAAACAATAAAATACATAGAAGAAAATGGAGGAACTAAACTTAAGGACCTTGGACTTAAAGATTTTATGTATTTGAGCTCAAAAACAAGGGAAGTAAGAGCTAAAATAAATAAATGGGACTACATCAAACTGAAAAAGCTTACTTTCAGCAAAAGAAACAGTCAACAAGGTACAGAGACAACCATCCAAATGGGAGAATATATTTGCAAGCAACACCTCCGATAAGGGCCTAATATCCAAAATATACAAAGAACTCATATGGCACAATAAGAACAACAAAACAAATGATCCAATCAAAAATGAGCAGAGGACCTGAACAGACACTTCTTTCTAGAGGACATACAAATAGCCAACAAATATATGAAAAGATGCTCAATATCACTAACTATTAGGGAAACGCAAATTAAAACCACAATGAGATACCATCTCGCATCTGTTAGAATGGCTATAATCAACAGGACAAGTAATAACAAATGTTGGAGAGGATGTGGAGAAAAAGGAACCCTCATACACTGCTGGTGGGACTGTAAATTAGTACAGCCACTATGGAAAACAGTATGGAGATTCCTCAAAAAAACTAAGAATTGATCTACCATATAATCCAGCAATCCCTCTACTAGGTATTTACCCCAAAGATTTAAAGATATTTGCACGTTGATCTTTGTAACAGCATTATTCACATTGGCCAGGACATGGAAGCAACCAAAGTGTCCTATGATAGATTATTGGCTGAAGAAGCTGTGCTACATATATACAATGGAATATTACTCAGCCATTAGAAGAGATGAAATACTTCCTTTTGCAATAACATGGATTGCCGGAGCCAGCCGGGCAGAGTCGAACAGTCCTGAGTGGGGGAGCTAGGGTTAGAAAAAAAAGACAGAGAAGAGAGAAAGATCTCGGGAGGGCATACAGTCAAAGCTGCAGCCTTGAGTTTATTTAGCACTGTATACTTATACAGCTTGAGTACTTGACAAACTGCTCAAAACAAAACCACAAGTATCCAGAAACAATAGCTGCGATTAACATGAATTAACATAAGGCCGAGAGAAAAACTCCTCCCTTGGAATTTCAGGAACTGATGCTTATCCTCCCTTCAGGGTTTCAGGAACTGATATTTCCTTACAAAGGGCTCCCAACATCTCCGGCTCCCAACAATGGATGGACCTCAAGATAATCATGCTAAGCAAAATAAGCCAGACTGAAAAAGTTGAAAATCCCAAGATATCACTTATATGTGGGATATAAACCTAAAAGGAACAAATGAACAGGACAAACAAACAGAGTCTCATGGACATGGACTATAGACTAGTGGTTACCAGAGGGTAGGAGGCAGGAGAGGAGGGTGGAAGCAGATGGAGTAAAAGGGGCCAAATATAGGGTTTAGGGGAAGGGTGAAGTGGGTAAAGAGGATCAAATATGTAGTAGCTGAAGGAAACGACCTTGGGTGTTAAATGCACAATAGAATATACAGATGTGAAATTATAATGTATACCTGAAAATATAATTGTATTAACCAATGTTACCCCAATAAACTTAATTAAAAAATTTAAAGAAATAAAAATAAATAAAAGTAATATGAAGTTCAAAGTTAGACATGATCTTAGAGGTAATCTAAACTTGCTTCTTGCTTTTTTTTTTTTTTTTTTAATAGGAAACACCCATTGGACTATAAGATAAATGCATACCCTCTAGGTTCTTGGAAGTGTTGGTCAAAGCAAACAAGTATATGTGCAAATTTCTTTGAAGTTTTATGATTTGATTTAATATAGCATACACATTTTGCATTTCACTCCATTATGTGGCTGTTGGGTATATTTGTCACTTTGATAATTAATATGAATAATCTTGCTGGGGCTTAATAACCAAATAGAAATTAAAGTAATATTATATTAGAAGGAAAAGTTTAAATGTGCCAAGTTTCCTTTTAATCTAATTATCATCTGAAGAATGTATGATTTTGAGTGTTTTTAAATGACTTTTTTTTCCCGTTCATGTTACAGACATAAGTACATTTTGGAATATAATATTTAATTAATGTGGGCTCTTTAAAGATTAATATTCCAGTATTTTCAGTCATAAGTCATAGAACCTTAGAGGAAGGACATCTTCCAACAAGACAGCATTACAACCTTTCTTCGTGCACTTTTTGTTATATAGATTGGTAGGCCAGGTGGACTATTAGGAAGATAATGTGACATTTTTGGCTTACAAAATCTTTATAACTTCTTGACTCTTTCTTTTTCTTCTGTCTTGCATCAGTAAATATTATTTGATTCCCAAATGTGGTGAAACCATGCATTCCATAAAATGTCATTATTTTCTAGCTTAATAATCTTCATATTTCACAACTAGAAACTCAAAGTTTCATAACTTCTACATTAAGAGAGAAGGGTTCTAGTAGTAGTCATAATAATATTTAGTAGTCATAATATTTTACTTTATTTACTTAACCACTATTAAGACTAGTAGTAGTAGAGATAATTATATTTTACTTTATTAACCATTATTAAGACTGATCCTCAAGAAATATATATTGTGATTATTCTGCAGTTTTGGATAAGCTCTGTCTCACTCCCAACTCAACAACTGTGTTCTCTGACACAAATTAAAAGTCTACATGTAATGACTTAAATGGTAGTCATGCATCTTACAGGGGAGAAAACCACCAGTTAGTTGTACCAGAGACCAATGGAAAGGTGTTAACACATATAAATGAAATATGCATCGATCAGAATTGTTAAATGATGACAAAGAAAAAGAGAAAAGAGGCCAACAGTCTTAATGGCCTTCAGATATACATAACATGTAAGAAGAGGGCTATGCCCAACAGACTTCAGATATTACTCCTCCTTTAAGATGGGTTTAAGTATTTAGCAATGACATTTGAATATTACAAATTCAATATCAAGAGTAACCCAATTATGAATGTATATTCATTTTATACATACACACATGCACACACACACACATTAGGTACCTTAGCCATTTTGCTAATAAATATGTATTTGTCAATCTTACCTCTTATTTTGATCTCATCAAATCATCTGATAATTATGTACTTGGCTTTTCATGTCAGTGTGCATGCAGGAAGAGAATGTGCTGGTTCTATAAATGAACATATTTTGATTCACATGGTAGTTCTGTAGCCCACATAAATCTGTGCATTTTTACACTAATATTAGTTACCAGTGTTAGAAACTTCTTAGTTGACCCTCCAAGGAATCATTGATATTGTGTGTACCAAATCAAGTTTATGAGCATTAACGAGGCTAGTATATGGATTACACTTAATTTATCAAAGTAAATCCTTTTTGAATGTATGAGAAAAGTCTTCTATGGGTGGTCCCACAGCCCTGCTGATTGCTGCCTATCAAATACCTATATTAAAAATGAAAAAAAAAAAAATACCACTAGACTCATGAGAGTAAGATAATTTGTTGTCATTTGCCAAAAATTGTTTTAATAAATTTATAAGTTTAAGATGTCTACAGGAACAGTACATAGATGTAACATTAATGTACAGTGTACAACTTAAAAACTGTTTGTAGTGATCATGTGAATCTCTTATTCTCACCCTGTGAGTTCCTGGAGATAAGGAACTTACATTGATTTGTTGTATACTTGCAGCAATTAGTATTACTTAACATATAAATGGTAAATTCATTAAGGCAAATTTAAAGTGAACAACACTATGGGTTTGTGAATTCAAGCAGAAAACCTAATTTCAAAGGTGAATATTTCTTTTTCACACTTTGATCCACACTAAAGAACATCCAAAACTAATGACCGTTTTTAACTTGCTAGTATCCCTTTTAAAATACAAAATAGGTTCATTTCAGTGAAGATTATTCTTTATTTCTTTCATGTTATGCCTCCAACACTTTCTTTTTTCTATGTCTTTACTCCTGTCTCCTTTTCCAGTGACTTCAAACTGGTAGTAATAGAGGAAGTTTACTAATTAATTCCCTTTAGATTCAGTAATAAACTGGACAACTTCTGTTGCTATTGAAAAGTAGACATCTGTTTTATGTTTTTCAGTTCTCATACTTAAGGTTATCCTGTACTTGCTAACATACAACTGAAAAATGCCTTTTGAAAATTGTTTTGGGGCACTGGTATAATAGAGATCATAACCAATGGTATCTTTTGTGCTTCTTAATGAATTGTTTTTTAAGTTTTTTTCTTCTTTTGAAATTTCTGTGAAAACCTTTATTATTCTTAATACCTATGTTTTCAAAAGTTTTCTTTGTGCACTTTTATAATTACCTAACCCTCTAAAATTCATTAACAGTTTAATTTTTTTTTTTAATCCAGTTTGAAAAGAAAGCTTGGATTGTGATATTTTAATGAGGGCACTTAGTAATGTTTTATCTTTTACCAAAAGCTGTATTCAAAGTCCTTGCTGTGACATTTGTTCAGGTTTCACAGATGATGCAAAATAATGTATTATTTCTATGGTCCAGTTTTACAAGAATAAGATTTACAACACCATTTAAAGAAAGTCTTCAACCCTATTCAGGAGCTAAAAGCCTGCTCCGGGTACTAGTGATATCTCATCAATGTAGTTATAACCCATTCACATAAATATTGTCATGATTTGTAGGTACCTTTTTATTTTCAGCATTATATAATATCACTTTCTTTTTTATAACATTTATCTTGTCAAAAATTTTAATTTAATTTTTGTCTACTTAGAATTCATTTTAATTTAAATTTTCTGAATTAGTACCTTATTTGCATTATATTTGCATTAGAGTTTCATGCATTTCAAAGTGCTTTGAAAATAATATTACAGCCCAAGTTAGATATAAGTCATGCTACTAGGAAAATAAAGGAATTTGAAACTTAAGAATATTAAAATTAAATGTAAATTTAGAATACTAAAATTAAATGTAAAGTTGGTCATCTAGGGCCAAGGGGGAACTATCAGTTTAATATAAAGCATACAAAGTCTTGGCCTTGGCTTCAGTTCAACCCACCTTGACAGAAAGATTCTTCTTAGTAAAAGAGAAAAATGGAATTTGTCTGAAGTAACAAAAATTATAAAAGCTGGGTAAATACTAGTGTTATTTTTCCAAATGATCAGTCTACTCTAAATAATTTTCCCCCCTATGGAAAATAGCCTTGAGGCAAAGGAGGCAAGGGATAAAAAAAACATAAGTAAGTCTTTAAATATTTTTTGTTTGTACTCACAGGGAGGGTCTTGCCCTCTTTCTAGGGACTATGCTTGCACTTTGAATATTACAATGTATGAGTATTGAAATAATAATACCAAGAAAATTGTTCGGACTCATAAATGGGTGTTTGTACGTATTCCCTTCAGAACTACAGATTTTTTACCCAGACTCCGTTACAAATCTATAACATTAGTCAAGACTTGAAGTCACAGAAATTTTACTCATGGGAATAAAATTAACTTTAAAGGCTTATATCTAGCCCAAACAATGGTTTCCTTGCTTTACCTCCTATAATGAAGACTTCACATATTATATAACAACCACTTTGTATTGCACAGCCCATGATTCCTAAGATCTAATCACATAAAATTTATAGATAGTTCTTCAAGACTTCATGCATGGACAAACTTCTAAACCTGTATTTGTTCTATAAGATTTACATAGAATACCCTACAAATCATTCCTCTCTCACATGGTAAAAGCCTAGTTGTTCTTCAAGATAGGTGTTAAAATAAACTAATTCATGTGTAAATATTGCATCAGTACTTTCTAAGTTTAAATATGTTACACGATCTTGAATTTAATTTTTTATCTTCTATGTGTTTATACATTTTAACATAAATATTTGATGATTTATGTTAAAAAATACTTAGTGAACATAGAGAACTTTCACAGGTTGAATTTAGTGACAATGAGACAGGAAAGCTCCTGCTAGTAGCTAGTCTTAAAAACATATAATTTGTAATTTAGCTTGAGGCCAGGATTGATAACTAAAGCCCCCCAATATTAAAAAAAAACTTCAAAATTGGGCAAGATATATGAAATTTCTGTTTTCAGATACAAAACATAGTACATAAACATGACTATGAAGAGAAACAAATGTGATGAGCTCCACAATTGTATCAGCTTTCTAACTCTAGAGTCTTTCTGGACCTCTGTACAAAGGAGTTCAAAAATGTATCTCAAATTGCTGAGAGACAGACCCAAGACTAGGCTCACTGTGGTATCTGGAATTTGAAGGGGAAAATACCAGTAAGAAGAGAGCTGTGAAAATCCTGAACTTCTTGATTGAATACTAAGCTGAACATGGACAGAGAAAAACTCTACAAAAACAGAAAAGGAAAATCTACCAGGAAAGAATAATTACGAAGAATTTATAAGCAGACAAAGTATAAAAGGTCATACAAGATAAAAGAAGTTTGAGTTCTGACATTCCAGAGTAAAAAGACTTCCCAAATGTAATCAGAGAAAGATGATACCTTGGGAAAATGACTAATTTAACTCTAGAGTAAAACTTTAATAAATGCTAACAAAGCTTAAAACAGCATCAAAAGATCAAGCTTAATTGCAAATAAATTGTTGCATTTTTAAATCTATTTTAAGAAATTAGAAAAAATTCAGACATTCAAGAACTTGGCATTCATAATGACAAGAACACAATAAAAAATTACTAAATATGTGAAGAAGCCAGAATATATCACCAATAATTGGATACAAAATGAGTCAACAGGAACAGATTGAGAAATGACAAAGGCAGTGGAATCAGCAGAACTTTAACACAACTATTAGAATCAAGTACATTAAAAAACAAACTATGAACCTAATAAAATAATTATAAAAATAATTATAAAATTAATATCAGTAGGGACATAAAACTATGTAAAACAACCAAGTAAAAATTGTAATAAGAAATCAATATCAGAATCAAAAAGTCATTGAATGGCTCAATAGCAAAATAAACATTGTAGAGGATCATTGAACTCATGACAGGGCAACAGAAATTATTCAAAGTGTATCACAGAGAAAATGTAAATTGAAAATAAAATGAGAAGAACTTAGTGACCTGAGACACAAACAATCTAACATAATTGCTATTGGAAGTTCAGAAGAGAGTTGGAGAAAATGTTTGAAAAGTAATGGTGATAAATTTTCAGATTTTATGAAAAACACATCTACCTGTCTAAGGGGTTCACTGAAACTAACCAAATAGGGTACATACACACACACACACACACACAACACCAAGGCTTATCATAATCATATTATTGAAAACTAATGAGAAAATTTGAAAAGTAACTGTGTGAGGAAGAAACCACAGTATACATAGAGAACAACAGTAAGAAATTATGATCATTTCTCAGAAACAATGTAAACCAGAAGACAAAGAAATGAATCAATAAATTTCTGGGGAGGAGAGATGTCAATCAGACTTCTATATCCAGCAAAAATTCCTTTATAAATGAAGACAAAATGAATACTTTTCAGACAAATGAAAGCTGAAATAATTTCTTGCTGGCAGATCTAGACTATAAGAAATGTTAAAGTTCTTCAGACTAAAGACAAATGGTAACAGAAGAAAATTCATATCTATACAAAGAAATAAAAATTACCAGAAATGGTAAACATGTGCAAAAATGGTTTTAGAGGTTTCTTAACTAAAAAGGATTGTATAATTCAAAAATATAACGTTTATAACATGTAGAAATATATAGCAATGACACAAAGAATTGAAAGAGGGTAAAGACATTTTTGTAAGAAAATTATATGTGTAATTGTATAAAGGTGTTTGTAGAGTGAGAATGATAAATTATAGATACATATTGAAAACTCTAGAGCCAGCACAGAAAAATAGATACAATAAGCAAGTATAGATAATAAACACACAGGCAATAAGAAGCAGTACTAAATTTAAGTATATTCAATTAATACAAAAGAAGGTAGAAATGAGGGAAAAGAGACAACAAAAAAGTGGGACAAATGGTATATTTCAACCAGTCCACATCAGTGTTTATGTTAAATGTAAACTAAATGGCTCTCCAATTAAAAGGTGAAACTTATCAGAATGCACTGAGAACAAGACCCAATGATATATTGTTTATAATAGAAAGGCATTCAATATAAGGACATATAAAAATAGAAGGATGGAAATATGTGGGTGACTCTCAGTTAAATGCCATCAAGAACAAATCTGTGATCAAATAAAATTGGTTTTATTAACTTACTGAAACAAATGAAGCAGTACACCATGAGGAATCTTGGAGAATTTCACTAAGGGGGTGTTAGAAATGACTTATTATAGAATTTGGGCTTGCGTTGGATGAATTTGGTCAAGTTCCAAAGAAGTGAAATTTGATTTGGATTCAATGATATTAGCAAATTGGAGTAATTTTATGACTGAGTATCTTAATATTATTTAGGAAGTGAAGAGAATAAAGTGAAGCCAAAGCTTTAATTGACAAAGAAGCAGCATTCACTCTCATTAGCCAGGAGAGGGAATGTTTGGTAATTTTTCTGGTTTGCACAGTGACCTTGTTTTTGTCTGTGCTCAGACACTGTTAATGAGAGCTATTGTTCTTGCTTCATCATGGTCCAGAGTGATCTTTCTGGTGATCTGTGCAAATTTTAATGTTCAGCAGGGGGACTCCGAAGCCAACCTATGAGGGTAGGGCAGTTCTTAGGAACACCAAGGCATAGACTTCTTAGTGCCTCGCTATTTACTGGTTGTTAGAAGCTTATAAGCTCTAACATACAAGCAGGTGGAGACAAACCTCTAATAGCCAGTCTTCTGTAGTTTTGGTGGTATGCAGGAAGAAGGTATCAAATGGGAGAGTATCTGAGGTGAGAACAGAAGAAACTTAGTCTGTAGATATTTCCTGGAAAGTGGGTTTTGCCAATTTTAGAAAATATCTTAAACCTAGAGCGGTTTTGCTCTTTCCAGTACTGGGTGATTGCAAGGGCCCTGGGTTAGAAGATTTAAGTTAGGATAGTACAGAAAGTCTTAAACTGATCTCGTAGAGTTCCCCCTCCCCATGGAAGGGAACTACATCAATGATATAATTCTGAATTAGAATCAAATTGAGCAAAACATGGACAAATGAGAAAAGGAAAAAGAAGTCTAAACAAAAATTGGGGAAGAGAACTGAATTGTACTCCACCCTCCCCAAAAATCATATGTTGAAGTTGTAGCTCCCAATATCTCAGCATGTGACTGTATCTAGATATAGGGCCTTTAATGAGGTGATTAAGGTGAACTGACATTGTGTGGGTGGGCCCTAATGTAATCTAACTGTTGTCCTTATAAGAGAGGAGATTAGAACACAGATAATATAAAGACCATGGGATGACCGTGTGTGGATACAGTTAGAAGGCGGCCATCTACAAGTCAAGGAGAGAAGCCTTGGAAGAAACAAAACCTGCTAAAATCTTGATCTTTCACTTCTAACTTCTAGAACTGTGAGAAAATAAATTTCTGTTATATAAGCCACCCAGTCTGTGATAGTTTGTTATGGAAGCCCTAGCAAACTAGTAAAGGAGCAGAAGGAAAGTTCAAAAAGCAAGTCACTAGACTGTTTAACCCTACGTGTAAGAGAATGCTCAGTAATGTTAAAAAGTTTTCTTGAAATATGTGATTCCAAAAGTTCGGGAAAACTAATTTTACATAATAACAGCAATAGAAATGTATCAAGATTAGGTCCTATACAAAATTATTATATAAAAAAGAGATTAAGTTGCAGAATAGCTTTCCTACTGACAGTTAAAGTGTCAGATAATGTGTCTGAGAAAATTGACCCAAAACAATTAAATTATAAAGAACACAAGAGTAAGTAAAGATAACAGATGATGCCTCAAGATAAATAGAAAATTTAAAATGAGGGGGGAAAACTAATAAGAAATCGTTGAAATATTTGAGAAAAAGTGAGAATTAAATATAAGCAAAGACGAGAGAACATGAAATTATTGCAGTCTTCGAAGAAGAACCAAATAAGGAAACATAAGAAATGTATTTAAAAATCTGTAGTTCAAGGAAATTTTCCCAAAATTAAAATTTAACACACACATACACACACACATTCATGAGACTACCTATTGAAATAAATATCATGTGCCTGAGAAATGGACCAAAAATATCAAAACCAAAATATATTCTAGCACAATTACTGGATTAATTTTTCTTAAAGAATGCTCCTTCTGGGAATTTAAATTTTTAAATTTCCAATCATAAGGAGACATCAGACAAATATAAATTGAGAGACATTCTATAAAATAACTGACCAGTATTCTTAAAAAATGTTAATGATATAAAAAGCAAAGTCTAGGAACCTGTCATAGATTGAAAGAAACTAGAGACATAATGACTAAATTCAATGTAATATCCGCATTGCATTTTAGAACAGAATGAACATTTGTGAGAAAATTAGTAAAATCTAAATAAAGCCTATAATTTAGTTAATAGTATTATAGTAATGTTCATTTCTTAGCTTTTATGAATGTGCTATGGTTCTATAAAATATGATCAATAGGGAAAACTAGATGACAGTTATATAATAATACTCTGTACTATCTCGATAACTTCTATATATTTAACATTATTTTAGAATAAATGAAAACTATCTTAATGTAAATTCTTAATGGTGAAAGTCTGAATTCTTCCCAAGATCAAGAAAAAGACAAGAATATGTACACTTAACAGTTATATTTAATATTTTGCTGGAAGTTCTATCAAAAGGAACAAGCCAAGGAAAATAAATTAAATGTACCCAAATTAGATAGAAAAAAGTAAAACTTACTTTATTTACCAACACATTGATTTAGAAAACTACAAAACAAAAACAAACAAAAATTTACTACTAAAACTTCTAAGAGTTCAAGAGTTCAGATATTTGTAAGGACTCACAAGACTCCATAGAATATATTTATGTTTGGCTTTTACTAAAATGCAAATGATTCAGGGCAGCAAGAGAAAATGTATAAGGAAGCACTAAGAAACACCCAGAGACAAGCTCCCTGAGGTCCTTCACACACAGACAAGCTTCCTCTTCAGATTGAATCATCAATAGCTGTTTGATAAAGCTTGGCTTCAGGAGGGAGCAAGATAGATGGTCTTGGTGGTGATTTTCATGTCTCTTAAGTCACTTTGAACAAGTCTCCTGTTTAACTAATTATGTCATTTTAAAACTACCTGTAAACAAATTGATATTCTACCAGTGAACAATGATAATTGAAATTTAAAAGTATGAACCTTCAGTATATATTTGACAAAAGATGTATTGAATGATTCTAAACATAGTTTAGTATAAGTAAATCTAATCTATGAAAAAAGAAATGAGAGCAGTTACTGCCTCTATGAGTACAAGAAGTCCTTTTCTGGGAAGGAGCAACAGGGATCTTTCTGGTTGATGAAAATATTCTTTATCTTGATTTGGGTGTCGGTTACCTGAGTCTCAGCATTTGGTGAAAATCATCAAACTTCACAATTAAGATCTGTACATTTTGCTGTTTATAAGTTATACCTCAATCAAAAGAGAAGATAAAAAATAATTTAAACAGATAATAAAGCTATAATTTACTTAAAGCCTTTAACAATAATAACCCTAGCTTTTTACTTAATCCTTTTGTTGCAAATACAAATTAATGAAAACAAAAGCAATTGCTAAAAATTACAAGACCTCCAGCTAGGTGGCCTGCTCAGAGATAGGAAATATAGTGTGCAAGGATACATTAGACATGTGTGATAAACAGAATTCTAAGATGCCCCTCAAAATTCCTTTCTCCAGTTTTGTACACCTTGTATAATACCCTCTTCTTGAATGGGAGTAGGATTTATGAACATGGTTGCATTAGAGGACAGAAGTGAAGGAATTTTGAAATTCTCTATTAATTGCATCTAAATTAATCAAAAGGGAGAGATTATCCTGGTGGGCCTGATCTAATCATGTGACCACTCTAAAAGAGGCACTACACTTTCCGTGAAGTTAGAGATATGAAGAAGCAAAGATTCCTCTTTATTGTTGTCTTTCAAGAAGAAAGTTGTCATGAATCTGAGATGTTTATCTAGGGAAGCATCCAGATTAAAATGCAGATTGGCCAACACAGTTGAGTTTCATCCTTGTGGGACCCTGAACAGAGAACCCCACTGAGCCATGCCTAGATCTCTGACCTATAGAAACTTTAAGATGAAAAATCAGTATTGTGTCCAGCAACTAAGACTGTGGTAATTTGTTACACAGCAATGGAAAAAAATACAACAAGCAACCTCTCACATAAATCACTTGTGCGTATGTGGAGAAACTCTGTCAGCTGAATTCAAAATTGAGTTCCAAACTTTTAGATAATTTGTACATGAATAATTATTATTTTGTATTGGTATTTTACTTATTTTAACTTTTTATTGGTAAAATAATTTTTTTAATATTTAAGTAATGTTATAAAGCAGTCATGGTTTGGGAAAAGGAGAGCAAAATAGTCCAAAATAATCAACTCTGGACATTTCAGCCCTCTGTTCCTAGAGTGATACATACTTTTTAGTTGATTATTATCTAAATAATAGAATTGCCATGTGACAAGAACTACTTCAGAGAATAGACACAAGATTTCCTAAAAATTTTCCAAAGCTTTATGAAATAATATTTAGATACTATCAAAATTTCATGTATGATTTTAACATCTCTATTTATTAATGCATATATAATAAAGTTAATTAATTATATAGTTTAAAAACATTTCCTGTGTATTATGATGCCTTCATGTCAGTTTTGAAAATCTTTCTGAATCCTTGCTAATTATTCATTACAGAATTTGAATTATTTACATATTTTAATTGTGTGATTTTATTAAAAAATTATGTATATAGAAGTACAAGTATAAATTTTCAGACATTAGGAATATAATTTATAAATGAAATCTTTGTTCATAAATATCCACTTGATATTGACACACAGGTATCAGCCATGGCTTGGCATTGTGACTTTTCTTTTATCCTTTCTATGCTACAGTTGTTAATATTATTGAAAGTCATAACTTTCATCTTCATTGTCTTTCATTTATCTAGCTAGTAGATCTTGTAAATAAAGTGAATAAACTTTATTAGTAGAAAATAATTCAGACTAACCTAAACCTTTCTTTGAAATTACAGAGGAAATTTCAAGGCAGCAAAAGTCCCACATCACTTCCTTAACACAATTGTCTAATTTATTGGTTGGCCTCCTGTATTAATTACCTTTTTTTTTTTTTTTTTTTATGCCAGAAGTATATTGATCTAATCTTCGATTCTCTCTCAGGGGCTTCTTGAACCAGGTTTTAATTCTGTCAAGCCATCTTCGATCTGTATAATTGGCCCCTGAGTGCTTGTAGCCAGGTAAACCCACTGTAGGATGTTCCAGGTATTTTTCACCCTTCAGGGACCTCTAGTCATGTAAGCCTTTCTTACATTCTGTTGTTTTCATGCTGCATGAAATAACTAATATTTTTCAGGTCAATTTTGAAAAGAAACATTTGCTTTATATTGAAGAGAATGAAAATATTTCCCTGAATTATTGTTATTATCATTTTACAGAGAAAATGAGATATCAACAAAGAATGTATATCACATTTGAAATATATAATAAAAACATCTAATAAAATATCTCTTAAAATCTATGTAGAATATGACAGATAAGTTATGTAGTCCACTATATATATTAGAAGCTTAACCCATATGATTATATAATAGTCATGTGGTTAATTTTTGAACAAGCTATGATAGAATCTGACTCTTGCTCCTGACTGCAAATGACTAATATTTTGGACAAATTAATTTCTCTCACTGAGAATATCAGAACTTACAGACCAAGTCATCTATTTATACAAGCAGCAAATGAACCTGGTGGTCAAAATGAAGAGCACACTTTCTCTTTTGAGATTCAACAAATCACTTTATTCACAAAAATACCAAATTTTCAAATAACATTTGTTGGCTAAGAAATAATGCCCAATAAAAAAGAGTATTGTTGCTGCTGCAGCTACTATTGTTGAATCTTACTGAAGTTCTGTTTGCTCCTTAACTTTAAGAGCAAAAATCATGTTAGAAGGTGCAGTAAATTTTAACATAAATAGTCAGAACCCTTGGAAAAAACAATTTGTCAGTACTGAAGTAGTTCAAAGATCAACCTGCTCTGAAGAAATAGCCTTTTTGAGAAAATTACACCTTGGCTTCAATGTACCTCACTTTGTGGTACATTTTGAAAAAAAAAAAAGTCATTCGTTTTATTAAGGGTTCACATTTAGAACTCTAAGTCTTTGACTACACTAAATTCTGTCTGGAGGCATAAACTTAGTGGATACAGAATGAGCCCCTAATAAGCTCAGAATATTTTAAACCTATTAAAACCTAATTTCCTGAGGAGATTAAAATATTATATATATTGATATATAATTAATATAATATAATATAAATATATCAATATATAATATGTATGTGTATATATAATCAAATATTTCCTAGAAAGTGGTATTTTCTAGAAAAATGTTTCATCTAAAATATATCTATAAATAAGATGCATAAGAGTCACTAAAAACAAAAATATGGAGGCAAAAGGCCAGTGAACAGGGGTTGAAATTTTTATGGGGTCACATGAAGTTTTCCTCATCAACATGCCTGCAACTAATCCTGTGAATGCTCGGATGAAACACGGGTACCATGCAGAGCTTGACATCATGTCTTTATTCTTTTTATTCCCTGTACTGATCACTTATCAATATATTTAAAAACACAATCTTAATTTTCATCCTCTTGCTCGAATCTGACTATAGACCACTTAGTAAATTAAGTGAAGAAGCAATTTATTAACGCAAACCTAATGATTTCCACTTGACCCAGAAATGACTCATTAGTGAAACTGGTGACTCATGTTTGGAACCTTTCTACAAATTTTATTCTCAGAATTTTTTAATACAAAGTCCAAGAAGCTTAGTTAGACTTTCTGCTGACTTGAGTATTCTCGATTAGAGAACTTCAGATACTAACTAGGTTTGATCTTGGCTGCAGTAGTGCTAATCTGTGTAGGAATGTATGTGCATGTGTGTGTGGTGGGGGATGGTGTGCATGTAAAGTATTGTGGTTTGGTTCTGAAGGAGTTGGTGGTGGTGTGGCAGTGAGCAGACTATAAAACATTAATTCTGTCTTTTCAGTTTCTACTTGTATACCAAAAAGAAAAAAATGCTGTTTTTTTCACATTGTCATTTTGAAACAATATCATATTATCATACAATATTTCTTTTTAGCTTTAGAAAGCTGTTAAAATGATTGTTGTAAATCAGTTAATAATATCGTAATGTTGCAGATTGCAGATATTTTTAGATTATAGGAATGAATATCCTTGTGGTATTCATTGCAGTATCCATTCCTGTTACCTAAAAATATCTAATTAGTCAATGACTTATTGCTTGTTCTTATAGTTTATAAAGTATAATGGTCACTGTCTATAGACTATTGACAAATAAAAATTCATTTACTATAGCAGTTTGTCTCAGATGTAGCTTAAGATTTGCAATGAGCCAAACTTGGTTGGATCCAATATATGTATCCACTAACATTAGTTAAATAACTTTGAACAAATTATTTAATTCTATGATCCATAAGGTTTTCATCTGAACAATTAAAATAATAATAATAATGAGATCACATTAATCCTTAAAATAGATTATTTTAAACACAGTGAGAAAATGGAAGCTACTACTTTGAATTTGGATCTGCAAAAGCATTGCCTTTTTCCTCTTTTAATATTTATTTTCATTGATGGTGTTTAAACTATTTACTTGCCATGTATTGATATAGCCTGTTGGAAAAAAATGGAAGTGTTCTCAAAATTCCAATTTCCCTTTAGGAAAAGAGAATGTCAAAGTATAGAAGGAAAGTCTTTCAGCAACATTGTTTATATTACAATTTTTCTATTTTCAAATTGCTAACCAAATTAAATCAAATTCTTTTAACATGCAAGCACCATGTGGAATTCTTTAGGGCATTGAGTTAACTTGGGTTACATCAGCATCCTTTTTGTAAAACGTGTGTGCTGAAGGCATCTTCTGTGCAATGTATATATATAGTAATTAAATTGTTTCACTCCAACATTCATAAAGATAAGAACTTTCATCAGATGATCACTATAACTCAGTGAAAATCCCACTTATTTCTCTCTAATTTAATTCATTGCAGTTATCTAATGTACACTCGTAACAATCCTGAAGTGCTAAATTTATTCATAATTGAATTTGAAATTGTTTAATAAATGATATTGAACAAAAGGCCTTAACCTTTTCCTCAGCTTAAAGAAAACTTAGACTGGCTTCTTCTTGCCTCTAGGCTCTTAACTTCCTCTCCTCTTGATCCTAAAGGGATCTAGATGGCCTAACTACATAGTTCCTTTTCTCTCCCTTTTCCTATAACCTTTTACTTTAAAAAACCTATAATTGTAAATTTTTTCTCTGCCCTTTGGGATGTAAATCTTTCAAAAAACCTCTTGCCGGTTTTGCAATTCAAGGCTGTCTTTCTCAAGGATCTTGGAGTTATTTTTTTGAAATGTAATTACCAAGGAAGATAGAGTCCCTGTCTCCCAGTATCTTTGGGGAGGGAGGGAGTCTAATTGAGATGGGTGCCTTGATCCAGGTTGTAAAACTACCTCTTCTCTATAAGATATGAAAGAGTTTACTTTCTCTTTGGGGAGGCCAATTGGCAAAAACAAAAGGTCTACAATACTCATCCCAGCTCTTAAAGCCTCCTCTATTTTTTGTTTCTGTGGAGCCGAGTTCAGACTTCATTCTGGTCTCTCTCCCCTAGTTGACCTTGCCTGTTTAACATTGCCCAGTGCAATTTTGTTTTAAAAATATCCAATAAATTTAGCTTTAACTCTAATATTATATTACAAAATGTGTGTATGGTAATACAACTGTCCTCAATGAAGACCACTTAGATAAACTTTTGCATAATTTAATTTGCGTTGGTGTGTTTTAATGAAAAATAGGACAAAAAGATGTTAAATAGGAAAGGATTTCCAAGATAGGTTGAAAGGAAATCATACAGTAACAAGGAGCTGATAGGCAAGAAAATATTATAAAACACGAAATCTGCACAAGTATTCAAAGGCTTTTTTAATAATTAAGTAAAATCTAGAAACCATTTACCTAGTACTGAGCATTCAGTACATACAAGCTATTATCAATTTTATAGAAAGTGACATCAGACTTTAAATGAAGCACAACCTTTGATTTTTGAAAGAGATATGTTATAAAAGGATCATAATTTTGTTGTCAGAGCAATGGTGGTACCAAGGATTAAAATGACAATCTGCTCAGGCTGTGAGGGAGAATTTGATCCTCACTCTAACTTGTCTCCCAGAAAGTGAACATGGGGTCCAAATTTCATACTACTTAGAATAAATAACCATATTCTGAATCTGCATTATTCTCTACTTAGGTATGGTATTTAAAAACTAGTCTCCTTTGCTTGTAGCTCTTGGATGTAGCTGAGTACACAGCCTGGGCTATATTCGAACATAGTTTGTTCAAAAAATTACACAAATAAGAAATATTAGAGTTGACACACAAAATAGGATAATCGTCATTTAATGCAAATTTCTGTTTTGTATTTGATATATATACTGTTCAACAAAATTTAATTTCCAGGTCTTTGGGGTTTTTCTATAATATTGCTTATATTTCTATAATATTCCTAAAATATTAAAATATTTTGTCTAATTGCCATTTTTTGTCCAACTTTATTGCAATATAATTGACATAATACTGTATAAGTTTAAAGCATACAAAATGTTGTTTTGATATATTTATGCATCGCAAAATGATTCCCATTATAACATTAGCTAATACCTCCATCCAGTCCAATAATTAGCTTTTTTTTTTTTTTTTGGTGGTGAGAGTATTAAAGGTCCACTCTTAGCAACTTTCAAATATATAATACAATATTATTAGTTATAATCACCATTCTGTACATCAGATTCCCAGAACTTGTTAGTCTGGAAACCTGTACCCTTTGAATGATGTCTTCCCATTTTCCCCACACTCTGGCTTTCCAAATTCTGACATGGAATATACTTTGTGAATTTAGATTCATTTACATTTTATTAAGACTCATTTTATGACCCTGCATGTGGTCTATCTTGTTGATTAGCATATACACTTGAAAAATGTGTATATTCTGCAGTTCTAAATTGCAGTGTTTCACAAATGTCAATTATATTCAGCTGTTTGGTTCAGAGCTTCTGTGTTTTTATTGATATTTTATCTAATTGTTACATCAACTACTGAGACAGATGGGTCTTAACTTATACTATATTTGTGGAATTGCCTAGTTCTTCCCTTAATGCTCAGTTTTTTTCATGCATTTTGAAGAACTGTTAGTAGATGTATATACATTTATAATTGTCATGTCTTCATGATGAATTGTCCCTTTATTTTTTTCTTTTAATTTTTAATTTAAAAAAATTTTAATTACAGTTGGAATGTTATATTAGTTTCAAGTGTATAACATAGTAAGTGATTAGACATTATGTGGTCATCCTGATAAATCTAGTACCCATCTGACACTATACATAGTTATTACAATATTGTTGACTATATTCCTTATGCTATATTTTACACTTGCATGACTATTTTGTAACTACCAATTTGTACTTCTTAATCTCTTCTCCCCTTTCACCCAGCCCTCAGCCCCATCACATTTGGCAACCATCAATATGTTCTCTGTATGAGTTTGTTTCTGTTTTATTTTTTTCTTTAGATTCTACTTGTAAGTGACATAATATGGCATTTATCTTTCTCTGTCTGATTTACTCTAATCAGCACAATACTCTCTGGGTCCATCCATGTGTGTATATAAATATATATATGTATATACACACACACACACACACACACACACACACACACACACACACACATATATATATATATATATATATATATATATATATATATATCCCCTCCTCTTTATCCTTTCATCCATTGATGAACACCAAGATGCCTTCATATCTTGGCTAGTGTAAATAATGCTGTAATGAACATATGAATTCATATGTCCCTTCGAAGTAGTGTTTTGGGTTTCTTTGGATAAAACTCAGAAGTAGGATAACTGGGTCCTTCTTTGTCTCTTGTTATAGACTTCATTTGAAAGTTTATTTTGTCTGATATAAGCATTACTATCTCAGTTTTTTGTTTGTTTCCATTTTCATGAAACATCATTTTTTCATCCGTTTACTTTTAGTCCATGTGTGTCATCTGAAGTGAGTCTCCTGTAGGCGACATATGTGTAAGGTTTCTGTTTTTTCATCCATTCATCCACCCTATGTTTTGATTGGAGCATTTAATCCATTTACATTTAAAATAATTGTTGATAGATATATAGCTATTGCCATTTTATTATTCATATATTTTATCTTTTTTTTTTCTTTTTTCTTCTTTTTCTTAAAGAGGTCCCCCTCCAACATCTCCTATAATACTGGCATGGTGCTGATGAACTCCTTTAGCTTTTTCTTGTCTGGGAAGCTCTTTATCTGTTCTTCAATTCTAAATGATAGCTTTGCTGGGTAGAGTAATCTTGGTTGTAGGTCCTTGCTTTTCCTCACTTTTATTATTTCCTACCAATCCTATCTGACCTGCAGAGTTTTTGTTGAGAAGTCAGCTTATAGTCTTATAGGAGATCCTCGGTATTTTATTCTTTTTGTTGCAATTGCAAATGGAATTACTTTTTCCCCTTCTTTTTCTGACACTTCGTTATTAGAGTATAGGAAAGCTATGGATTTTTGAACGTTGATTTTGTATCTAGAGATTTTACTGTATTTGCTTATTGTTTCTAGTAGTGTTCTTGTGGAGTCTTTAGGGCTTTCTATATAGAGAATCATGTCATCTGCAAATAATGACAGTTTGACTTTTTCGTTTCCTGTTTGGTTGCCTTTTATATCTTTCTCTTGTCTGACTGCACTTGCTAGGACCTCCAATGTTATATTGAATAGCAGTGATGATAGTGGA
>CM053509.1:111057505-111070467 GCA_028627145.1 Eidolon dupreanum
AGTGTATAATCTTTTTATTATGTTGCAGAATTCAGTTTGCTATTATCTTATTTAGGTATTCTGCATCTGTGTTCATGAGAGACATTTGTCTGTAGTTTTCTTTTTTGTATCTTTAGCAAGTTTTGGTATCAGACTAATTTTGGCCTCATAAAATGAGTTGAAAGTATTGCCTCCTCTTCAATTTTTTGGAAGAGTTTGAGGAGAATAGATATTAAATTTTCTTTGAATGTTTGATAGAATTCACTGGTGAAGCCATCTTGTCCTGGACTTTTACTTTTTGGTAGGGTTTTGATGATTGTTTCAATTTCCATACTGCTGATCGGCCTATTTAGATTTTCCAGAACTTCTTGATTCAGACGAGGAAGACTGTATTTTTCTAGTACTGGACCATTTCTTCTAGGTTATTAAATTTGTTATTATATGCTTTTTCATATTATTCTTACATGGTCCTTTGTATTTCTGTGATGTCAGTTATAATTTCCCCTCTTTCATCCGTGATTTTGTTTATTTGTGTCCTTTCTCTTTTTCCTTTAGTGAGTCTAGCCAGGGGTTTGTCACTTTTATTAACCTCAAAGTACCAGCTCTTTGTTGCATTTATTTTTTCTAATGTTTTTCTTGTTTTTAGTTTCATTTATTTCTGATTTAATTTTGATTATTTCTTTCCGTCTGCTGACTTTAGGCCTCATTTGTTCTTCCTTTTCTAGTTTTTTACGATGAAGCATTAGGTTGTTTATTTGGGCTTGTTCTCGTTTTTGATATATTGTTAATGATACAGACTTTCCTCTTATGACCACTTTTGCCGTATCCCAAAAGTTTGGATATGTTGTAGTATCATTATCATTCGTTTCTATATATCTCTTGATTTCTCTTTATATTTCTTCCCTGACACAGTTATTCTTCAGTAGCATGTTGTTTAATCTCCATGTATTTGTGGTCCTTCCTGATTTCTTTTAGCAGTTGATCTCTAGTTTCAAAGCATTAAGATCAGAGAATATGGTTGGTATGATTTCAACCCTCTTATGTTTGTTGAGGCTATCTCTGTGTCCCAGTATGTGGTTGATTCTTAAGAATGTTTCATGTGCACTAGAGAAGAATGTGTAAGCCAGCTGTTTTGGGATGGAAGGCTCTGTATATGTCAGTTTTGTCTAGTGGGTCTAATGTGCCATTTAAGGATATTATTTCCTTATTGATTTTCTGTTTGGATGATCTGGTCATATCTGACAGTTTTAGTACTCTAATAAAATATGTGTTATATCTTTTGGTAATTTTTACTCCAGGTGCCTACAGGAGTGTTCAATTTATTGCAATTGTTTTTTCCTCTTTTCTTCAAATTTCTATTAAACTGTCTTCAAGTTTACTCTATATTTGTTCTGACACTTATATTTGCTATTGTCACTGATCTTATATCTATATTTTTAATTTCAGAAATTATAATTTTTAATTCTAAAATTTTCTTTTGGTTCTTTTTTGTAGTTTCTCTTTCTCTGTTGAGTACTCCAATAATTTGTTTATCTTCCTTTGCTTTATGTATGTGAATTATAATAACTGATTTAAAATATTTATCTGATAATTTCAACATTAGAATTATGAAAGTCTTTCTGAAAATAGCAGTGGACCTAAAAGCTTAGCTAAATAGTTTTTCTTTTATTTTAATTCTGTCTCTGTTAATGGAAATCTCTAAGCCTCAGTTTACTCATATTAAAAAGATGGAGATAAGAAGGTCTACCTCTCCTCTCAGATTCTTATATGGATCAAAATGGGGTGACGTTTAAAAATTTTTTTCTAATATTTTTTTTAAATTGAGGAATAATTAAGATATAACATTAGTTTCAGATGTACAAAGTAATGATTCAATAGTTGTATATCTGTGAAATGATCACCCCAATAAGTTTAGTTATATCCATCACTGTACATAATTCCATATATTTTTTTCTTGTGATGAGGAGTTCTACTCTTTTAGCAACTTTCAAATATACAAAACAACATTAACTATAGTCACTCTTTCGTACCTTACATCCCCATAGGATAATATTTTAAATGTTCTGCTTGCCACTCAGTAAACATAATAAATGGTGACTGGTATTGTAACCATTAGTGTAATCATATATGTAATCATATATGTTGTTTGAGTAAGAATTTAAAAACTAGATTCCACTCTAGTTAATTCTCTTCCATATGCTTAAACATATTTTATTTTCCTTTAGAACACCGAAGGACACTGCTGTGTATCTCAGAAACATTTATTTCTAATATTCTTTTCCTCAGGTGAAAGTGACATTTATTTGATGTGTTCAGAGCATCTAAATATATCTTTGAATATATTTGAGGCTCCTACTGCCTTTACATTTTCCTTTCCCTTATTTCTCTTTGGGAGAAGATAAATTGATCATGTTGCCTTGAACAAATTGGACCAGGGACACCTTCATTTGGTTCAGAGATTACATTATATTTTGGAATTGGAGAGGACCCAGAGGTTTTCCTGCTTGTTATTTTTGGCATTCATTATATTATGCTCATCAGATCTCTCTGAGCCAATGTGCACATTGATTAAAACAACAAAATAATTAAAGCAATACATCAAGTGACAATCTCCAAACAACTTGAAAACCCCAAAGAACTTTCTTCCCTAGTTAGACAAGTACAAACGTTTAGTATTCATTTTATAATGTTGGCAAGAGTATTTAAAAATGTTAGGAATCATAGTTTCAAATGGTGAAACTCATGTACAATGAGCCATTTGAAAAATAGTTAGCTAACTTGTCTTTTTTCCCTTAAGGATGATATTCACATAAGTTGGGTACAAGTCCCCACCATAATTCCTAAAATTTTCATTACTCAAATTATTCCATGATCACATATGGTGATTATTGCACTAACAGCTTAAGGCCAATTACAATAAAGAAAAATCAACATTATTGGTTAAAATAGTTAATAGTTATAACAATGTATCTAAATTTTATGCAGTATTATTATCATATTTAGGTAAATAAAATTTATTAAAGGAAATAAAAATATGGAGTTTTATATAGATAGTATTATGCCACAATGTGTATTCTTAAACATGTGTAAACTGTGGGGAAAAAAGAAAAATAAACAAAAAGAATGCATCAAGATATTGATAAATGTCAGTAGTAGTTCCACTGAGATGAAGTTATAGGATGAGAGTAAGCCCAATTTTGGACACGAAATGAAAGATGGATTTTGAAAAGAAATTTTATTTTATAATCATTTCTCAAGAAAAAAAAATCTTTGAAAGAAATATCATCTGGCATTGATATATCAAATTGCTTTGAGTGTAATATTTATAGAGTTCTTGAACCCTTATATGATGTGACTAAATAAGACAGAGGCTGGAATGTGAGGCTGAATGGGAAAAGCCAGACTAAGAGGGACAACCAGTAGTGGTTACCATGTATCTAGGGATAAGAAAGAGGGTATTTAATTTCTGGGGAAGAATTCAAGTAACTCCTAAGCACATATGAAAAATGAAATGATACTTTTAAAAAATTTGTAGCACACACTCCCCGAGCAAACAAAAAATAAAAAGCATAAAGAGGTATCAAAGATTCTTGCAAAGGAGACTAAAGGCAATGTTAATTTTGATATAGACTGAAAGTATCAACCATCACTGTCAAAATCACCTAGCCTTTTTTTAATGGCAGTTACCTCTTGTCCATAGGTTCTTTCCATTCTGCTTGCAATTTGCTCCACAGATCTTTGTCTAGCTGAATGTCTTGTCTATTATCTTGTCTATTATGTCTGGTTTTATTTTCATCATTTGTCTCTTAACTATTAATTGTTTTTTTTAACACATTTTTTTTTTATTTTTTATCTCTCTTTCCCAGAAGGATCTGAGCAAATGAGTCTCTCACAGGTGTCTAGAACAGTGTTGGGCACAGTAGAAGTGATTAAATCACTTTCTTTTTAATGACTAGCTTTTGATTTTTTTGTTTGGACCAAATTTTATCAATGGAAACACCTAGTCCTCTTGGGGGCAGTGTTGATTAGAATGTGGATAGAATAAGTTGTTTACATAAATAGATGATATAATTTATATTTATAGCTGGAAACAGCAAGTCTATCTCCTACTAACCTCTCCCAATACATAATAAAAAACAGCAAACATCATATACCTTTATGTGTTTGTGACTTGCTTTATCATGCTTCCTGGCTCAGGTATGTCCTTGAACTTTCTTTAAACCTACCAAATGCTCTTTCTCATTTATGTCTCAACTCTAAAGATAACTCGACATCACTTCAATCTAGATCAGTTCAATCAGAATTAATAGTATGTTTCTATTCACCCCTCTGTAATATAATAAAACTTTGCTTGTGTTATAATTAACAGGCCTTTATTCTGCCTTGTACTTTAGCTGTTTACACAGATAACTGACCCCTTACAAAGCAAGCTACTTAAGGGAAGAAACAACATTATTTATCTTTGCGTTATTGACTGTACCTAGAAGAGTAGCCAGCATCTGCTATGTCCTGAATAATCAAATTAATGAAATGAAACTAAGATTAATTTAAAGAGTTATTTTCAAAATTCTATGAAAAATAACTAAAAAATGAAGTTTGTACAAGTATTTATGACATCTTCTGACTAATAATTAATGAACATATACTATACTGTATAATTTATATTTTGAACATGTGTTGCCTTAGTTCAAATTTTCAGATACAGTGGAGGTAGAGGTAGAATAGAAACCAATCTGTTATGAGAAGGGAAACATAAAGGGTGTCTTTCTTACAGTATAAATGAAATAAAATTAGTAAAACAGTATTGAGGGCAATTTCACAATATGTATCAAACTTTTTTGAAACATGCATGCTCTTTGACTAAGAAGCCTTTTCTAGAAATTTATTCTAAGGAGATAAGTGGAAAAATTTACAAAAAAAAAAAAAGTCACTATAAGAAATTTACCATTAAATTGTATATAAAATGAAAAACTGACAAATTGAATTTCTCAAAATAAGGGTTTGGTTATGAACATTATATTCTATAAAATCATGGGCCAGCCTGCCTAACTAAAATCTATCTTGAACTCTTACTAACTGTGAACTTGGGCAAGTCACTTAGCATTTCTGTGCCTATTTCCTTGATTGTAAAAATTGTTAATAGTGCCCATTTTATAGGACTCTTATGAGAATTAAATGTACTAATATTGGTAGAGGTAGATAGAGTGGTTACAACAATACCTGCTTTATAGTATAAGCTAAAACCTTTAGCTATGCTAAATATTCTATACATACATAGAAATAAATTTTATGGAAATGTTAGTAGTGGCTATCACTAAATTGTAGGTTTATAGGTGATTTTAGATTTCAACTTTTTGTTTATTCAAAATTTTCTTTTTTATATTTAGGTGTTACTTTTGCAATGAATATAACAAAACTTATTTTTAACAGCATCTTAATGTCATTTTCACAAACACTGAGGGCCAATGTTTGGGAAGCAAGAAATAATTATATTCATGAATATTTATAGTGAGAAGATTCTTTTTAGTCAACCTTCTTGTAAACTGCAGTAGCTTTGTAGCATAGCTTAAAAGTAACTACCCTTTCCAGAGGTTATTAATTCTTGGCATCCTCTATATAATCTTTCAATTTGCTTGACTTTGCTGAAAACAGGTAGCTGAGTACAGGGACCATCATGGTGTTAATTCATCATTGGACATATGAAAGATTCCCTTCTATTTTTCACACATTATTTTCAGTGTGTTTTGACACAAGGAATGATGATTCTGCCTGGATTAGACAGCAAGGCACAATCACACTCAGGAGGATGGCTATATTTTTTGACATTTGTACAATTTGGGGGAATACTACCTCCTTTTCATTATTTATTTTTCTAATATGTCTGGGGAAAAATATGATCATTGGAACATTGAGCATGTGTATTCTCAATGTGAGCCTCTTAGCTAAAAATTGTGGTATCCTGAGGTACAATAATTTCTGAGAGCTTCCACCTCTCCATCTCTGTAACTTCATGGGTAACAAACTGTTTAATGAAAATATTTTGCAGCTGGCTTCTACCTGCTTTTAAGGCTCTCTTTTGATTCCTCCACTGCATACTTTATCTTTTTGCTTCTTTCTCTGACACTTATTTAAACATTTCAGAAATGATAGCTTTCTATAATAAATTTTAGTTGGTACTGTCAAAGCAAATATTGCACTAGTCAAAGTTAAATAGAGGAGAACTTTATCCAAGGCTACTGCAATAAGAGAGAGGGGCCAGGACTTAGTCTATACTCAATTCAACTGATACAAGCTTTTTAAACACTGAAATGAGAGAGAGATCAAGGGCTATTTGTGTTTGGTAATTGGCTTTACAAAAGTAAAAGTAAACTTTCTGGTGTCTTCAGGATAGGAGGTAGTTTTACAACTTGGAGCAAAACACCAATCTCAATTAGGTTTCTACTGTCTCCACAGTAGGAGATAGGGTGGGTGGGGGGCGGGGAAGGGCTCTATGTTCTTTAATGATTATATTTCAAAGAAATGGCTACCAGGTGCTTGAGAAATACAGCTCTGATTGTAAGACTGGAATGAAGATTTTTAGAAGATTTACATCTCAAAAAGGCAGAGATAACATTTATAATTACAAGTTTTTCTAAAGTAAATGTTCTAAGGAAAGGGAGGGTCAGGAAGAAGTCTGTCTAAAATATAGTATAGCTGAGGGGAATGTATAGGCTTTCTTGATCAGCATTTAATAATATGTTAAATTGCATTGTATGCTACATCATATAAATGAGATAAAAATGAATCAAACATTTTATTGATATTGCTTATATAATTTTTTGCAGAAACTGTCTTACTGAAATCTCATTACACGTTGTGACATACCTATTATTACCTTCAATCTTAATTTACAGTTAAGCATCATTAAGAGCAGAAAAGTTAAGAAAGATTTCCACAACTCATACACATGACAGAACTGGCAATTAAATTCAGGTTTCATGGTCCCAAATGCAGCCATTGCTCATTTATGCATGAAGTAGTTTTCAGTAGCCTTCAATCTTTGAGGCACTTGGTTAACCCTTGGGAACACAGTACTAAACAAAAAGTACCAAGTATGGTGCCCAGCACATGAAAGACTCTTGATAAACTTCTGCAACAAGAGGGACAAATGACACAGTCCTTTCCTTTAATAACTCAAGGTAATTTTGTCATACAATTTTGGCAGTGCAAGTCACATAGCTTTGCAATGTATAAAAATGTTATAAAGTACAAGGCTTATTGATAGAATTATTGTCCTATAATTGCTTAATTCATGTTCCCCCACCCCAAACAAAGCTTAGATAATCAATTTTATATTTTTATTAAATTTCCTAAAGAAATGAATTTATGAAACTGTAACCAAATTTCACAAAAGAATTCTTGTTCTTACTACTTGGGAGGACCATTGACATTCTTAATTTTCTTGTCTTTGAAGAAAAAGTTAATCTTTAAGGAGGTAACTAATGTTAAAAAAAGGAATAGTATTAGGGAGTTAATTTAAAAGGATTGGTTTTCTTATACGAAGAAGAGACATCAATAGTTTGCTTGTAGAGAAGAGGCCATGTGAAGACACAGCAAGAAGGTGGCCATCCACTAGCCAAGGAAAGGCCTCGGGATTAAGCAACCCTGCCAGCACCTTGATCTTAGATTTCTAGCCTCTAGAACTGTGTGAATATAAATTTCCATTTAAATGACCCAGTTTATGGTGTTCTGTTATGGCAACATAAGTAGAATAATATAATGTAACATGTTGATATTACAATATTCTTGTCAGATTGTATCACTGGAATTTTAAGAACCACTGCTTCAGAGATGAATCTCAGTTTAAGCTAAATATGGAACTTGCAAATGCATCGAGAGAGTTTATAGAGTTTTGTAGTTCACTTTATTTGCACTTAGATTTAGATATGTACAAGGTTAAAGTAAGCAAGAGACATAAATTATCAGTTATTTCTAGAACTTCATTATTTTCCAAAGAGCCCAGATATTTTTTTGCCTTCTTAGCTTTTTACTTAGAAAACAGAACTGAAGAAGTTATGTTACAGCTTATAATTTCTGTTTGGCAAGTAATCATAAATTGTGAGGGGATATAATCAAAATGCGAAGAACATAGGTTTGAAATTACAATGTTTAGGATTAAATTTGGACTGTGCTGTGCTACCCCTGAGCTAGCTAGCTAAGATTAGAAAGCTACAGTATCTTTTGTGTAACCTGAAGGTCCTAGTAAGCTTTATGTTAAATTCAATGAATAAATTGAGTTAAGTAAATAAATAAGATTTACTGTGTTCTTTAAATGAGCAAGAGACTCTGGAGACTCCTTAACATTGTGTCTTCATTTGATTATTATAATTCTATTTTGTAAATTGTCTTCTTTTAGAGTTAAAAAAAAATCCCTGAGGTTTGGAAAGTTTAAGTAACTTTATCAATATTATATGACAAGTAATTGGCAGAACTGGCCTTCAATTCTAGGCGGTTGTTTTCATAGTCCGTGTTGGCAGCCAGTCTCCCATGCTGTGTAACCTGACGATAATAATAGTAAAGCTAACTACCAAATTTTACTCTTATTACATTAGAATAATTATTTTAATATATTAATTTAAAATTATCTAAAAAAAAAAACCAGGAGGGATATTTAGATAGATGAGACCAATCTGGTTTGGCCAGATAAAGTATTCCAGAAGTATGAGAAATCCAGGTACAAAGAAACGCTTCTGGAACATGAATCATAAGCATCTGAGAAAATGTCAAAAGCTCACAGAAGTCTTGTTTCAATATATAGCAGCCAAGAAGGTCAGACTAAGCTGTGGAAGGAGAGGATAGAGTAATATTTGTTTCTTTGGCACTAGAGAGGTAACAAAGTTGACTGGCGATAGTGTTGGCCTTACAAACAGTTGGACACCATTATCTGTACAGAGCAAGAGTGTCCCACTTTCTCAGGTGCAAGAAGGATATTCTTTAAAACTAAAGATAATGGGATAAAGGTTGTACACATCAAATATATTGTTTTGGGGTTCATGTGGTAATTTATTTCAGGATGTGAGCTAGAAACACATTGCCAATACACTCAAAAAGCAAAGTTGGAGAAATAGAGCTTCTTTAGAATTGGAATAACATAAAAGCTCCAGTTGGTTTTCTATTTCTTCCCAAGGAATCTGTTCAGATATATTATAATCGATACCATAAGACAATTCAGAGCTTGCTGAAGAGGATCGATTAAACTGTACATAGTTTTTAATAAAAACCTACCTATCTAAATGGACAACACAATATGGTGGCATTAAATTGGTTAAGACACTTCAAAGGTAAAAAATAAAAGTTTAATTCCATGTAGGAAATTAAAACACAACAATGAATGTTGTCTGTTAGATGGCACCCCGGTTTTTCAATGAGGAATCTAGGGTAGTTATTAACCTATAGTTATTTTTGGCTCAGTGGACACAATACTCTGCACTCATAAAATGTGTTTAATTCAAGGAGCCCAGAGTTCTTTGCACTGAGAAATTCAACAGTGTAACCTACCAAACCATGTGCAGAGCTACATTTTCATTTGTCTTCACTACAGAAGCACTGGAAAGTCACTTGAAGGATCTTTGTTTTAATTTGGATTAGAAAAAAGTCAACTTCACAGGAAAGTCATGAGTAGGGAGCTGGAGGTTATGATCAAATACTAATTACTTAAGGCCACATTATGAAAGGATCTAAATGGCAATCTAAGTTGGGTAGACTTTAATAGTTAATGAGAAACTGCCGGAAGCCGCCGGACGGAGTCGAACAGTCCTGAATGGGGGAGCGAGGGTTAGGAAAAAAGACAGAGAAGAGAAAAAGATCTCGGGAGGGCATACAGTTCAAAGCTGCAGCACCGAGTTTATTTAGCACCATCCTGATATACCCTAGCAAGCATGAGAAACAGCTCAAAAAATGTTAGTTATACACAATAACCTTGTCAACGTTATACAAGGAGCCTAACGCATCCCTTTCTTTAAGGCCAAGGAACAATCAGCTTCTCTGTTCCCTTCTCCAGGTGTTCTTTTTGTGTTAGCAGACTTCTTAGCTTTACTGTGCGAATATCCTGCTTGGTTCTCAAGCCTGAAAATGGCTCCCAACAAGAAACCTTTGAAAATTTATTAGCAATGAGAATAATATGTTTAAAATGTGGCTTTAGGAAGTGTATAATAGCAAAAATGCATGGGAGGAAAAGGTGCCAAGAAGACCAATCAAGAGAATACTGTAATATATCTGATAAGAGTTATGGAAAATAGAGTAGGATAATGAGAATGGAATAAAAGCAATGTTACCATATGTATATGTTATTATATATTTCACATAATATTTATATACCATATATATACTTTGATAAGTATGTGTGTGAAAATATATATACACTCACGCATATATAATATATATGTATATTATATATATACACATATATTCATCAAAACTTATGACTCAATAGCTCCAAGACATCATGGTTGCCTTAGGGATATACTTGTGAATAAAAGCAGGCCAATGAGACTCTGTTATGGAAATTTAGTGGAGTAGTAGAAAGAGAGGCTCTTTTTTTTTTTTCCTGGAATTGCTGCGAGGATAAAGTGTTGAGTATGGAGCTGCTGCTGGATAATTTACCACTACAAGGGAAGCTCCCATTTTAATGAAGCCAACATAAAAAGTGAGAGCAATATTCCTGTTAGCACTGAGCCCTGTGTTCAGCAGTACCTGAAGCTATATAATCTAGACATTTAGGTTATGTAAACAGATACTTGTCACTTTTTAATCAAACCATCTTTAGTGGAGTTTTTAGTCACTGACAAGTGTAAAAAAAATATTTTTAAGGAAGTCATAACATCCAAGAGAACAGAATTTCAAGACAGAGTGGTGGGATTTTAATTGGCAATTTTGCATACTATGGAGTTAAAAGTGCCATCACCATTTCAGTAGAATAACAGTGGTCACAGTAAGGTCTTACGACTCTGTTAAGAGTCTGTGAAGTAGATAAATGATGAGGAATAAGCAGCATATGCCGTCAATTTTTTGAGATATCAGGTGAAGATTGGGGAGGAGAAAGAGTAGGCAGAGACCAGTGTGGTTGAGAGAAGCCACACTTAGGGAAGAGGGCACCAGCCTGTGATTGGAGGTGGAAGAATTGCTGAAGTCAGAGCCAAAGTAGAGAAAAGCTTTTGAACAAAAAAGCAGGGTCTGAGCATCTATCATATGAGCATTTATTACAGCATTATTTATAATAGAAAACTATCAAAATCAGCTAGAAATATTAAGTATCACAAAATAAATTTAAAATATTTAATAATATATAAAATACTCATAATAAAAGGTTAAGTGAAAAGGTGTGATACATCACATTCTAGAATAGATACAGTCTTGTAAAAATGAGAATGTATTTCCCAATTTTCTATAGTAATAATTTCTATCATAAAATAAAATTTAAAAGCAAAAAAAAGGAAATGAGATAAAAATGTATAAAATTACAACATTCAAGAGGGAAAATGTTGAGAACATTAAATAAGATGTCAAGGCATTTACTGCCATTTATCAAACCTATGTAGTGATTAACTGAATCAAACACTATAATTGTTTTATAAATATTAATTCTTTTAATCCTGATATCAGCTCAGTAAAGTAGACAACATTATTATCTATTTAAAGATGAGGAAATTGATTCAACAGAAATTGTAATTCACTTAGTTAACATAAATCAGCTATTAAGTGAAAGAGTTGAATTCAGACCAATCTGGCTTCAAAGTCCATGATGCTAAAAACTATTCCAGGTGGTTTGCAAGGTGTTTTTGTTTTTTGTTTTGCTTTTTGAATGGTGCTATCTATCAATATAAAAATATATATTGCTGTTATGATAGTTATTTCTCACTTAAATTATTTTGTAGGGAAAGAAAGTCAATGGATTTCTCTAACTCATCATTTTTCATATAGAAGCAATCTCTCTCCCACCTAGACTCTTATTTTTAAATTAGGAAGTTTGGGTAAAAAAGAAACAGTTTAATCTGGTTTGTATGAAGTATAATTTCATATGACACAGTATCAATGTTAAAAAATAGATGCTATGATGTGATGGAAATTGCCAGGATTAGTAGACATATTTCTGGATATTATCTACTATTGGCCTCTAAAGGAAATTAATAGATGAGTCTCAATATCTCCAAACCTCTAAAGTAAAGGAATGGATATGTGGATTTATATTTTCCCTCAGATTTGGAAAAAATGTTGGCCATTATTTCTTTAAATTTTTTTTCTGACCACCTTCACCCTTTTCCAGCTTCTGTTAACAATCCAGTTATGCTTACATGAGGCTACTTAATGTTTTCCCACAGTACTCTGATGCTGTTAATTTTTTTCAGTCTTCTTTTACTTTGTTTTCACTTTTATCTGTTTTTATTGCTATTTCTTTCTTTTCACTAAACTCTGAAATTGTAGTTTGCAGCTCTAAAAATTCAACTTGGGGTTTTGTTATATTTCATGTCTGTCCTTATTTAATATATGCAACCTTTCTTCTAGCTTTTTGAACATGTGGAATACATATTGGATTGAGGTGTAATGATTGTTTCAGTGTAGTTTTCTGTTCATTATAACACTGAGTCAGTTCTGGGTCAGTTTTGTTTGTTGATTTTTCTCTTCGGTGGGTTATATTTTCCTGCTTTTTTGCATGCCTGACAAATTTGATGGAATGCCTGACATGACATAGTGATTGTGTGGAAGATGTTTCTGTATTCTGATAATTTTTTTAAACTTTATTCTGGGTTGCAGTTATTTTACTTAGAAACAGTTTCACTCTTTCTGGTCTTGTTTATAAGCTTTGTTAGAAGGTACTAGAATACCATGTAACCTAAGCTATCTTCACCCAACAACCGAGGTAAAACGCTTCTTTAATATTCTTCACAGTGCCCTGAGAATTATGAGTCCCCCCCCCCCATTATGACTGATGGAACAGAGATTATTAC
>CM053509.1:111070567-111094691 GCA_028627145.1 Eidolon dupreanum
GACTCAGGGAACTATTAGACTCAGTCTAGATCCCCCACCTCCATTCCAATCTGGAAATGCAAAATCAGACATTGCCTGGAAATTTACCCTAAGCAATGAATGGGGGCAGTGATATAGGTTGCTTCCTTATTTCCCATATCTTGAGGTCACTCTTAATCATTGGCTGATGTTTAATTTCTTATAATATTGTTTCCTATATTTTGTCTGATTATTATTTTTTTCAGGTAATATGGTAGTTATGTTGCTTCATTTTGAGCAAAAATAGAAGTCTAAAGTAAGCATTTGGGATAAGAAATCCCCCAAATCCCTTTTATCGTAACATGCTATTATGTCATGTGCAATAAGAACACTAACAAAACCTGAGAAACATTCAGTTACTTCAAAACTTCGAAATTTCCAGAGAGGGGCTTGGTAAAAATAATCAATATTTCTCTCTGGGAAAGATATAATATTTTGACATGTAAGACTAGAAAGTCAAACTTGTTTTTCAAGGTTACTGTTTTTAAAATAATAATAATCATGATAATAAGGGGAAACAAGAAATAGAAAAATAAAAGCAGTAATAGGACATTTTCAGATCTCACCTAAAATCATGCCTCCTGTTAATTTAAGCAGTGTCTGATTTTGCATCACTGTAGGATGTTAGAGCTAGAATAGACGTAAAAGATGTACTTTACCACCTCCCCTGCACTAATCACTATTGTAAGAAGAAGATTAACATTAAAGATCAGGAGATCCCAAACTTATGTCTTGCTAATTCAAATTAATATTCCTTAGCCCCACTGCCCAAAACATCTATTTCTCCATATCCAGGTTCCCTCGTGTACCTGATAATATTACTTTTGATTCCTTTTAAAAATAAGATTTGTGTATATGCCTTTAGTGAAGAACTAGAGATATATATTTGTAATGTATGTCTAAATTATTTTGATGCTGGTGGACTGTTGACCATACTTTGAGAAACACTGATGTTATGATATCTTTCCCTTTTGACTTGCTAGAGTTGTATATATTAGTGATGGGGCACAGGTGGCTCACAAAAGTGTACTCCTAAATAAGAATAATTGTTAGTAGCATTCATTTCCAGTCCTCTATACAGTCTCGCTTGCTGCTTTATTATTAGATTACTCAGATTAAACGAGTTAAAGTGGGAAAGAGAAAGCATTGGGAAAAATTTCATTTACCCAACATTTTAACTTTTAAACTCATAACTAGAATAACATAGATGAATGTATTAAGATGCTATCACAAAGATTTTGCAAATTCAATTTAAAAAATTCATTCTTGGACTCAGCAATAACATTCTCCTTTCTTTCATAGCCAATGTTCTTAAAATAATATCTACTTTTATTCCTTGCTCTTATGTCCTCATCTTCCCATTATACCTCATGCACATATTTTGTGCTTTCACTTTTCAGAAAAATCACTCTTGCTAAAGTCAATTAAGAACAAGATCTATTGGTCATCTTTTAATTATCAATGACATAACGAATTAACTTTTTCAGCATTTCACATGATTGAAAGAGTCTTAAAACTATTCTTCTTGGCCACTCAAATCATATTTTCTTCATATTTCTATTTATACTTTATTGGTCCTTTATATAGGAACATTTTCTATATAACCCTTAAATGTTGCTTTGTTGCAGGAAGCAACACCCGATGGAGGAATTTGGAAGCTCAGACAACTTTGTTAGAGGAAGAAGAGTTTATTACCAGTGGAGAGTGTGGGGCATTCAACAGACCCAAAGCATGAGCTCCCTTTAGTTAGATTTCTCACAGCTTTTATACCCTTGCAGTGTCCATGCAAGGGGCGCATGATTCCTTTGTCTGAGGTTTCACATGTCCCTCCTTACTCAGGGTGGGGAGGGGGAGCTTTGAGTGGGGGTCTGCAGAGGATGAATTTCCAGACCCCTGATCTTACAGACCGTTTGTCTTAGAAAGTCTGAGACCTTGGTGTTACCAGCACCATTATTGGATTCTTGAACAGAGAGACTGGACTCCTAGGCTATAAACAGGGATCAGCACTTACTGATGCTGGCGCCTACTCAGAGGGTTCTTTATTTAAAGGCTGAGCTCTAATTGTAACATAACAAACAGTTTTACAAACAGTTATTCTTACACAGCTACAAGATAAGGAAGGAGCTGGAGAATCCTTGAGGTGGGGGAGTTAGCTGAAAAGCATAGGGCAGAATAGGGATAGAGAGCAGTTTTAACTGGCTTAGTTGGTTATTTCTGCATGTTTTCAGATGTCTCTTCTCCTCTCTCACCTCTGTTGCTTATTTTGTTAAATAACCAAAAATAACTAAAAGTCTAGCTTTCTAATCTAGAAATTTTGGAATTTTTTTTAACGAGTCTGTTGTTCATTTAAATAACAGTATTCATACATTCATTTTGAGCTGAACCCTGTAGCAACATTTAAAATTTACTTCAATCAGCTACTTGGATACTTTGCCTTTATTTTTCTATCATGCAGATAACATCGAACATGCCAATATCTTAATTAAATTAAATTTTGAAAATTAAATCAAAGTTATGATATATAAACCTTTAAAACATATGATTCTAAAGCTATTGACTTTAGAAACAAATGTAAATTTTTTGCAATAGTTCAACCATCATATATTTTTCCAATAACACATACCTTGCTTTTTACATCTATTGAATTTATTTTGATTTCCTCAATGAATTGTTCTTTACACCTGGTTCATGGTGTTTGACAGATAATTTTTTGTTTTAAAATATATGTATATACTAGTATAGTTTGACTAAAGTCCTAGCTTTATATTAAAGTAAACTTTTAAAATATCTACTTGACATATGCAGTTTTGGAAGGCTTTCTGGATTTGAATTTAGAGTTAACTTTGATGTCTTACACAGTGCTTTTCTTTCTTTACTATTTTCTGGGGAGTTTACGTATATCGTCTTATTATATAACTCATTTTCATGTGCTCTTGTCAGATGATTGTCTGAATACATATCAATAAAAGAGCATAGCAAAGTGAAATAAAGTATTTCCATAAAAACAAAAAAGTAATTGCAAATTTCATGACATTTTAAAAAATAACTTAAAATTTTGTATTTATTAAATATGTCCTTCACTCCAGTGCCTATTACGTTGATTTTTCTCTTAAATGGAAAAAAAGAAAAAAAACACATTGTTATAAATAGCATTCTGTATTTATAGGAAAGGAAAACATTAAAAAACTGTATGCATTTTTTTTTAAATCTATTTCTAATTCAAATAATTTAGGAGCATGAGTCCCATAAATCTTTAACCAAATGTTGAATTTTATTCCAAAATGGAAACATATATAATGAATGAACACTTTATGTCTAAAGGGAAGAAGAACACTAAACAACTTCTGACAAAATATTTCAGCAACAAATGTACATGTTTATGGTGCTAAATAGTCTACTGAGAGTAAATTAGACTTCAGAGTTCAGTGTTCCTCCTCTGAGAGAGATGGGAAGGAGGAATCATGTGTCTGCCTCATCTCTATTCATGGAATAAAGAAAGCCATTAAAAGTTTCCTTCATATACTCTTCTCTGTCATAGCCTTAAGCTTTAAAATATATTAATTTTCACCTGTTCAGCTATAAGAAAACATAAGTTAATTAATTTCAAGCATGTTGTTTTTAAAATAACACAATTAGAGGTAGAAAAGATTAAATGTAATGGTATTTTTGTGAGCTAAAATTTCAAAGCTGCATTAAAACTAAACAAAACAAAAACAAAGCATAATAAAATACAAGTGTAAATATTAAGATCATAACCACACATCTGTGCCTGGCATTTCTTATGAGGGAATAAAATTTTCTGTGTAGAGAGCAGTAGAGAACATTTAGAGAGAACAACTAGAATGGAAAAAAAAATCTAGCCATAGTTTTCAAAAATGAATTAATGTAGTGCTTGTCAAATTTTGCTAACACATATGTATTCACCCCTATTAAAGATAAACTAATCTCACAGACCCTGGGTTTCTATTATGTTGCCTGAATAAAATATAAAACTATGGTTTATCATTTATATATAGTCGAGTCCTCAAATTTGCAGAGAAATAATATATATTTATTGTTCTGAAACAACTATTTTTTCCCCTCAGGCAATCATTTCTGAGAAATAGCTAATAACTTAATCTAGCCAATATAAGAATAACTTGGTCAAATTAATTATTAACTAATAATTTCATGTTTAAACTGAAAACCTGAATTTCCACCTCACTCATTACCCTACCTTCTAAAGAAGATTTTATATCAGAGTTCTCATACCTTTTGGTGAGTAGGATCTCTCTCCTAAGATTCTATCAGTTAAACAATTTCTGCTGTATTGTATATTATTCCAAAATACTAAAAATCATCACCATGCGAAGATAGGGAAAGAGTTTGGTCTGGGAAGAGGCATATTAAAAATATTAGCCATATTTCTTTGTTATAGGAATAGTATTCATCCTACACAAAAACTTCAGAAAATATGTGCTCGTTCTCATGCTGTCTTTCTCTTTCTCTCTCTCTCTTTCTCTCTCTATTTACCTATCTATCATCATCTATGTGTCATCCATGTATCTATATCTATGCTTGCTTTGTCTAAGTGGTGTTTGAGAGAATCCAAAGTTTCTAAATTGTATTTGATACTTTAAATTATACTAATTTATTTTTTAAGTTTTATGAGCATACTTATGCTCTTTATTTTTATTCATCGTTTCTTCTGGCAATTCAATAATGCCCGTTAATAAATGGTCATATTACTATTATTTGTTATTACTAATACTAAAACATTGTGTAGTTTATATTTCACAAGAACATCCCATTTTTATCTTATATTCAAATTTTAGCCATATTTACACAATTTATATTTAACTCAGATGTTTAATTGAAACATTACCAACCACAAGCTCGTTCAACTGTTTCTGTCTCTCTTTGACATCCCTGTGGTTTTTATGAACACTTCTTAGTTTCTGGCACTATAGAATGCTCCAGGATCATTTTAGATATTTACTGCCTCAGTACTGGAATCAGTCATTTCTCCAAGAACCCTGGTTCTTTTGGTTGAAATATAGTGTTAAAAGCTAAGATATGGGCATTCAGTTACTAGGACAAAGAAATATATGTGTTTAATAACCCATGTATATACACATATCTGTAATCATTTCTATATTTATCCATCTATATCTATTTTAAGTTAATCATGAGTTCATACCGATGTCTCTGATTCTAATCCATTATCATATGGATAATTTGTCTTCCTCCTCTTGCTATAAGCTCCACTGCAACAGTGAGAACCTGGCTCCAACCATCTGCCATCCATTTACTTAATTGTTCAATTCCACTATGCATGTATAGTAATTTCAGAATTGTTAACCCTTACTTCCATGGGAATTCAACTAGTGTGCAGTGATTATATATTGTTCCTTTTATATTTCATCTTATAGACTCAACTCATTTCCAAAATTACTAGCAATTGAATTGCTAGTTTCCTTTCCCTTACTTACTTCACTGAAGTTGTTACATACATTTGTAATACAGTTAAATCTTTTGCCATATCCTACATTCCATCCTATAACCCCCTGAACTTCAAAATGAGTTTTTAATTTGCATACATTAAGAACAAATCTTTGTACTATAAAGTTCTGTAACTTTTGATAAGTTCATCATGTTTACCACCATCATTACAGTATTATACACAATAGTTTCACTGCCATAAAATTACAGTGTGCTTCACCTATTTAACACATTCCATTCCAAATCTGTGGCAACCATTAATATGTTTAACATCTCTATAGTTTTGATTTTTCCAGAATGTTATATAAATGGACTCATATAATAAGTAGCCTTTTCTGATCAACAACTTTCAATGAGCAACATATATTTAAGATTCATCCATCTTTCATAGTTCTGTTTTTATTGCTGAATAATATTCTATTGTGTATGTACTTATTTATCTACTCATCTGTTAAAAAAATATAGATTGATTACATTTTTTGGCAAGTTTGAATAAAGCTGCTGTAAGTATTTGTATGTATGTTTTGTTGTGGATTTGAGTATTCAATAATTTGGAAATATATCTAGGAGTACAGCTGCCAGATTGTATATTTAGCTTTGCAAGAAATTTCCAACTGCCTTCCAAAGTAGCTGTACTTTCCTGCATTTCCAACAATAATAAGTGAAAGTTCCTGTTGCTAAGTATCCTTGAAAACAAATAGTATTATATATTTTTTTAACCATCTAGCAAGTGTGCAGTAGTATCTCATTGTTGTATTAACTTGCATTTCCCTAAAGACAAATGATGGTTAGCATCTGTTCATAAGCTTATTTGCTATTCGTATGTCTTCTGTGAAGAGGCATTTATTCATATCTTTCGCCCATTTTTTAATTGAGTTGTTTTCATATTTTAAGAGTTATTTGTATATTTTAAATACACATCTTCTATAAAAATGTGTTTTGCAAATATTTTCTCCCACTTTTGGCTCATCTTTCATTCTCATAACAGTGTGTTTCACAAAACAGAAATTTTTAATTTTACTAAAGTCTGACTTATCAATTTTGTTCTCTTGGATCTTGCTTTTGGTGTTACATCTAAAAACTCATCACCAAACCGAGACTTGCATAGATAATATCTTTTTTTTCTTTTAGAAATCGTATAGTTTTGATTTTACATTTGGTCTGTGATCTATCCATTTTCAATTTATTTTTATTGAAAGTTTAAGGTTTGTATCTACGTTCATGTCTTTTCATGAAGATGTTCGATTGTTCTAGCACCATTAGTTGAGAATTGTCTCTTGAATTGCCTTTGTGACCTTGTCAGATACCAGTTGCCAGTGTTCAAGTGGGATTATTTCAAAAGTCTTTATTCTCTTTCATTTATAGATGTATCTTTTTTTCTTTTTACCAATACCACACTGTCTTTGTTACTATTTCTGAAAGTTCGTTAGTATAAGTTCTTCAAATTTATTTTTTCTAGGTATTTGCCTTTCCACATAAACCTTAGAACCAATTTTTAATATATACAGAAAAGTGTGCTGAAATTTTGGGTTATTTATTTATTTATTTTTACTACAAATGAGTGTTGAGTTTCACCAAATGCTTTTCTAGCACCATTTGAAATGTTCATATAATTTTATTCTTTAGTCTGTTTATGTGGTTTACATTGAATGATTTTATGATGCAAAACTTGCCTTTCAAACTGGTAATAAATCAGCTCGATTGGAATAGCATTGAATATGTAAATAAAATTGGGAAGAATTATTATCTTAACAAAAGTAAGTCATCCAATCTATGAACACAGACTATCTCTCTGTTTATCATTTAGATATTCTTTGATTTTGTTCATCAGTGTATTAATTTCCTATATACATATTCTGTACAGATTTTGTTAGATTTGTACCTGCGTATTTCATTATTTTGTTTCTATTATAAATGGTATTTTATTATTTTAATATCTCAATTTTTTATTGCTGATTGTTATGAACAGAATTTTTGTGTTTCTCAAAATTCATATGTTGAAGCTTAAATTCCATGTGACTTTGTTTGGAGATAAGGCTTTTATGGAACCAAGGTTAGATGAGGTCATAGGGTAGAGCTTTGGTCTAATAGGATTAGTGTCCTTATAAGAAGAGACACCAGAGAACTGGAACTCATACACTTGTGTGCTTTCTTCCTCTCCCTTCTCTCCATTCCCCTTCTCTCCCTCTTCCTCCCTCTCCAAGTACTCCCACCCTGTCTCACCCTCCTTTCCTCCATTTCTGTCATGTGAGAGTACAATGAGAAGGAGGACATTTGCAAGGCAGAAAGGGAATTTTCACCAGGATTTGACCATCCTAGATCTCATATTTTTAGTCTTCAGAACTGTCAGAAATAAATTTCTGTTGTTTAAGCCACCTAATCTATTGTGTTTTGTTATGGTAGCCTGACTAAAACACTGCTGTATGGGAATACAAATGACTTTTGTATATTGGCATGGTATCCTGAAAACTCGGGACCTGTTAAACTCAGTAGTTCCAAGAGTTTGAGGGATTTCCTATGTATATTAGTAGATCATTTGCACATAGTTTCATTTACTCATTTCCAAGCTATATTTTATTTTTCCTAATTACTGGAGTAGCTAATATTGCAGTACATTGTTGAAATAGGAATGGTGAAAACATATATTCTTCTTTTTTTTAATTTTCTTTTTTGATCCCGATCTCAGGGGAAAATATTCAGTTTCTTGCCAGTAAGTATGATGTTAACTATAGATATTTTTGTAGATGTTCTTTATCAAGTTAAGGAAGTTCTCTTATATTCCTAGTTTGCTGAAGGTTTTTATTACAAAAGAGTATTGGATTTTGTCAAATATTGCTGCATCAATTAATATGATCATATGATTTTTCTTCTTTACCTTGATGATGTGGTGGTTTACAGTAAGTAATTTCAAATATGAAACCAGCCTTGCATACTTATAATAAAACATACTTGCTCATGGTATGTGAATCTTTCTTCCTATGCATTGTTGGATTATGTTTGCTAATATTCTGTTGAGAATTTTTGCATCTAGAATTCACTATCAATATTAATCTGTAATTTTTTTTTTCTTATAAATATTTGACTGGTTTTAATTGTAAGGTAATGCTGTTCTAGAGTATCTTCTTGGAGAATTGATGAATTTACCTATTGCAAATATGAATAGGTAAATCTGAATTTACCTATGCCCTTTTATCCCTGATAATCTTATTTGTTTTAGAGTTGGCTTTGTGTGAATTTGTTAAAGCTATTCCAGTGTTCTTTTGAAAGAGTTAGAAGTGTTCCCTCTGTTTCTAACTTCTGAAAGAAATTGCAGGAAGTTGCTTGCATTTCTTTCTTAAATATTTGGTTAAATTCATCAAAATCATTTGGGTTAGGTGCTTTCTTATTTGCAAAATTATTAATTATCAATTCAGTTTGTTTAAAAGATATATTTGTTACCATTATCTTTTTCTATTTCTTTTTGTTTGAGTTTTTGGTAGTTTCTGCCTTTCTAGCAATTGGTTCATTTTATAAAGGTTATTAAATTTGTGGGCATTTAGTTTTCATACTATTTTTTAATTATACTTTTAATTCATCAGAAATAATGGCCCCTCTTTTCTGATATTGGTAATTTGAATCTTTTGAGTCTACAGGAGCAAACATACAGGGGTTAGGGCCAGGTTAAGAAAACTTATAATTTAAGAGCTATTAATGGTTAATTAATTTCTAGTTTTCAAATGTTTTCACACAAACCCTATTTCTTCTCTTGTCACACTAACTTTTCATAGCTCATAATACTCTTGAAATCAGTAAATTTTCTATTAAGGAAATAAGAAATTGCAGCCAGGCATATAATTTAGCCACCTGTTCAGGAGGAAACATCTCGAATTGATAGGAAGGATCTTTCAATTTTTAAAGATTATCAGCAAAGTATTAAGGAGCAAACATGAAAGAACTATCTGGGTTATCTTCCTGTGTTTTTTTGAATAGTTTCTTAGTTTAAAAATCTCAATTTTTACTTAGATTTGAAAGAAAAAGTAGAGCAGTAGAAATTCAGTATATTACAACCTAAGGGAATATGGATATGGAATAATTTAAATAGTAAATATCTCTTTCCAAGATTCTAAGGAGATTTTTAATGGATTTTCAGTGGAAGCTGCATAACACTGCACAGTGAGAAATCAGTTTTCATCTGAATTCTAAGGAAACAATGACTCTGATTCCAAAGAGCTTAAAATGACCTTTCCTTAACTACCATAGAGAATAAAAGATATATTGTTAATGAATGAAAAGAGATTATGGGAGAGAAAATGAAGTTGTAAAACCATGTAGAAATGCAGTTGAGAGAGCACGTGCAATAGAAAGAGAGAGAAAAGGAAGGAGGAAGAGAATGGAAAAATGAATGAGTGAATATAAATCCTAATACCATTCCAATTAACAGGTAATGAAGGTAATCAACATTTGACATAATAATTTGTAAGGAAAAAAGTCTTACTTATATTTCATTATATAATATTCAAAAAACTACTTTAGGCAAGTATTTTTAAGTAAAAATTAACCTTTTTTGATTACTAAATATGTGTATTGAGCACAAAGAGTGAAGGGAAAAAGCAGTGTGGAATATTCTGCTAGGTTTGTAGAACATTCTGGGGAAAAAAATTAGGTCAAAGCAGAAATATACTCTTGACCACACTCTTCATGCTTCATATTTGTATGCATAAGGAGTGAATAAGTATACTATCAGAACTTACTACAAAAGCATTGAAGCTTACTGACTCTCTTATGTTTAGTAAAAGCACATAGTTCTCAGATTGAGAATAAGGTTTCAATCATTTTCAAAAAAATTATTTGATTTAAAAATTTTATTTATATTATTTTCTATCAGAAAATTTTTTATTTTTACAGATAATTTGGCTGTGTGAAAGCCCCATGATATTTGAGTCATAATTTTAGTATTTGGAAGTAACCAAAACATGTATTTTAACAGGATTTCCCCACCTATTTGTATTATGAGTTTCACTGTGAATATAGAAAACAATAAAAATATAAGGAACCACACATCATCACCAAATTTTAAATACCATAACAACAAATTTACAGGATACAGACATTAAATAGACCTGTAGAATTCAAGACTAAGCAAACCTTTACATTTTTTCCAGATAATATTTTCTGTTATATTTTTGTAGACTGTTCTCTCTATAGTTCTAGGTCTTGGAGTCAAAGAGACCAGAATGTATGGTTAATTTCAGGAATGAATTTTCTCTTTTGCATCTAAAAAGAAATATCTTTAAAACAGTAATATTTATTTTAAGATAACCATCCCATTATTCCATAGTTACACAACTATACAAATGTTCGTATTCATTTTAATTTGATGTTTCTAACATATGAGAATTTATTGTTTATTATATGTAATGTATTCACTATTTTTAGTGAAGTACTTATAATTGATTTGAGTATATTATGACTACTATATTGAATGATCAAGCAAGGATATAAACTTGTCAGTAAATAATCCTGTAATCTATTATCTGCTCTTGAGGAAGATGTACTCATTTAAACTTTGAAACACAGTTTAAAAACCATCTTTTTAAATAATCAAGAAGTCTATATCCTACATATTCTACTATAGTCAACAAGGCTAAAATTATCCTGTCTAAGCATAACATACAGATGAATTATCAAACAGATCATAGATATGGAAACAGAAACAGGACAATCGAAGTAGAAAAAGTGTTCTCTAAAAGAAATACAAATGTTTCATCTTCATCAAGATTTGAGGAGAGAAAACAATGTGTCTTCTAGAGTTATCATGTCCTTGTTTTCTCTGAAATGTACAATCTGAGAAGAACTGAGAAGTGGCACAGTCCATTAGCCATATTAATTTTACATTTAAAATCTTTTTACATGGAAATTCTTAAGTATTTTAAAGACATCTGAGACATATCTATAAATCTCCATAGAATAAATCAATAATCCTATATAAATTGTGTTCAGATGTCTGATTTTGGTGTGTGCTATATATCTTGCTAGTATAAATCTCAGACACCAAATCACTTTCTTAAAATAATAAGCATTGAATACACAAATGGCAGTAGTCAAATATTGGATATTTGAAAACAATTGTTGGCTATGCATATTCACCTACTCTATTTGACCTGATATTTTTGAGAAATTGAGTAAGGTTTTCATGATATTAACTGTGTTATCATTATCCAAACATAGATATAATATCAGTAGTATAGTTGATACTGATAACGCAAACTAAACATACTCAGACCATACTATCAACTAACCAGATTATGGCCCCTATGCTACTTAGATTGATGTTCAATTTACATACAGACTTTTTGGTTAATTCCAAAAATGAGCAATAAATACGTAATAAAATATATGACTTTTTGTGTCTGTCTGCCTTCTTTATTTAGCATAATATTTCTGAAGTTTGTAAAAGATACAGCATGTTTCAGGACTTCATTCCTTTTTATGGCTGATTGATAATTATATTGTTGTAAATTTAATTTGCTTACATATTGATCAATTGGATATTTGTTGTTTTTTTTTTTTTTCACTTTTGACTATTGTGAATGATTCTGCTGTGATTATATGTGTACAAGTATTTGTCTCAGTACTTGTTTTCAGTTTTTTGGATGTGTATCTAGAATTATAACTACTGAGTCATATGGTAATTCTGTGTTTAATTTCTTGAGGAACTGCTACACTGTCTTTCTCAGCAGTGGAACCACTATACATTCCCATCAGCAATGTATAGACACATTTTTAAAATCATACCAGAAAGTATCATGGAATATTTGGAAATAATACCCTGGAATTATAGTCCTTCTTCAGATGATTTTTAAAAGATTTGTTTACTGAAAATTCAGTTACAGTTGTCCATCATGCCATCAGGAGTACTAGTCAAGTTTTTACATATCAAGGTAGAGATAACCGTGTCACGACTGCCAACTGACCATCAAATAAGGAATGTTAAATTGTGTATAAAAACATGCCTCTTAGAATTAATGAAATAAGAAGTTCTAAACATCTCCTTCATTTCAATGTATTAAAGAGGTTTTATTTGTTTAAGAATTGAAAACAATGCTTAATAATTATACTACAAACATCAAAAAAATAAATATTTACAAAATATTATCCAAGCAAGCCATATTTTACCCTGTCTCATACCACTTAATGCAAAATGCTTTATTTTGTGTATTCAATGCTTATTTCATTTTAACTCTTTTAAATTTTAGTATTTTAAATATTAATATATGTATTGGTTAGCCATGGGATTTTTATCTTCTCTACTTATATTTCCAATGGAACATTTCAAGAAAGAATGCCAAGTTGACAGGGGTCTAAACAGACAGAGCATATCTAAGTTATGGTAGACCTATTACTTTTAAAATTTGGGTGGTTCTTTTTAGGAAAAAATGGTAAGAAATTATAAATTAAAATTAGGTATATATGTTAATATTTAAATAAAATTTAGAAAAAATACACAGTGAATTACACATTTTAGTATCTTTTAATTGCTACAAGCATCAAAAAAATCCTAGGAACTTGGGAGGGATCCACACAAGTCTGAAGTCTTGAAGTTTGAGCTTCCTTGTTTTCATAAAAAAATCCACCCATTTCTGCATATAGGGCTATTTCTCATTTTCTTTGACATAATTACAGGCAAGAATAAAACAGCCTGGAACTAGAAACATAATAAATGTTTTAAAAAAAGCTTTGGCCTACAAGAGGCCTTATACATTTCATAGTGGAATAATTTTGCTTATAGAAAATACCTGAGAAAATATTATGGACTGCTGAAGCTGGAAAATTTAAAGGTATGTAATCTAATATTCTTGCTTTAGGGTTGAAGAAAATGACTGGCAGAGAAATACACTAATTGTACAAGATCATAATTCCAGCTAAAAGAAGACTAGAATGTAGGTTTGCCTAATTTCAGTTGTTTTTTTACTGTTAAAAAAATAACACTCTAAAATTATCCAGACTCTTAGTACTATTAAATTGTGTAAACTGAGCTAGTTAGGGAAACATAGGAAAGAAGATGGTGGAGGAAAACAAAGGAAACTAAGGAGCAAATGGGCATTTACTGTATGTTAGTAACTATGCTGTTTTTATAATATAGTCTCATGTTTAATAATCACAGTATTGCTGTCATAATTTTATAGCTGAAGACACTGAAGCTCAGAGATGATATCTGGTTTGATTTTGTTTTCTTTCTACTGCAACTTGCCTCATGAAAAGAAGGGGCCCTATCGCCTGCTTTGTATACATGTCTGCCATTTCCGTCTCTGTATATTTTCTTGAGCTTCCATATGTCTTATTCATCTGTTAAATTATTAATTATCCTTTGAGGACAAGATTAACTGTCATAGATTTTTCCCAAACATACCATAAGATTGTATCAGTACATTCATACACAAAGAGCTACAGTAAAAATTCTATGTAACAATTTCTATATCAGTGGTACAAGAAAGTGGCTTAAAATGTTCAAAAGGATAAGTTTTTCCAGGATGAGGTGACCTGAGAAAGCATCAGAGAAGACATTGCATTAAACTGCATTTTGAATTACTGATGAAAAGACATACTATTCCAAATAAACTGTGAAGTTTAAAAGTGTATCCCGACTTGGCTAGAGCAAAAGGCTTTAGTTGAAAAGTGTTGCAGAAGAATTCTAATGAACTGATTAGGACCCGTATAATCTGAGGTCTTGTTATCACAAGTAGTTTGGATTTCAGTTAATAGCTTAATGGGAACATGCTGGAGATTTTCATTGTGGTGGCATTAACAAAGAAATAACTTTCAAAAGATTACTTTGTCTTCAATATATAGAATGAATATAAGGAGATTAAAAAAAAAAAAGATAGCAGGAAGTGCAGTCAGGAAGTTACTAAAAGCAAAATGTGAGCAACTGGAAATAGAAATGATATATGCTATCTGTAATGTCAACCTTATTATTATCTTCTTTGAAAACAGAATCATGCTTCTTTCTTTGAGTTACCTACTCCGTTTTTTTTTTGTCATGGTTCAATAAATACAGAACCTGCTCCACTAGAATCCACGAGTGACAGTTTATTTTCTAGATCTCTTGTTTCTCACTAGTATATCACTCTTTCCTTTTGATCTGACCTCTAATCCTCCAGTCAACAGAGCATGAGACAGTGACATGTTCCTTTGATTCTTCAATCAATAAGTAAGTGGCTTAGTGAAGATTAATAATGATGGTCATCGTACTTTATAAGTCTGGCATTATCATTCACACAGATGAGATGGATAATTAGATCACATTCAAAATAAAATACTCAGGGGTTCCATAAAAATAATGAAGTAGAACTTTTTGATTGGGCTCAGATACTTGTTTTTGGGTTTTTTTTTTTGCCCTATAAAAGATTACTTTTGAGTTGTCCATTCAATTGTGCTTTTTACTCTTTATTTACTTATCAGCAAAATCGAAATAAGAGGAATGTAATGTTTATAGTTACTATGTTAATGTAGAAATAGTTGATTGGTGATACATGTTTTGGTACATTATGAAGACATACAGACCTAAGCCTATTATAAATAATTAAAATAATAAAAATAATCTTTACTTCTATAATATTTGGATTGACATATGTCGAACTTTTCTAAATATTAACCATTTAGGAAGAAATCTATGGGAGAGATCATGAAGAGAACAGTTATTCAGCCATATCCTATAATTTTAGGAGCAAGTTAGGTAGAGTAAATGGATTAAGTCAAAGGGAAAAAAACTGTATATTTGGTATCATACCATAGACTTTTATGTGAGTACTGGATTTTGAATATCTGGGCTGGGACACCTGCTAAGTCGGGTGATTTTCTAGGCTTATCTCCTACTTGCTGAAAGGAGTAGTTTGAGAGGGCAATGCAAATGCTTAGAGAAGCAACATATCTTAAAGTTTCATTAAAATAACACTAACTTTAGAATCTATTTTGGTGCTTCTTAAAAGAATAGATTTCTAAACTTCAACCACAGACCCATGGAATTAGAATCTCTGGTAGCAAAATGACAAAATCTACATTTTACTGTTTTGAATGCTTGAACAATGGTATTCAAACTTTTGCTCACATTACTCTTTAAAAAAATTTAAAAATCTTTATTCTTGCACATTTAACGTTTTCTTCAAAAATTTAATAATTTATTTTTGTGATGAGGATTCTTAAGATTTAGTCTCAGAAAATTCCAAATATATCATATAGTGTTATTAACTCTAATGAGGTGATGGCTATGTTAATTAACTTAATTGTGGTAATCATGTCATAATGTATATATCTATCAAATCATCACATTGTGCATTTTAAATAAACTCAATTTTATTTGTCAATTGTAGCTCAATATGCTAGAAAAATAAATAAGTAAATAAATAAATAAAATATTTAAAAGTTTATAGTGTGAGGGAGGAAGAAACTTTCCTTTACCCTCAAGGTTCTTTTGGCTGGTCTAATAATCAAATACACATAAGACAAATTAGCAAGAAAAAATAAATCAAATTTAATACATACATATGTATGGGAATCTCACATCCATGAAAGAGTCAGATATCCCACATGCTCAAAAGGTTCAGGGACAGAAAGTTAAGATGAGTTATAGATGGCATTCTGAGCTAAGGATGAGCTAAAGTGCCTCATGAAGTTCAGAGTCAGTGCAGGATGATAAAAAGAACAGATGTGTAGTAGTAATTAGAAGTTTGCTCCACCTTATAGACAGGTCAGAATAGGTTATCTCTGATAATCTCTTACTAATTGCTAATTGCAGGTCCCCTAATTCAACTTCCTCTATGTCTTTAATGGAGGGCAGAAATTTCTCTAGAGTTTGAAGTTAAAGTTGCCTTTGGCTCAAGTAATCACATATAACAGAAGCACACCTTGTGATAGTTTGTTGTGAATTCCCACAATAGCAAATAAAAAGTTAACAACTTTAAGTATTTCAAGTGATTTTACTTGTGGCACATTGTTCATATTGGCATATTACATAAAAGTTTATTATATTTATAAATAGATCTATAGTTATAATTATATCCACTAACATCATTTAAAAGCTTTACCTTTATAGTCATAAATAGTTGCATTTTCTCTTTGAATGTATGTTTAACTATTTATCCTAATTTTATTCCTAATATGATAGCATTTTCAAAAATCTTTTATTGTGGAAAATTTCAAACAAACTTAGAAAAGACAATATTGTAAACCTTCATCATACAACATCCAGCTTCAATAATTATCAGTATATAAGCAAACATACCTCATATATACTCCCATTTAGATATTCTAATTGTACTAATTTTTAGGCAAACCCAATACATCATATTATTTTCTATGTAAATGTTGGAGTAAAAACATCCAAACTTGTAGAGAATTTTTATAAGAATTTATTTGAGCCAAAACTGACAACATATGCTGAGAGAAGCAAGATTTCAAATGCTCCAGAGAACAACAGTTTTGCAGTTTCTTTTATGCATTTGAATTAAATGTAAATTTAAATAGCTACATATGGAGAACAGCTTTAGTATTTGAAAGTGAAGATTAAACAAACAACCCTACGTTTCTCTTTTGTCTTTTATTTGCAATTAATTTGTAAAAATATCAGATTTATTTTTGTATCTCATAGTCTGGGTTCTATTGACAACATCCTTGAGATGACATTTGACATCTGCCTATGTCTCTTATATTTTCTTTAAACTGATACTCAGATTTGGAAGTTTGATTAATTTAAAATTGATTTTTTTGGCAAGAATATGCAGTAGTTAGTTGCTATTGTATTTTTCCATCAGGAACCCTCTATTATGTAATTGCTTCCTTTTAGTGATCATTGTCTAGATCCATAATCTTAGGACTGATTTCAAGTGGTAAAATTCTAATTCTATCGTTCCTTTTTCATTAAGACTAGAATTCTCTTTATAATATTATTCTCAATTATTTATTTATCTAGAAACACAGTTTGTATAGAAAGGCAAAATAAATTTTTGATTCTTATCCTTTCTTTCCAGTTTTGAAAATAATGACTGAGTTCTCTAAAATCCTGTACTTGTTAAGGGTGGAAAATTTTCAAGTGAGCCAACTTCTGCTTCTGTAATCTGCTTGCTTGTTTGATGATGACCAAAGTGGTAATCTGCTGACAGCCAGCTTCTGCTTCTGTAATCTGCTTGCTTGTTCTAGGCTTTATAAACTGCCTCTTTTGGGAGCTCGGGACTGATCTCCTCTAACCCTGCCTGGTAGAGAGTCAGTCGCTGGCCAGCTAATAAAGGCTCACAGTTCATCTCAATTGGCTCCATGGGTCTTAGATTTGATCGAACCACAACATACTGTTAATTAATTGTTGTTACTTTTTCTATAATATTTTTAAAATACTTGAATATGATCTCATATATTTAAATAAATGTGATATATCTCAAAGCATTGTATTATTCTTCTGGATGATCAAGCTTTCCTATGATTGAATCAATGAAAGTGTTTTCAATTTGTTTCCTGAGAGAATTTGTGTGATCCCAGAAGTTTATGAAAACTTTGCTTTATTACATGATAAGATTTCCATGCACATAGAGAGTTTTTTTTTTTTTTTTTTTTTTGTCATAGACCTAAAATCAGCCATCTTTGAAAAGCTATTTACTTTAGTTGGAAAGAGTTTTAAACACCACAATTTGGTCACTAAGTTGGCCATTTTCTTGATAATTTCAAGGGATAAAGCTAACAACAATAACAAAAAATTTAAATGTTGCCTTTATGAGCTTATACTAATACTTTCTAATCAAATTCAGTATTCCAGCATTGTTACTTAACCTCGTAACCACACCCAGGTTTCACTCATATTTTTTTTTATTTTTTTGATTCAAGCTGGTTTTGCCTAGATAATGGCATTGTGACTCACTTGCTTAATCCCAGACCCCTTATCCTTCCACCTTTGTATGCCTACTTTCTTAATCATTAAGCCTTAGGACATAAGACTCCAGCCAGTGTCAAATCTTTAAAGAATGAAGCCTTGGCTTTAGGTGTGCCTCAGCCCCAGGCTCATCAAGGCAGAACAGCTCCACAGTGGCCAGAGAACCAGGCCAGGAGACCACACCAAATGGTGCTTTGGCCAATTCCAGAACCAGACACAATGATCAATTACCCCAGCCCTGTCCAATCAGTACTTACAACCTCAACTTTCTTACTTTGCATGACTGATAATTTTTCCTTATGTAATCTATCCCATTGAGACACTTGGGGAGAGCCAGGTTTTTGAGAGCAATAGCTCTCCAGTGTCTCTAGGACTTAACAGCTCTCTAAAATAAGCACTTATTTTCTTTGCTACAAAATCTGCACACAGTTCATTGACTTTAACACATGCAGGCAGATAGACCCTTTTACTCTGGTAACAACCACATTGACTGTTGTATAACTCTTTGCCTAGTCTTTGTCTAATGTGAAAATCCTAGTTTTTAAAAAATACCAATATAAATGACTTCTGTTTATCCTACAATAGATACATAATATTCTCTGGATGAAAAATGAAAAATATATAAAGCATTCAAATAATCTAAACCCTATCAGCCAAGTATAGGATATAAATCTATTGTGATAAAACAAACGCTTAGGGCCTAATTTAAGAAATTCAGAAAGCAGATCATGTATTCACATAATTTTATTATGGATCAATGGCTGTTTTTTGAGCTGAGACATTTAAAATATACTTCTCAGGTGAATAATATGAATATTTATAAAATGGAATGTGAAATTCAGGCTTATTTATTTGGAAATAATATTTGTACATAATACATCAGAATTTCAGTCTTTAAATATATTTCTTTTCTTTAATTCAAAATGAGAGGAGTATTATACATTAAAAAGTGATTATCAATCTTATTTATAATAGAAGTGTTACCGTGGAGGTGATGTGAAATCCAGGGTCGCCCCAGCAACATGGAGGAGGAGAGGGATAATGTCACAGAAGTGTAGTTAGCATTTTTCCTAGATTCTTCCTCATTGATGCAGTGAAGAATTGCAGGTCAGTAAAATTTAGAAAAAGTTTATTAAAAGCATATTTTAGAAAGACAAAGTATGCCCCAAGAAGGCACATGATTTCAGTGAAGTGCTGTAACAGAGTGCTGTAACAACAACCAACAACAAAAGGACCCAAAAGTGGGAATATCTGCATTATATTTGGGCCATGATGGGTGGTTCCAAAGGTATTCCTAGGTGATTGGCATATGAGGTAATTTTGATCGACACTTGGCTGTTATATAACTCTTTGCCTAGTGTGCATGTGCTTACCCAGAATTCAGTCTGTTATAATTAGATTGATGAACTTCCAGGCATAAACATAGTATTATAATGAAGCTTAACTTGTAGGCAAATTAGGGTAGTACCTTCTGCACAGGCATTGTTGTGGTTCGATCAAATCTAAGACCCAGGGAGCCAATTGAGATGAATTGTGTGCCTTTGTCAGCTGGCAGGCGACTGACTCTCTACCAGGCAGGGTTAGAAGAGATCAGCCCCGAGCTCTCAAAAGAGGCAGTTTATAAAGCCTAGAACAAGTAGGCAGATTACAGAAGCAGAAGTTGGCCATTAGCATAACAAGCAAGCAGATTACAGGAGCAGACATTGACCATCTTCATATCTCATATAATACATCTCCTAAAACCACACCCAAGCAAGCAGGATGACTTCTGGTATCTAAAGATATTTCTTCCCTGTAGTTGATTTAGCTAGTTGGTTCACTTGAAAATTTTCCACCCTTAACAGGCATCTGCAGCCAGATTAGGGCAGCTAAGACTATGACCCTCCTTTCTTTTGTCTCTGGGGATGCAGGAGGGATTCTCTAACTACCAATAGGGTGTTCTTTGGGTGGCCTCTAGGCTGGGCCCCTATTCCTTTGTTCCCCCTGTCACTCATGTCTGACTAATTACCTAACAGGATGGGATTTGTAAGAGCAGAGGTGAGGTGACCATGTCCTATTACACTTACATTTTTGAGTATAAAATAATATTATATTCTGAATAAAATTTTTATAACAATATTAGATTTAAAAAAAAAATAAATTTTAAAATCTGAGAATTGTAAAATTGGTTCTCAGTCTTCATATAAGCATGTTAGTATCACTTATGGAGATTTTTCCTCTATCCCTCTAGGTTTTTGACTGAGACCTCTCTGTAATAAAAGAGATATTGACAGGAGAAAAACAAATGGAAGTTTAATTACATGTATACCTCCTTAATATATGAGAGATAACCCAGAAACAGCAAATGGCCCAAGCCATCACCTTAAATAACCTTCAGCTAAAGACAAAAGAAAGATTGGAGGAGGGGGCAGCCGGTTATGGTAGGTTACCAAGAGAAGCACAGTAAAGAAGATAAGGTCCTTATGCAGATTAAAGTCATTGCCTTCTCCATGGATAAAAGTTTCTAGAGATTTAATCATCCTCCTCTTCCTGGTACAGAGAGGAAGATACTCTAACAAATGGAGACTTCTCTTACCAATGTAAATGGCTCTTCAAAAAGTAACTTCTAGATTTTCAGAGCTCCTTCTGTGTCTGCAGTTTCTTAAAAATAACCAGCTCAAGATAATTTTATGCCAAAAGGACTTCCCTTATTGGGAAGCAGAATTTGCCACCTACATGTGACAATTCTGATTACTCTGATTAAATAGCTTTGGAGTCCCATTCTGCCTTTTAAATTACAGACAATCTGATGCTTATCTTGGATAAAGAATTCTAGAAGAATTTACACTATTTTGGAATGTGAGGTTTTCTTATTATATTTTTTTAATGGAAAAATAAATGGATTTTATAATGACTCAGAAGGGAAAAAAACCTTGCCTTAACACAGCAGTCCCCAACCTTTTTGGCACCAGGAACTGATGTTCCTATGAAAATCTAATGTCTGATGATCTGAGGTGGAGTTGAGGTAGTGATACTAGTGATGGGGAGTGGCTGCAAATACAAATGAAACTTCACTCTTCACCCCCTGCTGTGTGACCAGGTTCCTAACAGGCTGCAGACCAGGTACTGATTGGGGACCTTGCCTTAGTGGACTCTTTCTAGTCTTTATGCTGAAAAAAAAAAAAAAAAAAATTCACAGCAGTTCTAAATACTCTAAAATGAAAACACTAAATGCATATAGATTGCATTTGAAAGAAGATTTAAGCTTTTAAGAAATTTGATTTTCTATTACTGGTATGGTAAATATACACAAATACAACTGGAAGCAAATCATAGATCATTTTCACCAGTTCAGTTAAAAACAAGACAGTGAGCCCCAAATGGGGTCACTTATTCCACATCACCAAACCCAGACTTAACTACAGCTTTGGCTCTCCCAGAAATGGAATCTTAAACCAGTCAATCAGGAATCATCTGAGAAGCACAAGTTAGGTAATGTGGTGGATAGACCCTGCCATTCCCTTAAGGAAAGTGACCTTGCAATTATCAACCTACTTGTACCTTTCCTAGGACTTCCTTGCTTCTCCTCATTTCTGTCTATAAAAGTCTTTCATTTTATACAGCTGCTCCTAATACTGGATGGGGTGGGTTGAATCCCCCCTCATGAGGAATCAAATTCTACAGTAAGACAGAGTTCTTGACTGCGTGTGTGAGCTAGGATTAGAGACAAAAGGAAAGTTTATTAGAGAGGGAACGATGCTCCTCAGACAGAGACATGGTCTCCTCTCAAAGACAGAACATAAGAGAGATCCCAAGTGTCCAAGGAATTCAGTTTAAATGTGTTTTCCTTTCCCGGTAGGGGTCTGTAGCATTAAAGGCATGGCGAAGTAGTTATTAGTAATCTCAGCAAGAATCTTCCTATAGGTTTTCCTTGGCCTGTGTATGCAGAGCAACCAGATTACCACATCTACCAGCATGTAGCAGGCTCTGAATACAATCTGTTTTAATATTTAATTAATTTGGGTAGTTATCATGCTTCTCTCCTAATACTACTCTGAGCTCTTTTCTATCTGCTAGATTGAATGTTGCTCAATTCATGAATCATTGGGTAAAGCCAATAAGCTCTTTAAAATTTACTCAGTTGAATTTTGTTTTTAATGCTATAAAATGATTCAGGATCCAATGGAATTTGGGTATCTATTTTTCTTCTCATGAAGACACAAAGAGAGACAGAGAAATGTCAGAGAGAAATGGCAGTGTGAGAAAGAAGTGTCTGGTTTTTCTTCATGTGTTTTGAATTTTTATCATTAGATGTATACACTTCTAGGCTTTGAATATGTTCATAATGGACTGATTCTTTCACCATTATGAAATGTTCTTTAATACTGGTTGCATGATATTGCGATTTATAAGAAACATATATTTGGACTTTTTTCCTATATCTGGCACAGAGCTTCCAAAACCCTTAGAATTTCCTGAGTAATAACAGCAATGGAAGCATCTTTTGTTGTAATATTTGGTCCCTTGTCCTCAGTTTCTGAAATCCCATCAGAGCCATAAAGGTGAAACGGGTATACTGTTATTCATAACAAGCTCCTTTCCACAACAACTGAGTTTATGTTAATTTAGTGACTTTCGGAAATACCCTAAAGATGGTGGGGAACTGGTTGTCAGTGGAAACAATCAGAGAATTAGAGGGCTGGAAATTTCAGTCCCAGCCCCTAATCTAACCTCCTGGGGAGGAGAAGAGAGGATGGAGATTGAGTTCAGTCACCAATGGCCAAAGATGTAATCAAATATGCCTATGTAAAGAAGCTTCATAAAAACCCCAAAATGAAAGGGTTTGGAGAACATGTGGAAATTCGGGGAGAGGAGCCCACTCAGAAGGAGCACGGAAGTTCTTCTGTGCCCTTCTCCCTTTCCTTGCCCATATCTCTTCCTTACCATTCCTGAGAAATATCTTTTGTAATAAGCCTGTAATCTGGTAAGTAAAATACTTCTGTGAATTCTGTGAGCTTCTCTAGCAAATTAGTTGGACCCAAAGCAGGGGTCATTGGAAACTGCAATCTAGAACTGGTAAGTCAGAAGCACAGCTGATAAACCTAGGCTCACAACTGGCATCTGAAGGAGGCAGGGGCCCATTTCGTAGGCATGAACCCTTACACTGTGGGATATGATGCTATTTTGGGGTAGATAGTATCAGAATTGAGTTTAATTGTAGAACACCCAACTAGTGTACAAAGAATTGCTTGGTGGTTTATGAGAATCCACCTCCTCCTGAGGCAGGAGAGATAGCCCAGGAATTCCCTTTTCCCTCTAGAATGTGGCTCTAGAAAATTTTTCCTTTCTTCAGATCTTCCCTTGTTTTAGCTCTGGCAAGGAGAGAAAGGCCAAAACCAGACTTTTTCAGCTCAGGAACCATCTTTGGGTAAGGCATGACCTTTGACTAATTATAATATTATTATAATCTCATCCACATTGCAAATATTGAAGCTAACATCATGCACTTGATACCATGACTGTTCTGGAAACAACATATAAGGAAGAATGAGTGGGAAACTGAGCTCCCCGCCTACTGGGAGGAGACAACAGGGCTATGTCAGCAACACATTTCTGGGCTCTACCTCCAAAAGAACAAAAGCCCTGAACTGAAACATCCTCATCTCCCTCTCCCTCTCCCTCTCCCTCTCCCTCTCCCTCTCCCTCTCCCTCTCCCTCTCCCTCTCCCTCTCCCTCTCTTTCTCTCCCTCC